>JARWKJ010000014.1:29515157-30115157 GCA_029959095.1 Rhinichthys osculus
GTCTATCTATCTATCTATCTGTCTGTCTGTCTGTATTTCATTCTATCTATCTGTCTGTCTGTATTTCATTCTATCGATCTGTCTGTCTGTTGTTTTATCTCTCACTTCTACATCCATTCCTTCTGTCAATCCATCCATCCATCCACCCACCCACCTTCCTGTCTGTCAATCCAGGAGTGCTTATTTTATGCCATTGCTCCTTTGTAATTATGCACTCTCAGCTTCTCTATAGGATGGAGTGGGCGAGTACAGTGCAGGGTGGAAGTGACTTCTAATATCATGCATTAGCAAAAGCATCCTCCTTTAATGGAATACAGCAGACATCGCTCTTGCATGCAGCACTCCAAAATGTTTTTATACACTGTAATCAAGCTGTAAACCAGGCGGTGACATTCAAAGTTACATATAACTAGCATGGCTTCTAAAATTCCATTTTAGATCAGAGAAATGAAAATAAATATTGCTGTAACACTGTTGATAGAAATGCCTTGAATCAAAAGGTTGATTCGCTTAGGTTTTCACGGCATTGCAGGACAATAAATTATTATTTTTTCTACATTTTTCAGTATTTAATTGGCTATATATTTCTTTTACCAGTAATTATGAGCAGCTAGAAAAACAATCCATGTAAAATCTTTTTTTTTTGTATTGTGGAAAATTCACTTGTAACACAATTATTCCAGGACCAAAACTCACTGTTGTATAAGCTTTATTATACTGTATAGTGAAATCTGACCCTCAATTTTGTATCGTTAATACTTGATAGAGTGTGACTCTTGTGTGTGTTGCAAGCCACCAGTGTATTTAGTAATGGATTAAGCTGAAAGAATGGATGCTATAAAAAGATTATCGGTCTCTTGATGTTCTCAACATAAATTGCTGTTAAGTCTCTCTCTGCAGGGGCCTATTGTACAAGCCTTGTTTATTGGTCTCTCATAGTCCAGTCAGTATCTAATGACTTCCTCATAGGCTTTATGCCTAATGAACGAGCCAGCCGAATGGAGAGGAACAAAACTCATTGACTGCTTGCGTGGCCCGTCATGTCACTTTTAGGTGCAGTTATGATGTTAATCAATGCTGCTGTGTTTGTGGTTTCATTATTTGTAAATAGGAATTAGGAAATCAGCCTTTGCAGGGAAGCTCCTGTTTTATTTTTTCTTGGGCGAGTGAAATCGTGGGGTTGGAAATATTGACCCGTCCTTCATCCTTAGAAAGTGGCTTGCATTAGTGAAGACGAAACAAGAACAAAAAATTGCTCGTAAATGGTTATTGATTAATTTTGTTGTAGAGGCCAGTGGCTGCTTTTCTGCGGTTATAATAATGCTTGCTTCATAGCAGATCTGTGTTTTTATTAGGGTGCTTTTTCACTACAGTGCAACCAGTCATTTCTGTGCAATGTGACCAATCATGCTGCAGATCTTCTATTGGCATGTATTGTTTGAATTCTGAGATGACACTTTTTTTATTACAGTTTTTCTCAGCCGCTTTGGTACATTTCTCGAATCATCCTCGACATTTGTAAAACAGTAAGTGCATTTCTCACAACAATTCGTACAAATAGCAAAACACCATGGATTTCCTGCAAAAGCCAGTCTCTTGCTCAGAATCCTTAGTTCATCTATCAAAAGTAAATGTCTGTGTCAATGAACATGTCAGTGCCATCAGAATGACAAGTCCTTGTGTCATTGTGTACGGATAAGACAGTCAAATTGCTTAGTCATGTTGTCAATATAACAGTGTACTCTGGAGGGATGTTCTGATGTAAACTATGGCTAAAGTTTTGATGACAATTATTGTAAATTAGGTTACACAACTTAGTGTATGTGGGAGTTTGCAAGAGACTGGACAAGATTCACATTTACGCTTTTACTGTTTGTACTGTAATTTGTTGACAAACCATGTCATTGCAATACAAAAAGGAAAAGACAACACTGCATAGCACAATGAAAAAAAAAAAAGTAGAAATGTGAACAGGACAGATTTAGAAAAAAGGTCTAATGGAAATAAATAGAAATATGCTTTATTATGACAACTTGTTCAACCATTTTGCATGTAAAGACTTATGCTATGAACTAATGCCTAAATGTTGTGGGGGGTGAGACAATTCAACAGAGACATAAGCAATTGATAATGAAGGAAACAGCAGAGAATTGTACATAATCATTTGCATGGATGTACTGTACCAAAGCATTTGCCACTTGTTCAAAGAAATGAGAAACTGCTTTTTTTGATGTGCACAAGTGACACAATGATGTGAAGATTGAACAGGTAGTTTTGAGAATTTCAATTCTGATCTGAGAAATGTACCAACACGACTGAGAAAAACTGTATTATATCATTGTGCGATGTGGTCCCACCCACCATGAAATCTCATTGGTCCACATCCAGCTAAGCATAACCGTGGATTAAACATCAAATATGTTGATTCAGTGTGAATATTTTTTTAAAATATTTCCTAATCTCATTTTATAGATTTTTTCCAATGAGCTCTAATGGGGAAAAAAAACTGCACTGCTGTTTTTAACGTTATGTTGCCCACACAGCTTTACAGCACAGCAGATCTATGTTATGTTCCAGGGCTTATTTTTGTAAATGTTTTGTGCATACATGTTTGCTTGTCTGTTTTGCACTCTGCTCTGCTAGCATGAGAAGTAGCACCCGTTGCTAATCAACGCTTGAGCGTCTCCCTCCTTCAGATTAGCGCCTGTGGCCATGTGCTCTGATATAAAAACTGGAGTTACTGCAGAGACGTGAGGCTGGAGTTTCCCCCGATGTCTCTCTTTCTTGCTGTTCCAAGGCATTTGATAAACTATCCTTGTGTTTGTGTACTGTGTAAGGTATTTTGGTGTGTGATACTATTGCAAGGAAGATTTGTGGCACTGATTGTAAATGGATATTTATTTCATGAGTGCAGGGCGTGTTGCATTTTCTTGTGTTTCTTTCTTTATGTAACGATTTAAATTTGAGGAAGCTGTAGGGAGGTGGGCTCCAATCATTTTGTATGTATTTATTCTCCTGTTTATAGTTAGCTTCTACGGGGCCATAACGTAAGATACAGGGTAATGGAGCCTTTTATACATTGTCGTGTTTCTTTAGAAATAAATAATGGACAAATGGAGTCTTTAAACGCCTCAGATGTAAAGTTATTTGCTGTCAAAGTGACGCCAAAATGAATGGGAGTCAATGGAATGCTAACAGCAGGTGAAGGCTTGTTAGCCAATGGCGGCCCCCAGGCAGACTTCAGTTTCCGGCTGGTGGATTACCCCCTTGGTAATTACTGACAGACTTTTCATTTTTGGGTGAACTATCCCTTCAAGTACTGAGTAATATTAATTAACAACATGCACTTACTATAGGGTTAGGCTTAGAGTTTGGGGTTGCTCTTTATTTTGCAGTACATGAACATACAATCCCTAAGAAAATACTGGGTAATAAGGTTACTACAGAGGTTAGGTAGGTTCATGGGTAGTACCTAGTTATTACCCAGTTATTGTAATTACTGTAATAAGTACATAGTATGTACATGGGGAACAGGACTGTAAAATAAAATAAAAATGCTACTTGCTACTAATGCTACATTATGGATAGAAAGATAGATAGGTAGAATGAAAGAAAGACGGACAGACAGACCAACAGATAGATAGATAGATAGATAGATAGATAGATAGATAGATAGATAGATAGATAGATAGAACGAGATAGATAGAACGAGATAGACAGACAGATAGATAGATAGATAGATAGATAGATAGATAGATAGATAGATAGATAGATAGATAGATAGATAGATAGATAGACAGACAGACAGAAATATAGATAGATAGATAGATAGATAGATAGATAGATAGATAGATAGATAGATAGATAGATAGATAGATAGATAGAAAGAATGACAGACAGACAGACAGACAGATAGATAGATAGATAGATAGATAGATAGATAGATAGATAGATAGATAGATAGATAGATAGATAGATAGATAGAAAGAATGACAGACAGACAGACAGATAGATAGACAGACAGACAGACAGACAGACAGGCAGACAGACAGACAGACAGACAGAAAGATAGATAGATAGATAGATAGATAGATAGATAGATAGATAGATAGATAGATAGATAGATAGATAGAAAAAATGACAGACAGACAGACAGACAGACAGATAGATAGATAGATAGATAGATAGATAGATAGATAGATAGATAGATAGATAGATAGATAGATAGATAAAAAAAATGACAGACAGACAGACAGACAGATAGACAGATAGATAGATAGATAGATAGATAGATAGATAGATAGAAAGAATGACAGATAGATAGATAGATAGATAGATAGATAGATAGATAGATAGATAGATAGATAGATAGATAGATAGATAGATAGATAGATAGATAGATAGATTGACATACATACAGACAGAATTACAGACAGATTATGAAGAATGATCAAATGATTGAAAGATAGAGGGCATAGATAAAAAGAACCATATATAGAACAATGGATAGAAAGATAGATAGGTAGAATGAAAGAAAGAAAGACAGACAGATAGATAGATAGATAGATAGATAGATAGATAGATAGATAGATAGATAGATAGATAGATAGATAGATAGATAGATAGATAGATAGATAGATAGATAGATAGATAGATAGATCGATCGATACCTGGTTAGTTGCATGTAATTATGCATAAGTATGTAAGTGCATGTAACATGGTTAACAGACACAGTAAAATAAAGTGTTACCAATGGATGCAACAATCAAGCACACTCCTAAACTATCGTTTTCATATAGTGCAATTAATTTTAAGGGAATCTGTGTTTTTGGGAATGTCAATGAACCCAAGCAAAATTATATTGTTCCGTTAAATTCAGATGTGTAGAGCTTTTATGGGGTTGGGGTACTAAATGATACTAAAAATGTGATGTATAAACACTCCAGATCACTGATTGGTCAGAGAGAATCGTCACTACCAGCGTCATTGGATTTGCGACACGAAACACCAAACCGGCTAGATTTAAATAGTCAGCAACAGCCACCACAGTATCATTTGTCCGCACAGCTTTTTTAAACGACTTGCTTTAGTTTAAACGACCGTCGTACGCAACTTGAAAAAAGAAATGGCTTTATGGTGGTCAGTAGACGAAGTGCAGACGTTCCTCTCGTTGTTGGTGAGGAGTGGATCCAGCGTTTACGATGATGTCACGGCAGTAGAGGCGGCACAACTATAACGATCAGTCTATAATCCCACCCACTTTGAAGTGGTACTAAACTGCAGTGGAAAAGCAAACCAAGCCAAAGTTAAGCGAGCCAAGTCATGCCGAGTCGTATCACGCAGTGGAAAGTGCCTTAAATGTAACAAATTTAAATGAACCCTTTTGGTGAACGGAATCAAGATAACTCTTTTAATCAAGTCACTCTGGCCATCTTTGCATGGCCCACAGGCAGCTACAGTATATTCTATGTGTAGCTCCTATCTACTTGAATAAGACATTATCAAATCTATGGAAAAACGGTGTCATAAATTTTGCTTCATTTGGTTTTAATTACTTTTAAAAACATGCATTTTTCCCAGATTGTCCAGCTGGTGTATATTCTAGACTTAAAGTTAATTGTCTCTTTTAACTTTTTAATTAAGGTCAAACTTACTTTCTTGCAGCTTCTGTATTGAGCTTTGAATTTTCTCCCTTTCATTTTTCTACAAGTAGTCCATGTCTTTGTAATGCCGTTTCTAGATTAGCCTAATGCAGGCTCTCATTACTTTAACATCTATTGACCAAATACAAACCCACTATAGCCTTCTGTACAGTCTTTATCAGATCGTTGAGTACTAGTTACAACCCTGAGGGTGAGGGTTAAGATAAGGTAAACAGAGAGTTAAAGAGTAAGTGGAGAGTGGAAATTATCCAGTAAACCCTGCTGTATCTCTGTTTGAGGAGAGCTTAAGCTTTTGGCAGTGAATTCAGTGAGGTTGATTGGATGAGGCTGATGTGTGTGTGTGTGTGTGTGTGTGTGTGTGTGAGAGAGAGAGAGAGATGGCTGAACTGATAAGCGGGACTCTGTCTTATCACCCATACAGACCCGATGAGACATGCAGTGCAACGCCACAGGATTGAACGTAAAATTAAAGCACCACTGGGGAAGGGAGCATGTAATTGAAGAACTGAGTCAACAAGCTAGTCCATCTCTTTCCCTTTTTTCTCTTTGTTTTTCTCTTTCTTACTCCCATTTTCTTTTTCATCTTTGCGAGGAGCTTGATGTGAAGGAAATTGATCGGTGGTCTGTCAGTCCAGCCCACAGCTGTTTTGGAAATATTTTTGCTTCAGTTTGTGTTGCTGGGTGAGATTGCAGTGTTAGCTAGATTATGTGGAAGATATCTCACCTCGACTTTTCTATTACCGTGGCGATGTCTTAGGATGTTATAAGTGTGTGTTACACAGGATTCTAGTTCCATTGAAAACAACAAATAAGTTCTCTTACTGTACTCCCACATACTGTTGCATATATTGCTGTAAGATTAAATTGTTCAGCTATATATTGTAGTCAATATATAATGTATATTATTTAAACAGCCATTACTACATTACTTACAGTCTTCAGTGTCACATGATCCATCAGAAATCATTCTCATATGCTGATTTCGTGCTCAAGAAACATTTCTTATTATTATCAATGTTGAAAACAGTTACGCTGCTTCATATTTTTGTAGAAACTGTGATCGGGGTTTTTTTTTCAGGATTCTTCAAGGAAAATATACACACACATACACACATAATCCGGTCATAATTATTGGCACCCGTGTAAAAAATGAACAAAGAAGCCTGTGAAAAAAATCATCATTGTTAATACTTTTGATCTTTTATTTAAAAAATTCACAAAAAATCTAACCTTTCATTGAAGTATTTAAAAGAATTGAATATGGAGGGAAAATCTCATTATTAAATAAATAATTATTTAATCACACCCCCCCCCCCCCCCCCCCTTCATTATTTTCACTTCAATGAAAGGTTAGATTTTTATCAAAAAAATTAAGGAAGGATCAAAAGGATAATCAATGCAAATTTATTTTCACAGCCGTCTTTTATCATATTTACCAAGGGTGCCAATAATTCTGACCATGACTGTATATAATTGTATATTCTCTGAAAGTCCTAATATCTTATACAGATTTGCTTCTCACTAAAGTTGTGTTTTAAGGATATTTAGAGATATTTACTGGAGAAGATAAAACTACAGATTAAGAAAATGATTTTCACTGGTGTGTATTTGGATTCAATTTGACTAAATTGCCTCTTACACAGTTGAATTAGTCCACTGCAGTTTAATATAAGGATTGTTGCATCCTGTCTGCACCTGTACAGTAGGTGGACATATGTATCGAAGTGTGTCTGAACGGCGGGCAGATATCTAGCAGATTATCTCTTGTGTAATTAAATTTGGCTGCCATTTGCCGTGTGTGATTTGATTCCCTGCGCTAACGTGGCCGCGCATGACTCAAGCACGGCTGCTCCTTCCTCTCTCGAGCTGGTGGGTGGACCATAATTGGACCCGGTTGAAAAGGCCACAAGTGACACTGACAAGCCACTAATGAAGTGATTCGGACAGTCAGCCCATCTTTATGTGCTCAACCTAACTGGCTGAACCCACAGAAAAGGAAATAACACTCCAGGAGACAGAAATCAGGGCTAGAAACACAATTACAGCCTGATTTCTCACATAAACACGTCTCACAAAGCACAATGTGTTCAAAAATGAAATAAGGGTTTCGGAGAAGTCAATGCCGCTGGATTCCACACATGCACCTCATGGAGTCCTAGTCTTTTCTAGGAAGTCGTTGGAAAAGCTACTTTAATTCAGCACGGCTTCTTTTTGACATTAAGGCTGTTATTGTCCACCATTATACTAATAGACCCATATAGGAAACAACAGTTAGCATGGCTTGTCCCCCAAGGTCCGACAATGCATAATGATGTTCATTCTCCTCCTTTCTTGTTTCTCATATACACTACCGTTCAAAAGTTTGGAGTCAGTGAGAATTTTATTTTTATTTTTTGGAGGAAAGAAATCAATACTTTTATTTATCAAGGAATAATTAATTTGATCGAAAGTGACAGTAAAGACATTTATAATGTTACAAAAGTCTTTTGAACTTCCTATTCATCAAAGAATAAAACAAAACAAAAAAAAAAACAGTACAACTGACAGACCAACAACTGTTTCAACATTGATAATAATAATAAATGTTTCTTGAGCATCAAATCCTCATATTATACTGATTTGTGAAGGATCATTTGACACTGAAGACACTGACACTGGTGATGCTGAAAATTGCTGCTATGTCCGACAAGCCACGCCACTCTCACTCTACACCATGTTCTCACGCAGTGCAAAATACATTGCGGAGCAAAGAGGACACTGACAACGCGCTGACAGACAAGACAGACCAGGTTACTTTTGATATGAAACAAAGTCTCAACTTTCAAATTTGGTCATTTTTTAAAGACATTTCAACTATACCTTTTTGTGGCTCTTAAATGTGTCTAACAGATCACTGTAGAGCGTCTTTAAGCTGCTTGTGAACCGATCATCTCTTCCTTCTAGTTAATTTATAGCATCAAATAAACATGAAAGAACATAGGAAGGAATGTTGTTTTAACCTCAGTACACTCCGTTTTTCAAGTTCAAATCCTCCAACGTTAATCTACTAACTCCCCTGACTGCTCTGACAAAAATGGCGGATTATGATTGGTCAGATCGCATGTCAATCAAACTCCCTGCGAAGTGTCAATTAACACGGAAAAAGTCAGATTTTCATGTCCCCTTTAACAAATAATAATTCGGTTTTTTTATCAATAGTACTATATTTTTATTTCTGTGTGTGTGTTTATTTACTAAATCCTTCTAAAAGTGCCTCTTAGCTGTTTTAAATTCACTGTAAACCTCGGGTTCTTGGGGCTTAATCTCTAACTTAAAGGGGTCATATGATGGTTCTAAAAAAAACATTATTCTGTGTATTTGGTTTAATGCAGTGTTTATGCAGGTTTAGGTTAAACAAAGTCATTATTTTACACATATACTTTACACAGGCCTCTCAAGTTTTGAAGACAGGCAAGAGTGATACACCCCCCCCCCCCCCCCCCCCATTTTTCATTTCATTTCATTTTTCAAGAGTTCAAGTCTAAAAACCCAATTCAGATACATGTTTATGAAACTTTATGACTTGTAAAAAATGTTGAATGAATGTTGAACAAAATAGATCATGCATTTGTATCAATGATCATCATTGTGTATCATCCAGCTACACAGTGCAACACATGGTCAAAGAACAGATGACACCTATAGATACTATAGTATGGACAGGGAAATTACCTGGGCCCTAAACGGTGTATTGAGGGATTTCGGCACATACCCGTGCTTAGGTTTGAGAATGACCTTCGAGTCATTAGGCCCAAACTCCATACATGACGTGCTTACTGAAAGCGCCTGCAAGTCCCCTATGCGCTTCACTGAAGCGAGAGCCATGATAAACACTGTTTTGAACGACAGGTGTTTCATGTCCACCAGCTTGATTGGCCTTTGAACCGGGCGCCTTTCATGGCCTCCAGGACCGTGGAAAGGTCCAACATCGGGACTGAAGGGGGCCTGGGAGGGTTTAGCCTCCGAGCTCCCCTAAGGAAACGCACAACTATGTCGTTCTTCCCCAGCGACTGGCCAGACACCGGTTTTGCAAACGTTGCTATGGCCGCCACATATACTTTGAGCGTGGAAGGGGTCCTGCCCTTATCCAGTAGCTCTTGAAGGAAGGAAAGCACTTCCGAAACCCCGCATTCCACAGGTGAAAAACTCTGGGCTTGACACCATGCAGAGAAAACAGACCATTTCGAGGAGTAGAGCCGCCTGGTAGACGGAGCTCTAGCCTGCGCGATCGTGTTTAACACTCCTTCTGGGAGGCTAGCGGGTACCCGTTGATGGCCCATGCGTGCAGGGACCACAGCTCCGGGCGAGGGTGCCAAATCGAGCCCTCCGCCTGAGAGAGGAGGTCTCTCCTCAATGGTACAGGCCATGGGGTAGTGCTGGTCAGCTGCATCAGGGCAGGGAACCACGTCTGGTTTGTCCAGAGCGAAGCTACGAGCAGCACTGGGCATCCGTTTTCCCTGATTCGTTCCAACACCTGAGGCAGGATTGAGACAGGAGGAAAAGCATATAGGGGACAGCGGGGCCAAACATGAGCCAGCGCGTCCTTGCTTTTCGAGAAAAACTTCGGGCAATGAGCGTTTTCGTGGGACGCGAATAGGTCCACCTGTGCTCTGCCGAATGTTTTCCACAGCAGCTGGACCGTCTGCGGGTGCAGCGACCACTCCCCTGCTGGAACATTGTTCCTGGACAGTCTGTCTGGTCCCACATTCAGGTGACCAGGCACGTGCGCCGCTCTCAGTGAGAGCAGGTTGTGCTGAGCACAGACCAGGAGGCGTTCCGTCAGCCTGTGAAGGTTTCGTGACCTGACGCCGCCCTGGCGATTTATGTATGCCACCACTGACATGTTGTCCGACCGGACCAAGACGTGGTGGCCTGTTACCTGGGGACAAAAACGCCGTAGCGCTTTGTCGACTGCTATCATCTCCAAGCAGTTTATGTGAAGGAGCTTTTCCCGTTTCTGACCACAGACCAGCTAGCGGTCTGCCCTCGAGCAGCGCTCCCCACCCCGAGGTGGAGGCGTCCGTAGACACCACCTTCACACTCAAAGCGGTCCCCAGACTCACACCTGACTGATACCAGTCGGTTATTTTCCAAGGTTCCACAGCTGAAACACACTGTAGGTCGACCCTGAGGCGAAACAGACCCGCTGTCCATGCCCTGGGTGGAACCCGCGCTTTCAGCCACATCTGCAGTGGGCGCATGCGGAGCAAGCCCAACTGGAGTACAGAGGCCGCTGAGGCCATCAGCCCCAGCATTTTCTGAAACCTTTTGAGCGGAACTATCGAGCCGTGGCGGAAGGATTTCGCGACGCGCTGAATATTTAGTCCGCGCTCTGGTGACAGGCGTGCCGTCATGGATAGCGAGTCTAACACTGTTCCCAGAAAGGAAATCTTCTGACTGGGAGACAGTGAGCTCTTCGCCCAATTGACTGTGAGGCCCAGCTCCTCGAGGTGCTCGAGTAATGCGGCCCTGTGTTCCATGAGCTCCGATCGTGATCGAGCTAGAATCGGCCAATCGTCCAAGTAGTTCAGGACTCGCATGCCCTGAAGTCTCAGGGGTGCAAGCGCCGCGTCCATGCACTTCGTGAATGTACGAGGTGCTAGGGACAGGCCGAACGGCAGGACTGTGTATTGATATGCCTGGCCCTCGAAAGCGAATCTCAAGAATCACCTGTGATGGGACGCTATTTGTATTTGGAAATAGGCGTCTTTCAGATCTATTGACATAAACCAGTCCCCGTGGCGCACTTGTGCGAGGATTTTCCTGGTCGTAAGCATTCTGAACTGGCGTTTCACAAGCGCTCTGTTCAGCTGTCGCAGATCTAAAATGGGTCTGAGATCTCCATCTTTTTCCGGTACCAGAAAATATCTGCTGTGTAGGCCCCCTTTGCTCTGAGCTTGAGATAAAGGTTCTATAGCACCTTTGCTCAGTAGTTTCGCTATCTCGGCTCGAAGTAGATGAGATACTTCGTTTTCACCGTCGTCTCGACGCGCGCCGTATAACGGCGGGGACGTCGAGCGAACTGTAGCGAATAGCCTCTTTTTATAGTGTTCAGCACCCATTCTGATACCCCAGGAAGCTGTGCCCACACTTTCGCGTGAATAGCTAGGGGTAGAATGAGATCTGGGCTCTGGCCGAGACATAGTGACGTTAAGGGAGCTCCGGCGTGCTGTAACGCAGACACTGTGTTTACAGTGTGTGAGGCGGGGGGCGCGCCGATCGCGGTGGGCAGCCTGGCCGCGCTCAAAACCCTTATAGCAGTTTGCTGAGGGAGAGAGAGCGGTGCGAGCCCAGTGGGGCTTAACATGTCTGTGAGTGAATGTGGGCGCAGGACAGCGGGCACATTTACTGCACTGAAAAACACCGTCGGCCTGAGCTGACTGAATGCGTGTTGGTTTCGTTTTTACAGAACCCGTGGGACATGTGGTGTGTAGTGTTTGTGGGCACTGAGACGTAGGCACATTCACTACATTTAGTGCACAATCGACATTAGGCGATTTTGTTTGTGCGAGCCCTGCAACTTTGCGGGCTGTGTTTGTGTGTAGAAATGAGCCCTGGGTTGTGGGCATTTTCAATACACTCATAACACCATCGGCTGTGGCCGGAATACCAGAAAATACACCGTTTATGTGATTTATCTGGGTCGCCGTGGGAACAGCATTTGTGTGCAGGCAAGCGGGCATGGTACTGGCTTGCTTACTGCAAAATACACTGGAACAGTCACATTTTCTGGAACTGAACGAGCGAAAATTTCAGTGGAAGTCTGGCCACGGCCAGACTGAAACACCGTCGATTTCCTAGGAGGCAGAAAAAGCGTGGTAGTGTTTGTGGGCACTGGGTTGTGGGCACATTCACTACATTTAATGCACAATTGACATACGTCGATTTTTATTTGTGCGAGCCCTGTACCGTGGCGGGCTGTGTTTGTGTGTAGAAATGAACACTGGGCTGTGAGCATTTTATTACACTTATAACACCATCGGCTGTGGCCGGAAAACCAGAAATACAATGATTACATGATTTTTCTGGGTCGCCGTGGAAACGGCCTTTATGTGCAGGCAAGCGGGCCGTGGAACCAGCTTGTTTACTGCAAAATACACTGGAACAGTCGCATTTTCTGGACCTGAACGAGCGAAAAGTTTCGGTGGAAGTCTGGCCGCGGCGAGACTAAATTTTTATCTGCTGCGAGAGCCGGGATCGAACACGGGTCTCTCGCGCGAAGGCTTCGGGTTCTGCCACTGGGCCACAGGGAAAACTACATTAGCGCAAGCAGATAAAGAGTGTCATCACAGTTTTGTGTGTGTCGGCGTTTGTATGCAGGTGTGCGTGTTATACAACAGGCTCATTGCTGCAATAATGACATTTTCAGCCGCTCAAACTAGGAGCTGAGAAATGTTTGAGAAATGGAGATTAGTCCGGCCTCGGCGGGGACTAAAACACACTCTTTTCTCATTTGCCGGTGACGCACGCCCATGGGGGGCGGGGTAGATTTCTTATAACGTAAAGAAAGCTAGCCGCGGTTTTAGGGCTCGCGGTCTTGATGCTGGCCCGTTTCCCTGATGACTCGCGCGGCGGTTGCGCGGGCGCCTCCCAGTCGAGGCCGATGCTTTCCACGGCCTGAGAGAGCAGACGCATCAGCTCAGTGTCAATGCCGGCTCTCTTACCAGTGGTTTGGCGAGTTCAATATCTCGTGGAAAATAGGTTTTCCCCTAGCGTAAGCTATTACGCAGTACGAGAGATACTCTCGTAAGAGAACTGACGGCATCGTTCATATCACTGTATATCAAGTGTTGATGAAGCCTCCGGAGCTGAAATTCAGATATGGTAATAGGCGTTTTGTTTCTGACATGTGCTATAATGCAGTTGACCAATCACAATCGACTGGGCCGTATGACCAATCAGAGCAGAGCAGAGTAGAGTCATGGTAAGGAGTGGTTTAGAGACCAAATCTTCAAACTAATCGTTTTCAGACTCTTTGAGAAATGTGGTGATGTGCAATGTATATTGTGAGAAAATTGTTTTTTGACCTTGGATGCCTATAAACCTATTGTAGGAGACTAGAAAACTAAATTAGGAACCTTTGAAATAGCATAATTGGGGCACTTTAATTTTGAAATTGAAATTCTTTGCAAAATATATGTGTATATAAAACATTTGAAAATATATTTAGTCAGAATACACAACTAATTCTGAATGGCTTGGCTGTCAATGGAGAAAGATGCCAGATGTATAGTAGTAATGGCATTAACCAGCAGGGGCTAACTAGACCATGCTAACCCCATCTGAGAATTTAATCATAATGTTGTGAGTATGCTGAAATCTCACCATAGAGACCAAACAACAAAATAGACCTTATTCACAGCAGCGCCATCTTTGAATTTTTTTTTTTTAAATGTTTTACTGATGAAACGTTGGAAAAATATTTTTCCAAGATATTTCAAAAGACAAAAACCAGACAACATGAGATGTGGAAAATTATAAGTTATCTAGCAGCGTTATACTGCTTTTACAGCGGATGCCGTTGAAAACATGGCAAGTCTATTCCTTACAGCCTCACTTTCATACCTGTCATGGTGCTGCTCTGAATAAGGTCTACAAGTCTGTCTTTTCATTTCTCAGAACGTGTCGTATGTAATTCAGTCAGGAATCGCAGTTATAGTTGCACGAACACTTTGCTGTTTCTTTTTCAGAAGCTCAAGCTTCAATTATATACTAATATTAAGTATACAAATTTTACATTGCTGACACCACTGCAAGGCCACTGTTTGCATCATTGTGTCGGGTCATGTTACTTTATGTGTGTGTTTTGTAGGTAAGCATCCCTTCTGGTGGAGACCCAGCTGGTGGAGTTAATTTTACGCACAGGTGACCACTGAACGTACCAGAGAAAGCAGCCTGTGGCAGTGTAGATCTAGAGGCAACACTTCATCTCTGTCCTGATACACAAAACACACTCTCAATTCATACACCTCCCTCAGAAGATGCTGAAAATCAGATCACCGTTCAATGCATTAAAGAACATCATCACAATTCAACAAATATAAGTAAAGAAAAAGAAAGAGAAGTTGACAGGGACAAAACAGTATGTTGCGTTATATGTATATATATTTTTTAATTTTCTGTATATAATCTATTAGCCTGACTTCGTCATACTCATATTCTAGTTAGAATGTGAGTCTGATACTGCTCCATAGGGCTTTGATTATGAGGCGTGTCTTAACCGAACCAGGAAAAAAAAACTCAAACACTCAATTGGATAGACCTACAACCAATCAGAGCAATGCAGTAAGTCAACTACTTTGCATAGCACAGTTGTCAACTACAGAACTCAAATGCACGCACGCTGGAAGAAGTAAAATAACGAGTGTTGCTTCTTTTACTTGGTCCTCCATAAGTGCGACCAAAGGAGAAACCACAACGACCACAGGGTTTCATTGCGTCCCATCTTCTTAGCGACCATCGGAGCCAGCTGATAAGTTACACTTTTGCCGAATCCTTTAGGAAGGACGGCAAAAATATCTTTCCGATCGATAAATGCCTTGATTGCAGTTTTCTGTTCGTCTATTAAAATGAATGCGCTGTCGATTTATTTTACAACAGGCGCAACAGCGGAATCTATACATCTCAATTCTCCAGCTGCAGTCATCGCGCTCTTTGATAACGTGATGATTACGTCCCTGCAGACCATCTGTCAATCATCGTATAAAGCCCGCCCTGGCAATTTGATTGGCCCGAAAATTTTTTGACTGATCATAATTACTCCTTCATGGATTGAGTCCAGACCGAACTTCCCGACAAAAAAAATGTTATGGGCGGGGTTTGGGCTGGCATCCAGGCTAATAATCTATATATATACAGATATATATAATCATAATCCTTTTATTTATTTTTTTCTGTATATAATATATACAGATATATATAATCCTATATAATATAGCCTATATAATCTTTTCTATGATCATCGCGATGCGGATGTGGACGATACTGCAGTAATTGACCGTATTCGATTACAGACTGACGTTTCTCTGACGTCATTCGTCGCATACGCGCTTCTCCCGCTAACGTAAAATGGCGGAGGGAGGCAAAACACAAAAGCGAGAAATAAAAAATGCACCCACTATTTTAACATTTACAGTGTGTGAGCGTGCAAGCGTGTGTACACCCATAAAATCACACGGTAGTTTATATGATTAATAATTAATAATAGTAGTTTTTATTATTGTTTAGTCAAACTGAGTTATCAAAGGGTTAGTTCACTTTGAAATAAATTTTTGATATGTTTAAGCTTACCTCAAGGGCATCCAAGATGTTGGTGTCTTTGTTTCCGCAGGTAGTTTCAATTTTTATATTTTTAGGTCAAACCGTTCTTGTCTGTCAGTCATATAATGCAGGTCTATGGGGTCCACCTCAAAGAGCATGCACAGAGAAGTCCAAATTAAACATGATTTAATGACTCGTAAATGTAAGTACACATTGATGGCCTAAGACACGAAACGAGCGGTTTGTGTGAGAAAACGAACAGTATTTATATCGTTTTTACCTCTTGTAACCACAGCCACGTCCAAGTAATCTGAGGGCGCGGGCACTTCGGTCTGTGCGTTACAAGAGGTAAAAACGATATAAATACTGTTCTTTTTCTTCTTCTTCTTCGTGTCCTTCTCCTTGTCCTTCTTATTATTCTTCATCTTGTCCTTCTTCTTCTTGTCTTCCTTCTTGTTTTGGTCACAGTTGTAAACAGACGCTACGCTACGTCTGAAATCAAATACTTCCCTACTATATAGTGAAAAACGTGAAAAAAGGCAACTGAGTAGTATAGTATGGATTCTCCTCTGAGAGCAGTTTGGGCCCTTGAGAAGCTTCTTTTTTGAACTTTCAGCGGTGTTTGGCTGCTCAAGGTGTTTGATCATAAACAAAGACAGTCTGATTCGTGCTATTGCTGTGATTTAAGCGTTATCAAAATCACTGCTGTTCCGCTCTCTTCTCCTCCGCTCCTCATCTTATTAGGAGAAAGAGTGATTAATTACACTTTTTACGTAATAAAGAAAGAGTTTCATGCCTCTGTGTTCCCTCTCCAGTCCTGGTAGAGGAGATGGATGGTTTTGAGCTCAGGGTCAACAGCTCTTCCCAGCTAGCCATTTACACAAACTTGCGGTATAGTCCTTGGGTCACTCTATCTTGCCAGCACAAGCAGAGCACAAATAATGAACTGAGGTAGCCTGTGCAGTGGGGGCTGGGGAACAGAGAGGTGAACTGAACTGTGGAAAGCTGTCAAGCTGTTGTTGACTTAAAAGAGCGGTATCTTCTATTTTTTAAATTGTATGTTTATTGTATGTTTATCTCTGTAAAGCTGCTTTGAAACAATCTCCATTGTTAAAAGTGCTATATAAATGAAGATGACTTGACTATTTTGAGTTATATCTTTGTGAGATATATAGGATTGTGATAAATAATAATGATTAAACATTGTCCCGGGAAAAAAATCACACCATTGGTTAAGCCACTAAACAAAACCAAATGTTTTGATAGAACCACATAATAACAGAGTTTCCCTTTTCAGGGAAATTGGCCTACAAATGGTTTACTTATAGTCTACACCAGTGACTTTCAACCAGGGGCCTCAAGATGACTTAAAATTATCTAAAATGATACAAAACAAGCATTAAAATAAACTAAAACTACTAAAAGTCAAGATATTTCTCATTTTAAATTACCACCTTTTTTTTCTCGTTGAAGAACTAGTTGTTGTGGTCTTGGAAAACGTGTATATAAGAGGTAGCATGATTTTAAAAGTGTGATTAAAAGTCATGTATAAAATCCTTTTTTATTATTATTATTTTTTATTATTGTTTACAGTGTGTACAATTGCTGAGGATTTAGGAAGTCTCCGGAGCTGAAATTCAGTTATGGTATGGGGCGTTTGGTTTCCAGCCTGTGCTATAAGTGGTCGACCAATCACAACAGACTGAGCAATTTGACCAGAGTAGCTCTCGGAAAGGCGAGGGTTAGAGAGACTTATGGTGTGTTCACACCGAACGCGAATAGAGCGTCAAATACGCGTCTATCGCGTCTAGTTAGACGCTTGAACATCCGCTCGAGTTCAAATTTTTCAACTTGCGCGGAAGACGTTCGCGGCAAACGTGTCGCCCTATTCGCGTCATTCACGACGCCCGGCGCGAATGATGCGTCTATTCGCGTAATTGCATTGACTTTGTATGTAATCTACTCGCGCAAATAATTAAATTCATGTTCGGTGTGAACACACCATTAATCTTCGAACGAGTCGTTTTCAGACTTTGTGAAATGAGGTGATGTGCAGAAATGAGAAAAATTACAGACTTCACTGTTAAAGGCATAATTTACCCCAAAATTTAAATTCTGCCATTTTCTATTTTCTATTCTGACACCATTCACCTCAGCAAAGCAAATACAAACCGGGTGGTCTGGGAGCAAATGGAGAACAGGTCTTGGACACATTTTTTTCTTTCTCAATTTCTTCATCTTTCCCTCACTTCCAGGCAGAGAGAAAATCAGATATCATTCCATAACCACATGTATAATACAGCACTGGCGAGCGCTGCCGGTGGCACCGTTTGCCAACACAATAATAAGATCTCAGAGACTAAATCTTATTTGAGTTTGCCCAACAAGACTACATCCCCCTGTTGTAATTACTGTCTTTTCTTGTTATGCATTTTTTATCTGAAACTGAGCTAGTGGGAAGGATGATTGCGTATCTCGCACAAAACAAATGTTCATATGAATGCATGTTGTTTTATGTGCTTTGATTATGTCGTATTAAGGTTATACGTATATGTATTCTTGTAGATGTGTTGGTTTGTGGGTCTCTAAATCATTTGCTCTGATATGTAGGAACAAGTAGCCATGCTACGGTCTGTTGGGGAGAGCAGATCACCTTTATTGTGGCAGCACTAGTGGCGGCTGGGTGAAGTTGATTACAGTAACATACAGCACAGAAAGTCGCCTGAACCAAGTATGAATCTCTCTAGGGATGCTACATTCAACTGTACAGCATATAAAGTAGTTCTCAAATCACATTTCTCAAGACATTACAGTCATCAGGTTTGTCAAGTCTTTATATCTTTTGCAGTTTTGCTTCCCCAGTAAACTGATCTTGTTTTAAAGATATTTAGATGGCTTTCAATGGAAAACAAGACAAAAATACTTTTTTAGAATTTTATTTTTTTGCAGTGTTGTGCTTTGACAAGCTTCGTACGGTATTTGCATGCATTTGAGAGTCTGATTCGAGCTGTTTTTTCATTTTGAGGAGAGCATTAGTATGTTTATCTGGTCTCCTGTCAGCTTTGATTTAACTGAAACAATTCTCCCTGACATAGACGCCTTCAACAATCCCGGAGAGATGATATTGTTGTTTGTCGGTACTATATTTGTATGTCCCACCATGCTTTGTCTCTTTTTGTTGTTCGCAAAACCTCTTAAAGTATTCTCTCATGTTTCAGTCAAAGAGTGAAATCTCCCTTAATCTCCCCCCTGATTCAAGCACAAAATCTGCCCTTAAGTCAAGCGCTCTCTCTCACTCCTCCTCTCTTTCCCTTTACATTCTTCTTCATCCCATGTGGTGGCAACCCCTGCTATATAACTCATAAATAAGAATGAGAGATGAGACAAGAAGTTGGAAAGCAAGGAAAGCTGATAAATGGAAAGAAGTGTAGAGAGAGCGAGAAATGTTTGCTGTAGCTGCTTGTTTTAGTCCGATCGATCCCTTCAGCATAAGATGCCACAGCTCTGGGCAGAACTGTTGAAAGATGTCAGTGTTGTCCAGAGCTGTCAAACTATATCAGACCTCACTGCAATCACATGTCTTTCTCCAGCTGGCATTTCTGACCAAATCTTTCATTTTACAGGTTAATTTCGAGTGTATTTCAATATCCTTCAGTGACAAACTTTCATTAAAATTTCACTTTGTTGTGTTTGGTCTCAGGGTCTCTCATTAAAGGGACTAAATGAGAATTTGTTTTGTTATTTCTTTGACAGATGAGATTTTGCTTATGCAGTAACACCTAAGGGGAACATGAGTCATGGCAGTCACAGGTGGATGGTCAGTATGGAGGCAAAAATAGAGAGAATCAGGTGCATTTTGTGACCAGTTAGTGCTCTGTCTCTTACTTTATTATTTCCCATTGAAAATGAGACCTCTTTAGTATCAATATTTCTTCCTAGACATCATCTTCTTTTATGGTATTACTTGTCATAGCACGCACTTCCAATGTAAAAATTCCTTGCAATTTGAGCATAGCGCTTTAATAAAGGAACACAAAGGTAACTTGGCATATTACTTTTTTTGCGCTGTTACATTTTAAAATGAGTTCGAATTATAGTTTTGGAACATGTTACTTTTAAAATGTACTTGAATATTTACAAAGCTCATAACATTAGGCTGAAGTACAGCTTGCAGCAATCATGTAACCTGTTTTAGATGCTCCAGTTAAAATATTTGTCATCATTTTTTAACATTTGTAATGGCTTCCACTCAGACACTACAATGTGAAAGTTTCTGCAGCTGCAGGAAGTGCTTGAATATCTAATGAGGTTGCATTGTTTTGTTTATAATTTATTGTTGCTGGCAGAAATATTAACCCTCTGTATGGATTTTCACACTCGAAATAGTTAAAGGTGCTGTATGTAATTTCATGCTAAAGCATAAAAATACCATAATATTTTTGCAGATATTTATGAAACATGCTATGATCACAAATTTGTTTGTTCGAAAAACATTGCTACAGTGAGTTATTCTTATTCGAAATGTGTGTTGTGTTCAATGTTGGAATGTCTGTTTTTGTTTTGGTCTGTGAGATTTTGGCCACTGCCAATTTATACATTAGTATTTCGACATCCCAGTTGCCAGTTGGAGGAAAACAGCTTATTTCATCCATCGACGCAACAAACTGTGTCAGAGATCGCAGATTCTACCCAACCTAAAAAGCCTCAGCATCCATCTGTCCAGTTTGTCCAAATACATATTAAACACGGATAAATAAACTCATCAAATTATAATGAAAGGCTCGTCGCCTTCCATTGTCAACTGCGCTTGTTCCTATTTCATGTCCTCAATTTGGCAACCTGCGTGAGCGCTGAGTCTGAGGAGGAGGGGGCGGGGGTAACAACTCTCCAGAATTTTGAATTTGGACTGCAGTACTAATTTCCACTGCTAGCTGTCAATATTACTTACTGCACCTTTAACCCTGGGCTATTCTTAACCACAGGTAAATGGAATCATGGGTTATCAGATTTAACACTACAATTTATCCTGGATATTCATAAGCTGACGTTTTACACTGTACACCGTGGGTTACTGTTAATGTCAGCACTGATTGGACGAATGCAGCATGCAACCTGTTTACATTTAAGGCTCTAGCATTGCGCATCCTTGTATTATATATTGCCGACTGTACTATCAAGTTTTTCCTAAATGAACTTTTTCAGATATAAGGGTAAAAATTAAACAGTCTCTTCACTCCAACTGATGTTTTTATCACCATTTGACATTTTCCTCTTCAAACGCTGAAACTACAAATGCACGCCATGTGTCATTTCAGCGTTTGAAGAGGAAAATGTTAAATTTTGTCCGTGACTGTCCAAATGAGGTGCGCTGTTGGTAACATTCTAACACCGCAGACATTTCACACTACTCAAGATTAGCACTGCAATGTGGGGTAAACACAGCAAAAGTGGTTCTAAACCCTGCTCTGGAGCAGGATTTTATTACCCCGGGTAAAAAGCGGTGTTAGCTCCGCTTTTAAATTACAATTGTGAAATGTTCCTCTAAATGTTAAAATCGTGGTTTCGAATACTGATAACCCGGGCTTAAGCACAGTGTGAAAAGCCCGTTTCACAGACAAGGCTCAAGTGTACTTGAGACGAGACTAAAATGCATGTTTGAGCTGTCTTAACTAAAAGCAACTTGCACTTGGACATATCTTAAAATATGTCAGTGCCATTGTTTTGTTTTACGATGCACACCATGTTTTTTTCTAAGGGACGTTGATAAAAGCTCAAACAACTTTGCTTTACCCAGGGTTAAAAGAGGCCTTAACTCTGAGATAAGTAGTGTGAAAAACATTTGAAAAGGAGTTTAAATGGAGAGAAAATGGAAACTTTTAATATGAAGACTTCTCAGATTTTTTTTTGTCCTTCGAAACATCCTAATCTAATCTCGCATGTGCCAAATCTGCAATCAAAAGTTATAGATTTCAATTTAAACTCAAACTTTTCTCATGAAATTCTTTTGAAACCTAATTATCTCAGCTGTGCTATTCATATTAGTTTTATAGCTGTAAATTGATCATTTATTTAAAGGGTTGTTTCTAGGGACTGAATATAAACCCAACAGATCACTCAGATCATTAGGATCACATCAGCTAGAAATACCAAGGGTTCACTCTAAGCAAGGAGAGTCTGCTTTTAGCTACTATGCCAGCCGCAGCTGGAACCAGCTTCCAGAGGAGATCAGATGTGCTCCTACAGTAGTCACATTCAAATCCAGACTCAAAACACATCTGTTTAGCTATGCATTTACTGAATGAGCACTGTGCCACTGTGTCCGACTGTTTGTACTGTATTTTATTTAATTTTTTATTCTAAACTGTTTTAATTATTCTTATTTCTTTTGATTATTTTAATCTCTTTATTCTTAACTTTTTTAATTATTCCTATTTCTTTTGATTTTTCTATGTAAAGCACCTTGAATTACCATTGTGTATGAAATGTGCTATATAAATAAACTTGCCTTGCCTTGCCTTGCCTAGGGTGACCTACTATGATATTAGACTACTAGCCTTATAATAATGAATTTCGAAACCTGAACCAAACATATTTTTATTCAAAGATCAACAGTCTGTCATTAGTCTTTAGTCTGCCACAAAAAAAGCAACATTAAAATCATGAACTCAAATGTCATTGTGAAAAAACAAAACAAAACAATGACTGTTGTAACAGTGCGTAAATCAGACCATTCAGGCTATAGCCTAACGCTAATAACGCAAAATTATTATTACAACTAAATTGTCGGTCATTAAATAAGAAAACAAAATAATTGTGTAGATGATTTGCTTTGTGTAACCCGACATCAGACATTAGGCCGAAGTATTTTTTTGCACACAGTGCCGCGACCAATCAATCACTCCTTTACGACTGGCTGCCTGCACACACACAACCTCCACGGACAGTTTTTAATGTTTTATCAGACAATAACTACTCAAGATTTTGCTTTAGTATAATTTTCAGGACAATTAGGGCCGGACTCGGGATTCGGGACAACAGCTTAGATTTCGGGACGTCTGGTCACCCTAGTTGTTTCACCCAAAAATTCTGTCATTAATTACTCACCCTCATGTCAATATTTTTTATGAAATCCGAGAGCTTTCTGACCCCACCATAGACTGAAACGTAATTGCCACCTTCAAAGTCCAGAAAGGTAGTAAAGACATCGTTAAAATAGTCCATGTGACTACAGTGGTTCAACCTTAATGTCATGAAGCAACGAGAATACTTTTTTGTCCGCAAAAAACAAAAGTAACGAGTTTATTCGACTATTTCTTCTCTTCCGTGTCAGTCTCTGACACTGTTCACGTGGGCACCAAGACGCATGCGTGTGATGCTGACGCAGGAGTCGGCCAATACTGAGCCGACGTTCTGATGTAGAACCCGTAAGCTCTGCGCTGTGTTTACAACGTAACAAGCGAGTCATTAATGACAGAACTAACCATTTAAATATACCTTTTTTTTTCTTTTAGGAGAAACATCTGACAGTTACTTGAAATCAATCTTCCAGATACTCTATATCTTTCAAAAGTTTGGGTTCAAAAAAAAATTCAGGTGGGGGGGGTGTGAAGAATAGAATACAGTTGAATGCATTAAAATTATCAAAAGTGACAGTAAAAACAATGTTACAAAAGATTTCTATTTCAAAAAAGATATTGAAGAAAATGATTATGGTTTGCACAAAATTACTGAGCTGCACAACTGTTTTCATTGTTGATTAGCATATTATAATGATTTTCATGTGACACTGAAGACTGGTGTAATGGTTGCTAAAAATTCAGCTTTGCCATCACAAAAATAAATTACATTTTAAAACATATTCAAATTGAAAACAGTTGTTTTAAAATGTAATAATATTTCACAATATTACTATATTTTTTTTATCATATAATTGCAACCTTGATGAGTATTCTTTTTAAAACATTTAAAATCTCACCAATTTGAATGGTAGTATAAATTGTTCAAAGATCATAACTCAGTACTGTATGAAAGAGCTGTATATTTGTTGGGATGACATTCAGAATACTAGTGTTCACAAATGAACACCTACACATACTAGCTACTTAAAAAAAAAAAGAAAACACACACCTACGCAAAATCCGCTATAAATGAGCACAAGAACTGACTCAGATCCATCTAATTGTACTACAGCGATTCTTAAATCTTTTAGATGCATTGTCCTCCTGGTTTTCATCCAGAATCGCTCAATCACATGCAAATGTCTCCTGCGTCCATTCCGAGCTCGTCTGCGTAATCTCATAAACGCATTCTGAGCACACGGCACTGCTAACCAGACCCAATTACCCTTTGTGATCATCTAATTGGCCCCTTTTTGTAATGCTAATTCAAAGCAACAATCGTAGATTGTCTGTTTATGTATGCGTTTTCTGTTTGCTTCAGTATCCATGCCAGCTGGTCAGTGCACACTGAGCTTCACATGCTCAAACATTCGGCATTTATGACTTGATTTCTCATTCTGCTCTCGGATGCTTTATCGGTCCCATTGGAAATGACAGTAAATAAACAGAATGCCAGGCAGCTCAGTGTGTGTGTGCGCGCGCGCTGGGTTTCATGTGAATTGGTAGGGCCATCAGGCTCAGATGTGAAATTACTTGGAGCAATTAGCTTTAAGTGTTCATGGCCTTTAAAGTCAACATGAAATCATAATGGAAAATTTGCTCTTTTTTTATGCAGTATTTATTTTAGAATTTAGATGATTTATCTGAAGAAATAGCAAACCACAATGATCCGATCAAATCCCAATGGAGCATAACAAATCCCGGCCTACATTTGTTCAAGCCGTTTCACACACAATATGGATGAAAAGGACATGTTGACTTAGTTTAAAGTCAACATGAATTCTTAATGCAAGTTCCTTGTTGTATTGTGTGGCTCCACCTTCTGAAACATCATATTATGGAAGTCAAATGGCTTGCAAATGTTTTATGTTGAGTTTAAGTCTTCTACATTTCACTTCACTCTCAGCAGCATGAAACTTTCTTTAATTATGTCCTTCTGCTCTTGCTTGGGGCTATTAATGCATTTTTCCCCATTATTGGCATTATTGGCTTTCCTAAGGTGACATTGTAGCATATCATATAAGATGCCTGCTTGCTGTCTTTCTCCATCCCTCCATCTCTCTCTCATCCAACAGTATTCTGTTACTCCACTCATTTGTCGACACACTCCATCAGACAGTGTCACAGTCAGCACTTTAGAGCAGCGATGGTGCATTAAGAATCTCGCTGCCAGGCGCTCTTTTATTTGTTAGTATTCACAGCAGGGACAAAGCTGTTTTTTATCTTCTCCTGTAGTCTCTTAAAGGAGTAGTTCACCCAAAAAGGAAAATCATTTACTGACCCTCATGTTGTTCCATACCCGTATCTCTTTATTTCTTCTGTGGAACATAAAAGGAAGCATTTTAAAGAATGTACTAGTTGTTACATATCAAAGAGGCACGAAATCACTTTCACTGACCTTCACCTTGACTGTTCCCTGCTGGTGGAATGACCTGCCTAACTCAACCCGAGCTGCTGAGTCCGTAGCCATTTTCAACAAAAGCATCAAATTATAATATAGGCTAATATTGATGCACCTTGATGGAAATAAATGTTGTGATTTTATTTCCATCAAGTGGTGCATCAATTTATGGTCAAGATCTTGTATTGACAATGCAAGAGTCCAGCACTTTGTATAGTCTATTCCAGCACATGCCAAAGACTTTAAGGTCTGGACTCAGAGATACCAGTTCATGTGTGAAAATGATTCTTCATGCTCCCTCCCAACCATTCTTTCACAATTTGAACATTGTCATCCTGGAATATGGCCATGATTTGTTTTCATACGTGGTTGTTTAAGAAATGAAAAGCTACACACTCCATCAGTTAGGGTTTGAAGAACTGTTGCAAAACATATAACATGCTAGAAACATAATAATCACTGCATAACAATGATCCAGTCATAGACTCTTAAGCATTTGCCTATTTAAATCTTTTTTCTTTTTTTTTTTGGCCGGGCAGTGTATTATGATACTTCATATGCATTTGCGGTCTTGTGGACTTACAATGGCTGCCGAGTGCACGTCCGTTACGTCCACAAGACTGTAGGGTGTTCCATTTGTCCTTTTAGGTTTAACCCTCTGGGGTCTAAGGTGTTTTTGGGGTCCTTGAGATGTTTTGACATTCCTTGACATTTGTGCTTTTTTCAGTTGTATAAACATATTAATGGCACAGGTGAAATTACACTCTATTTAGCACAAACAGGGCTACCATAATATGTGAGCCACATGTATGTACATGTTTGTATTTTTGAGCGAATATTGTTTATGCATGGTTATTGAAAAAAATAAAAATTAAAGTTTCTGAAATAAGGCCACAAAACACATACTAAATATGTGTCCACAAGACTTTTGACTAATGGATGTTGTCGCCAGGCCCGCATTAATGCACGGGCTTACTGGGGCTGAAGCCCCAGGGCCTATGAAGACAAGGGGCCTATCATAAGCCAAAAAAAAAATCACATTGTTTTGTAATTTGTCGAATTTTCTGTCAATCACTTGATATTCATGTTTTTCGGCTGCTGATTGATCCAATTTACAAGTGACCCACGTGGGAAGCATGATATTTCCTATCAGAATGTAGAGAAACAGTTGCGTCATCTTCTCTAGTAGTCTATTCAAATTTATGCTAGTCACAGAGACTGATGATAGCTGTCAAAATGTTGAGGAAGAAAAAGTTGTATGAGTGGTGCTCATAAACGAAAAATATTGCGACAGAAAGAAAACAGTGAGAAGGAATTGTTAAAAAAGATTCCAAAGCTAACAGGATTTTTTAAACCTGCAAATGAAGGTGAGTCGAGCTCATTAAGCGGAGCACCGATCGATGAACAGTGGAGAGGACAAGCAAACAGGCGGGCAGTGTAAATTTCGTTGACAAACTTTTTTCACAGACGAAAACGAGACGATTCGGTCCCGACCCGAAGCGTGCAGCCCTGGCCTGCACATATAGACAGACAGCGCGCGAGGACTGAATTGAGCTCTCTTTCACGTCTGAATGGACAAATACACACAACATTATGTCTAAATGTCTGTTTTAGAGAGTATTCACGTAAACACAGTCGGTTATGTCTTTACAGAATGTACAGTTGTGAGAATATTGGATGTGCATCAGTGTAATTGGATCTGCGCACTCGGTCTTAGTGACAGTGCGTAATAAACCTAATGCCGTCTGTACACTTAATATTAATCAAACAACAAAATAAAAAGAGAAAAGCATTCACTGCTCTTTAATATGGATTAATTATACTTAAATTATACAAAATAAATATGTCTGCTTGAAAGAATAAAGAATGATGTATGTAAGTTAAAGACTGCATAATCATTAATTGAAGAAAAAAAAAAGACTGTTCTACTTTAGGAGAAGAAGTGTTTTTATTTCATTTTAAGATATTATGTTATGTCACCGTGCTAAATCTGTGTCTGTATAGTATTGCATGTTCAAAATTTAAAAATTATTTATATTAACAGGTTAATAGATGTTTTCTACGGGAATATATAATGGGTTTGGAAATTTTAGAGAAATTCTAAATTAATGCATTAGAATTTCACTAAACCCATTTCGATTTTAGTCGACTAAATCTACTGTAAATTTAGTCGACTAAATTCTTATTGTATTTCGTCGACTAAAACTAGACTATTTACTGCTTTCCAGTATAGCCTGTGCTGTGGAGGTTTTACATTCCTGTTGTTGTGGATTTTTTTATGGAATACTGTTTTCGTTAGGCTATATCTCCCCGAGAGAAACTTATTTCTGCTTTTGTTGTATAGACAAACGTGATCATTAGACTTTTTTTTTTTTATTGTGGGCCTACAAAACCTCTCAGCCGCAGGGCCTAACGGCATGTTAATGCGGGCCTGGTTGTCGCCTAGAGTTTTTGCTTCAAAATGATCTGAAAATCATCCTGCCTAATCATTCACATAAAACAATAGATTGTTTTAAATTGTGAAAAACATTTGTTAGTTTGGAAAGGCAATATGCGTGGAGGCGTGAACGGCCCAACCCCCTCATGTATAATTTGGTGGTTCTCACCTGAGAAGACAAAGACCCGCATAGCGCCCCCTTTGCGGCCAATATGCACACTTTTGCCGAGCCCTCACTGAAGTGTGCCCCGCAGGAGACTTCCACCCGACAGTCAAAGCGGCATTACATCAAGAAAGTGTGGACTCAAAGGACGATCGCAAGGGCATAGGGTTCCATTTGGGACAGGGCCTTTGAGTTCGTGTCCTTTTCAAACTTGAAAGTGTTAGTCTGGATTCATTATGATTTTTTGGAAAAGAGAATCCTGGGAAGTTCTTTAAAATTTCCCTTTTTGTGTTCCACATTAGAAAGGCTTGGTCATAACATGAGGTTGAGAAAACAGAATTTAAATTTTTGGGTGAATTACTGTATCCCTTCAAGTAATTTGTATTCTGTCTTTCATCTCTTCGCTTTCTCATATTTTTTTTTATTTTCTGTTCATTCCAATGTCTCTTCATTTTATTAGTCTTTGCTCTGCATTCCTCTACCCCAAAAAACAACTTGTCACTCGCCAGGCAAATCCTGGCCCAGGAAAGAAAGGAAACCAGATGCTTACGGACCAGATTAACTCCTAAATAAATCCAAACGTTGGGTTTTGAAACATTTCTGGGGATTATCGAAGCAGCATTGGTGTTTATTTTCAACGGAGGGAGTGACTCACGAATAAGCAGTTTTATTTTGTTACAGTTAAAATCTGGACTACTGTATTTTGCAACTCAATAAACATTCCGCAGAACTAGGTCAGAGATACGCAACAGAGGACGCCTGCGGACACAAACTCCCTAACCGTTTCTGAAGTGCATTGCGAGGGAGTCTGAGCTGCATGGGAAGTAGATACTGCAAGGCCACCCTGAGAACAGGAAGTTCTTTGAGTTCAGCCCAATTATAAGTTGTTGCATTGGAATGTGTGTGTTTAATGCCGACTTAGTGTATGTTTGTGTGTGTGTGTGTGTGTGTGGTAGGAGATAATGGTGTCATTTCACACTCAGCTGAATTTGTGGCGTCCCGCAGTGCCAGTTGCACTAGACTTGATCTGTGGAGTGATGGTGAGCATAGCAGACCATCAGAGACCAATGAGGCAAACACCACAAATAGGACTTTCATCTCCGCATCATGTTCCTCTGTATTGTATGTCTCTGAAAAGAGATCTGCCCTTGTGTTTTAGCAGTGTTAGGGACTAGCCTAGTTAAAGGAGTAACACTGCTAACTTAGCTATGTTATTTAAAAAGAGCTGAAATACTGAAAAATATAGTTATTTCTAACCAGAAGCATATGCAAGTCTGATTCATTATAGTTCATTCAAATGATTCATGAAAGTGAACTGCTTCTAAAATTATTCACTAATTCATCAATTACCTGCATCACATTTTATGAAATATTTAGTTCATTGTTCATCACTATGCTTTAGATTAATTAGGGTGTTTTGAGTTATTTAGTGTATATTATTCAATGAATCTGAACTGAACCCTATTTGAATCTGAGTCCTATTGCTGAACTGAATCAAAAGATTCAATTCACTGGGATGAATCAAAATCTGCTTACGTTTGCAAGTTAAGTCTTAAAGATCCTTATTGTTTGTTTTGTGCCCGATAAATACTGCTCTCATTCATATATCATCAGATACAATTTATTTATTTATTACTTTTTAAAGATATTTCCTTCTTAAAAAGCTTCAATGCATTAATTCAGCCGGTTTTAGCAGGTAACTTGCGGTGTTGAACTGCTTTAAAATGATGTGTAGCTTGGTAAATGTCAGTTTCCAGGTAGCTTCTTGTGTTTGTTGTTTGCAGCTCGAGTATCGATGGAGCTTTTTATCATATGGAGTGGAAATGTTAGCATTTTCACATGAATATCTTTACATTCCCATAACTGCTTCTGCCTTTTATCGCTTAGCAGACACGCTGGACTGATTGTACCTCTTCATCTCTCTGTCACTGTCTCTCTCTCTCTCTCTCTCTCTCTCAGGTGCTGAAGGGCAGCAAAAAGCTCTCCATGTCGGTGCGTTCTGTGGGCCGTATCCCAGGTGGTTATGTCACAAATCATGTCTACACCTGGGTGGATCCACTGGGGCGCAGTGTGTCCCCACCCCCTGACCTGCTGGCTGAGCATCGCAGTGCCACTCTGCGCAGGTCTAACAGTCAGGGCCGCAGCCACATGCAGCTTCTGCAGGACGGAGATGAGAAGAAGGTGAAGATTCACATTTACAGCAGTCCTTATTAAGTTATAGCAAGTTTAATGTGTTTACATTGTGCTTGTGTAATGAGGATATAACCCAATTCCGATTAAGATAATATACACTGCTGTTTAAAAGTTTGGGATCTTTATGATGTTTTCTAGCCTGGGAAAACCCAGACAACTTCGGGCAAATTTAGATTTGCTCTGAAAGTTAGTCTGGCAAAGAGCTCATTCAAGCCCATTTCCAATCCGTCGAAATCGAGGCACCAATCAGAAACGTTGGGGCGGGCTTTACACGATGACGACAGCACTGGGATTTTGAAGCAGATTTTGTAGCCTACATTACAAAGATGGATGCCGCCGTCGAACATCACTCGTTCGAATCAGCTATCGCGTCTGTTTTAAGCGATTTGAACGTTTCCTTTTTGTTAAAAACCGAGCAAAGAACAACACTCGGAGATGTTTCTCTGCCGCTCTGCGTACGTCATCTCCTTCATCGCTCTGATTGGTTTTAGGTCTATCCGCGACGTCCGTTGGTGACGCCCCTCTGGAAATGATTTGTCTAGACCATAACTTACAACTGAGAATGGTCTGGTTTTAACCAGGCTAGATGTTTTCATGTTTTTGAAAGAAGTCAGGGCTCAACACTAAGGATTATTACTTGCCCCACCACAAAAAAGTTAATAAATAAATAAAATAAAATAGACCTAGTTATTATTTTCTGTGTTTTTGATCCATGTAACCTCATATAAATTTCAAATATTGTTAATGACAAGTAAACAGTCAGTAAAAAAAAAATAAAAAAAATAATCAAACTACAAGCAATAGCACAAATAGAACAACATAAATAAATAAATAAATAAATAAATAGAGAAACTGAATAAAGTAATCAAATGTAAATTAACTGCATAGTCTTCACTGTATAAATTCAATTTAAAGAATGAGTCTCTAGACCAGGGGTGCCCAACCCTGCTCCTGCTGATCGACTGTCCTGCACAGTTCATCTCCAACCCTAATCAAACACACCTGCCTTTAATTTTCAAGTGATCCTGAAGACCTTAATTGGTTGCATTAGGTGTGTTTGATTAGGGTTGGAGATAAACTGTGCAGGACAGTCGATCGGCAGGAGCAGGGTTGGGCACCCCTGCTCTAGACTTTGCGGTTTTATTCGTTCCATTGACCTGCATCTCACGCTTTTAACAGCTAAAACGCGTTCTGTGTGAACCGGTCCTTACACATGCACTTTATTTCTCAACTGTTTGGCTATGTTTAGTAGGATACTCGCCAATATGGCCATTTTTGTCATAATTGTGTGTGTGAATATGTCCGTTCAAGTGCAAGAACGCGTGAAAGAGAACTCAATTCAGTATTTGTGCGCTGTCTGAGACAGAAATTGGTGAAGCTTTAAAACACATGCAAATGACCCCCCCACCCAACAAAAACGTACTGACCTCAAACTTTTGAGCGGTAGTGTATTTGTCCATGTAAACAGTTTGTTAGGTGAAAGTTTCTTGTTCATAAAGTAATGTTGTCCCTGAAGGACGAACAAACAGATTTTAAAAAAGGTGTGGGCGACAGTTACATGGTTGGTCAAAAACAGTATGGATGGAGAACTTCTGATCATTTGAATGTGCACGAGCCTTCAAAAACTCAATGCTAAAGCTACGTTGTTTACAGCTCACCAGCTTCAATAAATGGATGTCATTTTAAGTGCTCTGCTCCTGCATAGATTGAGTGCAGAAATGAGTTTTCACTGGTGTGCAAGAGAGGAGCGAATGAAGAATTTGCCTTGTCTTTCATGAAATGCTGTTTATGCTATTATTTCTGTAAACCAAAGCTCTTTATCTTATTTGTGCCAGATGATGACAACCCCAATGATGCTGAAGTGCCATTGGACTGCTGCCCTTTTCTATAAGTCATAATTTATCCGCTGTCACGCATGCATATCTCTGGGCTAAACTATCTGTGATCATATCCCATAGCTAATGGGCACTAGCACTTTAAGAAGGGGATTTATAAACTAGCCCTGATTTGGTTCACCTGGGATGTTTTTTTTTTGTACTTCTGACAAGCGTTTTGTGCTACTTTGATTTGATTGAGTTAAAAAAAAAACCCCGGAGCAACAAGATGTGTGTGCGTGTGTGTGTGGCTGTGTGTTCGATTTGCATTTTACAGAAGTCTTTCTGGTAAACATTTACAATGTGTACTCTGCTGATAAACCCTTTACGCCGATGCATTTCCATTTAGAACAATACCGTCTATTGGGGCATATCCAAACCGGTGGATTAGTGTTTTGGGCTAGGTGTCTTTTTATCAGACAATTATTGAATATGTATGAAACATTAAGTGGCAGCAAATACAAGAGAGTATGTTCCACAGTTACTCAGTCTCCATCAGACCTGAACAAAACTAAGATGTCTGCAGTTGTATGCAGATGCCCTGTTATGAATTTTAAACTCTGAATTAAATATATAAATCAATGAAGGGTGAGGGGAAAAAATTTATTTTGTTTTCACATCATTATTTGCCTAAGGAACTGTGAACACACACTGTTAGTCGGATAAATTAAGCAATCAATCACTGAACATTATCCATTTTGGCTCATTTTAAATGAGAACCTTTTTTTGTCTGCAGCCCAAATTTACCTTAGCACTATTCCTCACCCCTCTATTTTCTTACACTCTCACCTGTGTGGCAGAATTTGTTAAATGTGATTATAGGGAGAGTTTTATGAGCTGTTCATCCAGGTGTAAATCTTCCAAGGCTATTGGAGAGAGCGCGCGCTCTTTCTCGGGCCCTGCGGCCGTTGGAAGCGAGAGCGCTAGCGCGGCGCGTGGCTTCATCAGTACTGCACAGCGCAGCAGAAATCTCCATCGGCCCGCTCTGATTTACTACCCTGCTTGCTCGGGTCTCACATCACTGTGAAGCAATTTGCAGGGTAATTCTGACAAATTCCTGGGTACTGATACAAAAGTTGCGTCGAAAGCTCTGTTGGAAGCCAACATCTATTTAGCCTCTAGCACGCTTCTAAAGAAGAATAAAACATAAATATAAGGAGCCATTCATGGGAGAGACATTTATAAATGTGTGGCATTATGAACAATGACACAGTATGGCCCTACGCCACCTTGACCTTTCAGGGATGGCTAGTACTAACCTTTAAGCAGCGTGCTAGTGAGCGACAGATGCTTTTGGTGTTTGGAAGAGACGACGCCCCGCTGCATTGATCTCCCAGAGCACACAGGCGCTCCGGTGACCCCGTTTGATTGGCTCTGCTGGGATTCTATGATGCATTCTAATCACAGCACTATTGTTGCTTTTGTTACGAGGTCGTGGGAGTCACATTAGTCCTTCTGCTGGTTCAGCAGATCTGCCATTCGCTATGGCGCATGGGTTGTTATAGTCGAGAATTATAGTTGTAAGGCACAGTAATGGGTGCTCTAGGTTTGAGAGGTGAATTGTAACAACACATTGTGTTTGGGAAATATATTAATTTCCTTGTCACACCTCAATGTCAATGCCACATTTCAGAGATTTGTTTGGGTGTGTAAAGCAGCCTGTGTAATGTATTCGGTAACTTATGGCACTCTTCAAAATGTCTGATTGTTATTGCATTAGATACAATGTCAAACATGTGCATTCGTTTTAAAGAAATAGAGCACAAACTGTAACGTTAGATGAGGCAGGTGAAGCGGATCTAAACGCAGCTGTTACTTTATTAAATAAATCAAAAAGAGCGAAATCCACAAATGAAGGTAAACGAAACCATGTGCATAAGCACAGCTAACACCAGACAATCAGTGAATCAAAACGAGGAACAGGTGTGTGAAATCAATGAAACAACAAATAACCATGATAACCAATGATAAACGTGCTAGAAACCTTGACAACAGAAAGGAATCACAGGAAATAATAGCAAATGATGGCAAAGCTGATTTTTCAGCAGCCATTACTTCAGTCTTCAGTGTCACATGATCCTTCAAAAATCGTTCTAATATGCTAATTTTGGTGCTCAAGAAACATTTTGTATTATTATACATTTTCAAAACAGTTGTACTGTTCAATATTTTTGTGGAATCTGTGATGCATATATTTATGGAAATATTCTGAAACACAAAAAATGACACTTTTGATCAATTGTTTAAAAAAATCAAGTTTAAAAAAAAATCTTACTGACTTCAAACTTTTGAACAGTAGTTTATATTGTTCAAAATGCATTTTAAGTGTGAAATGTATTAATTTGATTTAACTTTCAATCAGACAATGCCTTCCTCTTCACAGGTAAATTTGGTGCTGGATGACGGCCGTTCTCTGGGTCTCATGATCCGCGGAGGGGCTGAATACTCTCTGGGTATCTACATTACAGGTGTAGACAGAGGGTCTGCAGCGGAGTGTGGAGGACTGAAGGTACAATTTATGCCTATTTTACCCACATCCTTTCATTTGATCTATTTTTATAGCATTTGTTTTGCCGTGACCACTAACTGTCTCACTGTTGACAGTATTTCACACTTCTCTCTCATTTCATGCATTAATTGATCCACAACTCTGACATGTTAATTATCAAGTTGATTTTCTCTTTCCAAATATTTAAGCTTTTAAGCTTTTAGTCTTTTATCAGGGTGTACCTACATTTGTGAGCAGCAGCCAGTGGGGAGGAAAGCAGCTTAGTAAACAGACTTCACAATGTATTTGTGAAAATGCAAAAAAAAGGTTTCTATGATGGTTTGGATTAAGGGTAAGGTTAGTGGTTAGAATATACCATTACCTCAGTGTAAAAACAATAAAAGTCAGTGAAAAGTCCCAACCAAGATGTACCATTCTTCCTTTGCCCACTATCCAACAGGCACCCCATAAACCCGACGGTTTGTTGATTGATAAAACATGTTTGTATATTCAAACTCTCGTCAAAGTCTAAAGTGTCTAGCTGGTTTTACTCTACCTGCTTTCAGTTGAGCAATTCCGTTAAGTGTCTTTGTGCATGAAAGATAAAAAAAAGATTTATCAGAGTTCACTGTGAACTGCGTGTGATTTTTCTCCAGCTATTCTACTGTTTAATAATAGGCCCAGACATCCTGCGTTTATTCCCTTTATTCATTTTTGCCACAATTTGTGGTGAATATCATTATTATGTGGTGTTAGAGAAAGTTTTAAGCTCTTTTCAAGCTGGCAGTTTGCTTTGTACCCGGCCTTTAGATTCATGATGGGATTGAGAGAAGGCAGTTTAAATCCAGATGCGCTCTGTGGAGAGAGATAGAGATAGAGAGAGAGAGAGAGAGAGAGAGAGAGAGAGAGAGAGAGAGAGAGAGAGAGAGAGAGAGAGAGAGAGAGAGTTGGTGAGAGAGAGTTGGGGAGAGAGAGAGAGAGAGAGAGAGAGAGAGAGAGAGAGAGAGAGAGAGAGAGAGAGAGAGAGAGAGAGAGAGAGAGAGAGAGAGAGAGAGAGAGAGAGTTGGAGAGAGAGAGTTGGAGAGAGTGTCGGATGTTTTATCTCCAGGCCATATGTCTGTTTAGAAGAGAGATGTGAGATGGATTTCTGGGCGGCAGCGGACACAAACATAAAAGCAGCAGAATTTATCATGGCACATATATGAAGAAAACCATGGCATATGATAAACACATACAGTACTGTTCAAATGTTTGGGGTCAATAATATTTGAAAGAAATTATTCATTTTATTCTGCAGTAGAGGCATTATTTTGTTTAAAGTGGCTCAGTGGTTCATGTAGGTTGTCTACAAACCGGAAGGTTGGTGGTTCAATCCCCGGTTCCACTTGACCAAGTGTCGAGGTGTCCATGAGCAAGACACCTAACCCCAGCTGCTCCCGACGAGCTGGATGGCGCCTTGCATGGCTGCCGTCGCCCGTCGGTGTATGAATGAGAGAGTGAATGGGTGAATGTGAGGCAAATTGTAAAGCGCTTTGGTGGCCATTGGGTCTGTGAAAGCGGTATATAAATGCAGTCCATTTACCATTTTACCATTTATTACAGTTTCCACAGAAATATTAAGCAGCACAACTGTTTTCAACATTGATAAAACATAAGAAATGTTTCTTGAGCAGTAAATCAGAATATTAGAATGATTTCTGAAGGATCATGTGACACTGAAGACTGGAGTAATTCAGATTTTCCATCACAGGAATAAATTACATTTTAAAATATATTAAAATGGAAAACTGTCATTTTAAATTGTAATAATATTTCACAAAAAAATTTAGCTTTGGTGAGCATAAGAGACTTCAATCAAAACATAAAAAATCTTACCAACCCCCAGACTTTTGAACGCTAATGAAATAGTTTACCCAAAAATTAAGATTCTGTGATCATTTATTCACCTCTAAACCTGTTATTCTTTTCTTTGAAACACAAAAGGAGAACTTTTGAAGAATCTTTACACAGCTAATTTCCATGCATCATTATGAAAAGTGAAGCATTGTGTGTGCAACATGGACTATTTTTATAGTGTTTTTTTTTAGGGTGTTATTTTGTCCTTTTTGTAGCTTTACAGCTGTGGTCGCTATGAACTTTCACTGTAAAATTGGCAGGTAAGCCCTCGAGTTTGAGCCCCCACTTCAGAGTGAGAAAATAGCTTTCATCCAAATAGCCCGACACTCAGAGTGATTGTGTTATTATAGTGTTAGCAGCAGATGAACCCCTGACCCGACACCCCAATATAGACACACAAACAGAAAAACACAAATACACAGATCAGATCAATGGAACCAGGTGGATGAGTCATCTATTTCCCAACAGGTCCCATGAGATGGATGTAAGGCCAGGAGGTCTGTAGAGAGGTTGCTTTCAATATTTGCAGCTCCATATATACTATCCTGCCAGATAAGAAGTATAAATTGGTATTGGCAACAAATCCCTATTTGTTCAAAGCAGGAGGAGGAGGAGGAAGTGATCCATTTTGGAATTACTGGACTTCATAAATATTAATGCTATGTGTTCCGTTCAATTGAGAGAACTAGAATTTCCGACTTGGATCAAATTTCCAGTTTTGAGACTTTCAAATCAGAAATCACAAATTGACTTTGCCAATATGTGTCGTTTGATGGCATGTTGCATAGCAGAGACAGATTTTGATGTTAAAATACTTTCTGTTATCCAGTGTTGGGGAAGCTACTCAAGATTTAACTATACAGTCAATCTCAAATTCTTTTGAATGTTGTTAGCTACAAAACAAAACTACACTGAAGCTACAATGGGAAATATACTGTATATCAGAATAATTATCAGATTATATCATTTATTATTACAATAAGTGTTTATTTTACGGTTTTGATTTTTGCCAGTGACTTTAATCTTTTTATTCAGTTCACAAAAAAGTCCTAAATTAGTTTGCTAATTAAAGTAGAAACACCCTAATTTATAAAAACACAGGGTAACATTTTACAATAAAGTTCCATTTGTTAGCATTAGTTAAAGGCACAATGTGTAAGATTTTTGCATTAAAATATCCACTAGCACAGTGTTATATATTTTGTTTACTTGTGTACTTACCAAATGTTTCCAAATCCAGAGAAATTAGCAATTTTAACTGTTCACTGTTCATTCGTGAACATGATTTATGAGTCCCGTCGGATTGATTTCCATCGGCTGTGGAGGTGAAGACAACAACTCCCATCATTCCACGCTCTTTCACAGCATCATCAAGCTACACCTTTATTGTTGTTTTTAAAATGCAACCTCTAGCTGCAAAAATTACATACTGTGCTTTCAACTACATTATAGTTAACATGAACTAACGAGTTCATTAAGAGTTTATTGTTCTTAGATAATGTTAATTCCAACAATTACTAATGTATTATTAAAATCAAAAGTTTATGTTAATTAAATGATTATTTAATGGACACAAGTTAACATGAACTAACAATGAACAGCTGCCTTTTTATTAACTAACATTAACAAAGATTAATAAATACTGTAACAAATATATTGCTCATTATTAGTTATTGTTAATTAATGCATTAAACATGTTAAAGTTTTTTATGTTAAAATACATTCTCTTAACCCAGTTTATTGTTCCAATGATTACTAGTATGTCATTCATGGGTTTATCTCCCACAAAAGTGTAAACGTTGAGCCTCCCAGGCACCATCAAAACATTGAGAGTGGTCCGCTCAGATCTGTGCATCTCTTACCAGCTCAACCGATAGCGTGAGTTTGGGGCGTAGCTACTGTAGCAATGTGTTTCACTGTACTGTAGCCAGAGGGCGTTTAGCCGGTGTCAGACCATGGCTGATGCATTTGGGCTACATATGAAAAAACATTCAGCTTCGGGTAGAGGAGTGCAAGCCAAAATTTAGACCTTCAAAGGTTAAACAGGTCATGAACATGTCAAAGCGAACGGGGTATTGCGACGCAACGTGCTACAATAGACACTTCAATACAACATCATCATGCACCCTTTCAGAAAGACAAATGTTCCAGTTTATAATGTTAACTTTGATGTGTCCACTGTAAACTGTCTCAAACAGTTGTGGTGCATCATGTTGAAAATGTTTCCAGTGCAGATATGTTGGATGTGTTTACAATAAGCAAGACGCTGGCGTTCACTCTAGACAGAGTGTTAGTTTAGTCTACTCAGTTGCTTACTCATGACACATAGCAACCAAGTTCAAAACACTTTGATTTTCACATAATATACATTCCACATCACCTTATTTCTCAAAGAGTAAACCATTTCTCTGTAAACCACTGCTTTCGCGAGCCTACTCTGCTGTGATTGGTCTACCACTTAAAAGTATGTGTTGGAAACAAAACGCTTGTTACCATATCTGAATTTCAGCTCTGGAAGCTCCAGAGCGATTGATACACACTGATACGAATGATGGCGTGTTTTTTTTTTCCGTTTCAATTCCAACGTGAGTCCTGATCCTTTTGAAGTGCATGGAAAGTGGATTCGCAACTCTGAAAACAGCGTCTTCTCGACATGTCGACAACACGAACCAAATTCTTTCAGGCCTTTGCAGAGCTTTTACATTCACAAACAGCTATATTACACTGCATGAATGGTATTCGAAAAAGCATAAAGGGAAAACTTAAACTAATAGGACCTTATTGTAAAGTGTTACCACATTGGGTAATGCACAGCCGTATTTCACTGAATATATAGCAATACAAATTTTAAAAGATCTGTGAATTGTTTTCTTGAACAGGCTCATGTACAAATGAACTGATTCACTGAAAATGAAACACTCCCCACTGTAACATATCAGACAGAGGAATAGTCAATGAGAGCGTTTGATTATTGCTTCAGCTCACTGTGTTTACAATACAGTGTGACATTAAAAACAGTAATATTGCATTTTGTGACACCCATACTTGTTGGAAGATGTAGCTTGTTAAATTTTGAAAAGAGCTACTGAAAAATGTCCAACCTGCATGCATTTCTATATTCTGTGGAACTCAAAATAAGATATTTTGAAAAACGTCTCAACGGTACTTTGTCTGTACCGTACAATGAAAGACAATGGGGTCCAATGTTGTTTATTCCACACTGCCATAGAGGAATGTGCTTATCATACACTCAGGATAGTGGTGATGGATGAATTTAGTCTTATCTCTGAAATGATTATGACCGCAGTAGCACATTCTTCCACAGGCAACATCAGCACTTGTTGTCCTATAAACAACATCTGTTGTCCTATATCACTTCTTGCATTTATCTTTATCTCAAACCCTGGGGTTTAAGAAGTTGAACCAGAGATGTAAAATGTTAGAGGTCTTTGAGGCAGATACAGCTCATGGAGTTTTAATTGGATGGAATAATGGGCTTGCGCACTGAGCGGTCTCTGGTCCTCAGTGTTTCAGAGCACAAAACCCCTACTGACCTCAGAAGAGCTGGAGTTAATCAGTGTGCACTCACTGAAGCCTTAGCCTCTATTTCTGCTTTTGTCTTCCTCCTATCTTGGATGTGCTTTTCTGTGGTGTTATTATTTTATGTGTATGTATATGTCTTACTGTCTGTGCTTACTTTATAGTCTCACTTTGGGCTGCTTCTATAACTGCACTAAATGGATAATGAGCAATGCAATTAAGGCACTTCTTGGCTGCAGGATGATACGATATTGTATTATGGGAGCAGTGTTGTAGTTAGTAATGGTCATATTTAGCCTGACGTTGTCATACTCAGATTCTAGTCAGAATGTGAGTCTGATACTGCTCCATTAGGCTGTGATTATGGGGCGTGTTTCAACCAAACCCGGAAAAAATTGGATAGACCAAATCCCGTAGGAAGGACGGCAAAAACATCTTTCCGGTCGACAAATGCCTTGATCGCGGTTCTCTGTTCCTCTTTTAAAATGAATGCGCTGTCTACATCTTCTATAACAGTGATGGCTGAATCTACACATATAAATTCTCCAGCGGCAGCGATTCTTTGTTGTAAACGAATTCCACCCAAGCGCTCTTTGGTGACTACGTTACTGTTGATCATCTGTCCATCATCGTATAAACCCCGCCCTGACAATTTGATTGGTCCGAACAGCTTCGGTTCGGGCATACTTGCTTCACAACGGACCGAACTTCCCATCCTCAAATGTTGTGGGCGGGGCTAAGTTCGGCTGGCATCCATGCTAGGTCATATTACTAAAACCTATAATAAGGATAAAGGCTTTTTAGGACTTCATTTAACACAGTTTTTAGTGAAACTCAGCATTTTGAAGAGCCACTGCTCCATTAGCTGATATTGTCAACCGGAGGCCTATGAGATTCAGACACAGTTACTAATTATTTTTCATTCAATAAATCTGACCCTGTTTCGTTCTCTGTTTTCTCATTTCTCTCAATCTCTCATAGATTTTTTTTTTTTTTTTTTAAGAATCTATCCTTCTCTTCCAGATAAAATGCATATTTTTTTAAACTGGCAAGTACATTTAATGAAATTCTTTGAAATTGTTTAAAAATATATTTTTTTATTTTATTTTTATGTTTATTTTAAGTTTTAAAAGTAATCTATTTCTTAGAATCCATTGTTTCTTTCTGTATAAATTGCATTTTAATTTATGTATTTATTTTACTGTCAAGTAAATTCTTTGACAAGATCTAAAAAAAAATAAAAGGTAAATTCTGAAAAGTCTGAAGCTGATCTTTAAGTTAAAATCATATAACATCAGTTATCCTTGAAAATAATCGCAGGACCTCAGAGGCTTTTATACAGTGCTGTCTTGTACTTGCAAATTGCTTGAATATCTATGATCTGCAGTTAGATGTCCCCTCACCTTTGCCCGACGCGCTTTTCACCTTAATAATATTTTATAGCCCGTACTTTTTAAAGCTGTCAAGATTCTTATCAGTCATATTGAGCGGCCGGTTCCTTCTCTATTCAGCTATCCACCCTGCATCACATAAAGCCAATTCACTTTGGTCCTTGAGGAGTTTTAGAAGAAAGTCATTTGCCGTGGAAACTTTCGCCCAGGGGAGTCGTACACTTTTACTGTGATATTTGGGGACTTTTTCAGTTTTCAAGTTTTCAACTCTTCAAGCACAGCCACATCCACAGACTGATACCCATAGGCAGTCTTTCCGAAAAAGTAGGCTGTTCATCATAAGAAAAGTCCCTCCGGACTAAAAAAAAAGCCTTTTAGACTGTGAACGTGACTACTTTAGCACATTAGTAATCCACTTTGAAATGGTCACGCCTCTGTGTGATTGACAAATATGGTAGTTTTAATGAAGAAGCATCTGCTCTGTGGGCAGATCTGCCTGTATTGCTGCTCCTGCCACTGTGAGTGAGTATTACTCAAACTTTAAGTACTCTTGGTGTTGCCGTAAGTCTAAAAAGCTCATTAAGTACAATGATGAATGAATGAACGGATGGGGTAAGCACCATGTCCGTATTTTGAGCATGACAGGTCATCAGAGGATGGCAGAAAGAAAGATGGAGAGTGAGAAGGACAGACAGTGATTAAAATGGATATAAAAGAATGATGACATGACAGATTGAAAGACAAAAGAGATAAAAAAATATCTTATTAGTGTCCATATATCTGAATACCTCAACTAAGACAAAAAAATAGATTTAAAAAAGTTTTTATAACCTTATGTGAAAAAACCCTCAACTTAAAACAGTGTTTGAAAAAACTAAAAGAACATAAAGAACAAAAATGCAGAATAGTTGTCTATATAAAAAACCTAATGAATAATACATATATATATATATATATATATATATAGAATGTATAAAGAATAGTGTTTCACAGGTGAATCTGATGATTGAAAAAATCTAAATATCTTCATATTACTGTTATTAAACTGTATTCTGAAGTCAATTTTGTCAAGCTTTATTGGAGAACTAATTTTATTGGAGGGCTCTTAAAAGCATGACATTTTTTTTTAAAAGCACACATTATTTTATGACAGTTACTTTTTTAACAGTACTTTAAACCCGTTTTTACAGTTACCTGTCTGCTGCATTTGATGAAATAATTCATACTAGCCGACAAAAGCTAGTGAAGAACTTGGGACTTTTTTTTAATATATTCTGTTTAGTGTTCATTTCGTTAACAAAAACTATGATGAAAAACAACCTTTTTTTTCCACGACTAAGATGAGACGAGACCAACACCACTGACCGATATCTGTGACTATATCAACATGCAATATCATTGATGAAAAAAGAAGAGACAAAAATGTAACTTTACTAAAACCTCTCTTTGTTTTTGTTGACTTAAAAGAGGCGACAAAATATTACAGACTGTTTTCAAGCTTTCATGCTTGCGGTTGCCAGATTTAAAGATTTGAATCCCCCAATCAGAGCTTTTCTGTTAAAATGATACATTTTCTGCCCGGTGTTTTACTTAATATTTGCAATCTGGCAACCCAGCGCACGCACTGTCTCTATACTGTGGAAGTTCCGCCAATTATCTGAAAACAGAAAAACTTGTTAGCTTGAGTTCAGCAAACTCCATTTGAGATAATCTGCTTAAATGAAAGTATCATTCAGTCAGTCTGTGTTCTTTAGCTGCTTGTGCTGTTTGTGATGAACTGTAATAAATCCAAACAAGGTTCTCGACTATATTTGCAATTGCGGTGGCTGAATAAATGCACTTACACAACCTCTGTGTGACAAAACACATGTCTTACACATTCCCAAACATTTACCCCCAGTTTCAAAGACAAGGCTTTGCTTTTAACTGAAAGCAACTTGTACTGACATATCTTAAAATGTCAGTGTCAGTGCCATTGTTTTGTCTCGAGATGCACACCAGTAATGTTTTTGTCTAAGGCACATTTAAAAAAGCTACTTAAATGTCCTAATTGCACTAAGGCCTAATCCTGGCTTAATCTAAGCCCTGTCTGTGAAACCAGACCTAAAACGACAAAGGGGACAAAGTGAATATGTGTAAAGATATTTATACTCTTGTATTTGGCTTACAGCAGTAACCTCTAAATTACTTTGCTAAATGAAGAATGAGTGATGCACTGTGTTCTGACGTTTGACGTAGAGCAGATGTTATTCCTCTCACAGACCTGGCTTTGTAACAAAGCGTGATTGCTGTGTGCATTAGCCCGCTGTTCCTGATCGCTGTACGGATATTGGAGTCATTTGGGGAAAACAAGCGGCCAAGCCGATTTCTCATCCTTCTTCTCTTTCATCATCTTCTTCATCCTCCATCACTATAGAGAAGCGGGAAGGAGAGAAATGTCAGGGATGCCGTGGTCGGGGCAGGCGTTTTTCCAAATGCCAAGCATTTTCCTCATCACTCTCAAGGGCGTTCGCACTGACGGCGATGAAATCTCTGGAGGCCTTCGAGTCTTTGCTGTTGGTTTCTTGTTGACTGCTCAACTTTCTAGTCGACTGCATGCTTTCCCATAGGTAGTCGCAGCATCACCCGCTGCTCATTTGCATGAAGTTGTCTCTCATGTTGTTGGAAATCGATGTCTCTCGTTGAAAATGAATGACTGCAGGTTGCTTTGAGGCTACAAATCGCTGGCATCCCTTCAGGGCAAGAAGTGCAAAATGCAATGAAAGGAAAAGAGATGGAGGAATTTTAAAAAAAGAAAGAGAGAGATTATAGAGTGGTGCAGGGACGTATTTTTCTGGGCCCACCCGGAAGTTAGCATCACCCTGGTTCCCTCGACAAAAATCCAGTAGGATTTTTCCACTGGCTTTTGGATTATTGCAGAAAATAAGGTCTTTTGATTACCAAAAGCTTATGATTCTTCAGCAATTTGTTCATCATAATAATCTGAAATCAAAAATGAACAATCGATACAGGTGTCTAGATTCGATTTTGATTCACAAGGTCTCAATTCGATTCGATTCAATTTTTGATTCAATGAATTTAATGATTTAATATTCACTGGCCTCACCACAAAAAATAAATAAATGAATAAATAGTTATTGTTTTCTACCCATGTATCCTTGTATTTAAAAAAAAAACAAGGTTATGACACCCACAATTTTAGTGAATTTAACAATTCTCGATTCCTAATTCTCCATTTCGATACCACAGCTAAAACTACTAATATACATTTCAAAGATTTTTACAGACAAGTAAACAGTCATCAATAAAAAAATAGCAATAGCACAAATTAATAAATACAATAGAATAAAGAAAGTTTTAGATTTAGTCATTTTAGTACTTCAACTACATTTATTAGTTCAGTTTAAAGTTCAGTTCTAATTTTTTAGTTTAATTTTTAATTACATCTAATTTTATTTTATTTCAGATTTATTTATTTTTGCTTTGCGAGAGGAACAGACTGAAGTCAAGTTTGAATATATGCGATTCCAATTCATTTAAGGTGTTTTTTTGTTGTTGTCCTTTTTGGAGTTTTATAGCTGTTTATACACTGTTTTTTGTAAAAAAAAAAAAAAAAAAAAGGTTGCGTGGACATTCTTGAGAATCTCTATTTTTGTGTTTCACAGAAGAAAGAAAGGCATACAGGTTTGGAACAACTTTAATTTTGGGGTGACGTCTTTTTTTCACTCACTTTTTTTGTTGTTGTCCTTTTTGGAGTTTTATAGCTGTTTATAACACTGTTTTTTGTAAAAAATAAAATAAAAAAGGTTGCGTGGACATTCTTGAGAATCTCTCTTTTTGTGTTTCACAGAAGAAAGAAAGGCATACAGGTTTGGAACAACTTTAATTTTGGGGTGACGTCTTTTTTTCACTCACTCAGTCCTCACTCACATTCCTCAGTGGTTTGATGTGTTTCCTGTAATAACCGTATCTGGTATCTCATGGTGTTTGAACACTCTGGAGAAGTGATACACTGAAAAGAAACACTGGGAGATAAACCTGAGGCTAATGATCAGATATTTCGCTAGGGAAAGCAAGAGCTTGTATCTGTCGCATTGATTTCAAATACCTTTCTTGTGTTCTTTGGGAAAACAAAGCGGCACAACACCATAATTTATTAATATCATGATTACTACAAAGCCTCTTTAATTACCCTCAAGCATCTTTGGGCGGAGGGGCAGTACGGATATTGATCTATAAAGAGACCTGGAATGAAACTGAGAGAAGAAGATATTGATGAAAACAGAAAGAGAGTGAGATAAAGAGAAATGGAGCCAGTTTGCTGTTGTGACGAGTTAACCCCACGGTAAAAGAGCTTCACAAATTGAAATATTTTACTCAGAGTCGGACTGGCAAAAGAAGAAACAATGAGTGAGATAAATGAGTGACAAGCCGAGGGAGCATGGGAAAAAGATAAAGAGCAGATCAACGAGTGGGAGGATGAATGGATGAGATGAGATGAGGAGATTGGCTTGGGAGACTGTCAGAACGATGGAGAAGAAATGTGACACATTTGTAGCTCAGGACTGAACTAAAGCTGCAGCATGTCTCTGCTTTTTGGCAACAATTCAGTTTCTCATCCAATACTGAGAAATGAAGTGATTGATGTATTAAATATACAGTAAAAGCAGGACTACATGCCTTGCCATCTAAATTGAATCTTTTGATTTCAGTGGCATGTGGTGGACTGAAATAAGGAGGCAAAATCCCCCCTCTCTCTCTCTCTTTATCCAGTGTTTTTAAATCCAGTTTCTAGGTTAAAGGCTTTTGGAATGCAATGTATTTTGTGTATTTAAATTGAACATGCAATTTGGGATATATACTGTATATATATATTTTTTTTAAGTATAGTATATTTTAACATTAACACATTAAGATATTGATTTAATATGTTTAATGCCATAAAACATTTACAATATGACAGTTTTCATTCTACTTTAAGGTTGGAAATGAGATAATTTTTATTTCACTATTTAAATTTTCAAAACAACATATTGCCTTTAATATCAAGGGGACCTTGCAAAGAAATCATCATATTTGGGGCTCCTTGAAAAAAAAAAGTATTATTATTTTTCATTATTATCAGTTTTAATTTTAATTTTAGTGTATAAAAGTAGTATATTTGTTATGTGCATTTGTCATTAGTATTATTATTAGGGCTGTCAAATGATTAATCGTGATTAATCACATCCAAAATAAAAGTTTTTTTTTACGTAATATATGTGGGTGCATTGTGTATAATTATTTTATATATATATAAATACACACACATGCTTGTATATATTTAAGAAATATTTTCATGTATATACTGTATATAGATTTATATATATATATTATATTATATATAAATATAAATATTTTATATATACATTTTTTTTTTCTTAAATATACATGCATGTGTGTGTATTTATATATATACAAAATAATTATACACAGTGCACCCACATATATTATGTAAAAAAACTTTTATTTTGGATGTGATTAATCGTGATTAATCATTTGACAGCCCTAATTATTATATATATTTTTTGGTTTATTAATTTTAGTACTCTAATATACTTATTTCAGGTAGTTGCCGAGGAAACATTTGTATTGTAGTTTGTCTATTGATGTGTTCTTTGTAGTCAGTCACCATAATTGACTTTCTGTTTATCTCACCAAAACCTTCTCTATTGTTCCACAAATTTGGCCTGACCACACCACTCTACCATATTCGATGTCCAGACTGCTCCGTCTCCGGCCTCATCACGACCCCCCTTTACCTCCCGGCCTGCTCTGCCACCACCGGCCCACCCACCTTCTCCTGTCTCTGCCCCGTCTTTTCCACAGGTGGGAGATCAGATCCTTGAGGTGAACGGACGGAGTTTCCTCGGCATCCCACACGATGAAGCCGTACGAGTGCTGAAGTCTTCACACCATCTGATGATGACGGTGAAGGATGTCGGGCGACTGCCTCATGCCCGCACCGTAGTGGGCGAGACCAAGTGGATCGCAAGCTCGCAGATCACAGAGACTTCTGCCAGCAGCAGTGTCACAGGGTGAGTGTGAAGGGGTTATGGGAATGTGAGGAAATAAGAAAAGAGAGAGAGAGAAGGGAGTCATGGGAATAGATAAGCTTATTGGTATCCAATTCAGATAATCGAAGGTCAGCAGCAAAGATATTGGTTAATAAAGCGAGATTAAATACATAAAGTATATTTGTGTTATTTAACATATTTAATCATGTTTTTGTGCAGGTGAGATGAGTAAATGCATGCTCACATTTAGTCTAGAACTATATATAATATGTGACCCTGGACCACAAAACCAGTCACAAGAAGCAGGGGTATATTTGTGGCAATAGCCAACAATACATTGCATGGGTCAAAATTATCGATTTTTCTTTTATGCTAAAAATCATTAGGATGTTAAAGGGGTCATATAATGCCATTTTTGTACAAGCTAATATGATTCTTTAGGGTTTAAATTAAAAGTTTGTAATATACTTTAATTAAAAATTATCATTAGTATTGTAAGAAAACACTTATTTTACCTGGTCAAAAACAGCTCTGTTTTCAGCACGCCGTTTCAGTGCATATGACTTTAAATGATAATGAGCTTCAGTCACCCCGCCTCTCTGTTCTGTGCGTACACCGTTTGTAACACAATAACACAATAACCATAAGGCGTTGTTCAGTATAAACGTGGGATTATGAATTATATTGAGAACGTCATACATAGAAAACATGCCGTAATGTACCCTGACTGAGTGTAAACCTTAGACGCATTCATTGTGAAGCGTGCAGCTAGCGATTTGCAAAGATTAATATATTAATATAAAGTTTAATAAAACGTTACACTCACTTCCGTTCTTCTGGAGATTCAGCAGGAACACGAATATCTGGTACCGATCCTTTTTTCATGAGCAGCTTCTTAGCAAAACCAGCTTTATACTGATCCTCGTTTATAAAGCAGTCTGCTGTGAAATGATTCGCGCAAACATGAAAGCATTGACGTTGCTCGTGGAGAATATTCCCTTTCGAAAACAAACTCAGCCACTGCGTCTTCAGCGGTTCGGATTTAGGAACATTAAAATGACTGTGTTCGTTATTACACCCAAGAACAGAACACCACAATCGCTTAGACGCCATTCTGCTCATAGACAGTGCTCCAGCATATCAACAATGACCGCGCCGGTCCGCACCGCGCAGATTATGATTGACAGCTCGCTCACGAGCGAGGGCGGGTCTGTGTTGAAACGCGGCTGTCAATCAACAATCGCGGGAGGGGCGGGCGACCTTGTGACGTCACACGGTCGAACGGCTTGATTTGAGGCAGGGGAAAACATATAAGGAGATTAAAACAAAAACACTGGATGGATTTTTATCATTTTATGATGGTTGTGTACAGACACTGCCAACACACATTTCAGTACAATCAACTTGTAAAAGTGCATGTACCATTATATGACCCCTTTAAGTAAAAATTATGTTCCATGAAAATTTCTTACCGTAAATATATATTTTTTTTAAATTGTGCGTGGATACATCAAAATGCCGAACATAAATGGACAACTTTAAAGGCGAATTTCTCAATGTTTAGATTGTTTTGCACCCTCGGATTCCAGAATTTCAAATAGTTGTATCTCGGCCCAAATATTGTCCTATCCTAACAAACCATACATCAATGGAAAGCTTATTTATTTAGCTTTCATTTGATGTAAAAATCTCAATTTATAAAAATTGACCCTTGTGACTGGTTTTGTGGTCCAGGGTCATATATAGTTATATATATATATTAGGGCTGTCAAATGATTAATCGTGATTAATCACATCCAAAATAAAAGTTTTTTTTACATAATATATGTGGGTGCATTGTGTATAATTATTTTATATATATAAATACACACACATGCTTGTATATATTTAAGAAATATTTTCATGTATATACTGCATATAGATTTATATATAATTTATATTATATATAAATATAAATATTTTATATATAAATAATATTTTTTTCTTAAATATACATGCATGTGTGTGTATTTATATATATACAAAATAATTATACACAGTGCACCCACATATATTATGTAAAAAAAACTTTTATTTTGGATGTGATTAATCGTGATTAATCATTTGACAGCCCTAATATATATATATATAGTTATTATATATATATATAACTACTAATAACCATCATGTTCACATAGCGCACATAATGTACCTTACTCTCGATTCCTCTCAACTTGTGGACAGGAGAAGTGTCAGTCAAAATGGGAAAACAAAATAACTTGCATTACTTATTTGAAAAGTAACTCAGATATTTTGTTCTAAATTTACAAGTAATGTGTTACTTTACTAGTTACTCGAAAAAAGTAATCTGATTATGCAACTCACGTTACTTATAATGCGTTAACCCCAACACTGGTGATATTTCTGTCTGTCAATAAATTTCAGCTCTCTCTGTTTGAATGAGAGCTGTCAGTTTATTTTTGGTGCAATAATCTTCACAATAAGTAAGAAAATTACTAGTTAAAACATTTGTTATCAATTAGAGCTGCCCCCGACTAAAGATTTTCTAGTCGACTAGTCGTTCATTTAAGCCATTAGTTGACTAATCGCACGTTTATATTAATTTAATTACTAATTTAATATATACTGGGGTTAATACTAAACCATAATGAACCTTTAATATATATAGGTGTAATATATAGCCTATTCCGCACTCAAGCGTATGCATACTTGCCGCAAAGCACTGTCAAAAGTAATGATTATGAATGTGTCAGGAAAAAATAGCAAGGAGACTTTGATTATTTATTATTAATCTAGTGTTTTCTGAGTCAGTGTTGACTACACAGATGAAGTTGACATTGCTGACTCGTCATTTCTGCAGTATAGTGAAATATATATAATCAGAGAGTATTTGTTTTCCATTCGAATTGGTTTGTTTAAAAGTAGACATTTCAGAGAGCAGACAGCTTTCTATATGGCTATTCCTCATGTTTGTGAGGCAAGTATCCTATACGCTGACTTTTGGTTAATTTGTGACACGATCCAGTTCTTCTTGCAGTCGAAGACGGAGCAACTTTCTGCTCGTAAGTTTATTCTGTGCACTGTCAAGTGCTTCATCAGATTTGTCGTGTTGCCGATCTTGGCAGCAATTATCTTGTTGCAAATATTGGCATCGAGCCTGGTGAAATGTAGCCACACTTTTGATCTTTTCCAAATCTTTTCCATCTATGGGGGTTGGGACGCTTTCAGACTATAGCCTCATGTGTGAGCAACGTCTCTGTGCGTAACCGGCATAAACTAGTGTTTTTCCTTGATGCCTCGCCACAGCCAATCATGCTGCATGTTTATTGGCTCACTGACGTTGACGAGATTAACCAATTGGGTATTAAAATTTGGCACTGAACAACAAGACATTTTTTAATACTTTATGGTATCGAGGCAATTCGGTCGGTGCCTAAAAAGTATCGAACTCGATTCCCAGCCCTAATGCTGACTTGTCATCTCCACAGTGTAGTACCTTTAGACATGGATTACATAATCAGAGAGTATTTGTTTTCTATTTGAATTGGTTCGTTTGACATTTCAAGCTTTCAATAGAAGGAGCCTATAAGCTGAGTTTCAGTTCATTTATGTGATGCGTTGTTATTGTGAGTTAACTCAAATAAAAGTATAAAACTAAGCCTCTTCTCATCGACTAACGTTTAGTTGACTATTTAGGGGCAGCCCTAGTCAATATCAGCTCTCTCTGTTTGAATGAGAGCTGTCAGTTTATTTTTTGTGCAGTAATTTTCACAATAAGTACTTATGTTGGGATCGATCCTCTTGATACAATGTGAGCATCCCAAGAATTTACATTTATTTTCGCACTTACACTTGCGTGTCTTAATCATTGAGACAAGCACATTACTGACAGGTTAAAAGAAAGGCAGCCAGACAGGCAGCCAGCCTCTCATTGGTCTCCCAAAGAAAAGCACGTGGAGGTGAGCATGGCTGATTATAGATTAGCCCTACATGTGGACCATCCTCGGTTGGCCACGCTCTCTCACTTTGTGGAGCTGGTGAGCAGAACCAAGTTCTGTAAATCTAGCCAAAGAATGTGCAACGCATTCTCATCCTTTGGCGTCATATAGGTGACGCTATATAACATTTCGTCGAAATCTTACGCACATGGCATCCTTTAGCGTCAATATAACACGCACTGTTATGGGTAGGTTTAGGTCTGGGGTCGGGTACGGTTATGACGCCTTGGGATCTGCGTCTCATATTCACGCTAAAGGATGCCATGTGCGTTGGATTTAGACGCGCGTCACCTGTATGACGCCTTGGGTTCTGCGTCTCATATTGATGCTAAAGGATGCCATGTGCGTAAGATTTCAACGAAATGTACAAAGCGTCACATGTATGACGCCAAAGGATGAGAACGGGCTGGAATGTGGGGGGACATTAGCATAGCTACTTCACGAAGAGAAAAAACAGATGCTGCTCTAATTACTTTTTAACATGTTAAACAGAAAATATTAACGTCTTATTTTTGACATATGTATGGCTTTAAACATTTTGGTTGGAACAATTTATTTTATTTTATTTTTAAATCACCCTAGTCATTTCAATAAATAAATAAGTTAGATATATTGAATCATGCCAAAAGGCCGAAAAATAATGATACAAAAATATTGAAAAATTTGGCCTTTGCTAAATCTAGTTCGTCAGACTGCACTGCTGGTTTCTTTGTGTGTTATCTGGCTAGTGTTAACGGAGCAGTGGGAAAAAAAATGATGAAAAGGAAAATATCCATGGTCTCTAACTAGATTCATAAGGTCTTAGCATGTCATTTATGACTTGATGGTTTCCAACATCCGCCATGCAGGGAAGAAGTGTGAAGCCACCAAAAGTAGCAGTACCGTAACTGAAAAGCCTGAGGAAATCATAATATTTTTTAATACAGACTTATGAGTAAGCTTTGGCCTTTAATATATTTCTAGATGTGTTTCCATGTCCCTGTCTTGTAAATTAAGCAATATGCAAACTAATACTGACAAATAGTTGCTGATTTGTTCATTTGTTTTTAAATATAGCACCAATCACGCCTTGGTGGTGTGACTTAACATTCTTGTTTAATAAATTAAAGATGTACTGTACATTTCAGCCAAAGTAATTTAATTAGGACTGAGGTGAAGCTTCCAGGCTTAGTTCAATTTATTGTTTTAAGAGCAGATTATACAATAGCTGAACTTTAATTATTTTGTTCTGAATATTAGCATCTTTCCACTCTCTCTTAGTGTACTGTAAACTGTAAGGAGTCTGTTCATGGTATTATTCCAGATACTGCTGGTCTTTTACAGCCTGTTTGGAGAATATGAACGTGTGTGTGTGTGTGTGTGCGTGTGTGTGTGTGTGTGTGTGTGTGTGCGAGTGTGTGCGCGCAGCACACTAACAGGATCATAAAGCAGCTCAGGTGTGTCTTGTGCCAGCTCTCTGGACCTTCTCTTTAATGGAGGTTAGCTGATGAAGTGAGTCGGTTGCTCTGCTCTCATGCCAGGGGAAAAATGCAAGGTGGCGTTTTATAAAAAGGCTTATTATCAAGCTTCTGATGGTCTGGGGTAGGAACTCAAGTTAAAGCCAAGGACAGAACTGGCACAGGGAAGTGTTTGCACCTATCATTGTTACAGACCAAATTGACTTTTTGATAAATTGCTATTCTTGATTTGACTGCAAAAAGGCTACAGAGTGAATGTGAAACTAGCACAGCTATGTTGGAAATTGGTTGTCTGGCACAATGGTCAATTATATAGTTTAGTGGTCATTATACAACCATATTTGACCTGGCAATACAACAAATGACCATTCAGCTTTGTGGATAATATAATACATGGGACTGGTAAAAATATTTTTTATGTTTTTTATCTCTTGCTCACCAAGGCTGCATTTATTTATTTATTAAATATTTATTTATATCAAAAATACAGTCAAAACATAAATAGTGTGAAATATGATTACAATTTAAATGAGCTGTTTTCTATTTTAATATACTTTAAAATGTAATTTATTCCTGTGATCATTACTCCAGTCTTTAGTGTCACATGATCCTTCAGAAATCATCCTTATAAGCTAATACGCTGCTCAAGAAACATTTCTTATTATTATTTTTAATGTTGAAAACAGTTGTGTTGCTTAATATTTTTTGTAAACCATGATACATTTTTTGTTCAGGATCCTTTCAATATTCCATCTCCCTTAGATCTAAAACCAGAAACTAGATTAGTTTCATACATGGCAGGTGTGTCAGAGTCTCTGTATGATTCCGCATCTATTTGTGGATTCTTGAAGAGGCTGTAGAGCATGAATCTCAGTATCTGGTATTGATTTCTCCATATTTACTTCTCTCTCACAGCCTCTCTCTGGACCAGGGAGCATCAGCATCAGGAAAAGTGAGTACTTTGTTTCTATATTTGAACACATCTCACTTCTCATTTCTTTACTGTTTGGTTTGAGCAGTGTTAAAAGAGTGAGCTAAATCGTGAAGGTGATTTTTGAAGTACTCTTGGCAAATCCTGGTGGTCTTCAGACTGTACCCATTTTATTGCCAATATAGAGCTGTCTTGCTCCCGAAAACCCATAAGTGTAATTTCTACTATGCCGTACATTTTCATATCCATATCATATTTGTCTTAATTAGGCCTGTCAAATTATTCAAAATAAAAAATCAAAAAATCATCATTTGACCAATTCAATTCAGTTCAATTCACATTTATTTGTATAGCGCTTTTCACTATACATATCGTTTCAAAGCAGCTTTACAGAAAAATAAATAATAAATTACTTGAGATATTAAATATTAATTAATATTTAAATATGTTAATAATACAATATATTACAATTAATACATCATATTTCATATAAAGGCATGGACTTTTATTTTGCATACCTCCTGACAAAAATGAAGAAATGATTGTCACTATAAGATATTTATAACAAAACAGAGGTCAGAAAGACTTTGACCTTTCTAATGATGTAGTTTGTCGAGATTAAATAAAGACCACTTTACTTAAATATAAATAGTTTAATATAAAAAAAGACAGAAATCGGTCACTGGTGCTCAACTGCATATAAAATATTCAATTCAAATGTATTAATTATATTACATGAATTAAAATTGTAATTATTTGCAGAGCCATTAAATAAAGGAAATTCAAAGACATTACATTATTAATTATAGATATTGGAAAAGTGCCTTCAGGATTGCCACACTCACACCAAGACACTTGGTAAGTGCCATAGCTTGACCAAAACATATTTCTGAAAGTATGGTGTCCTCTTTGAACACTTCCCTACGTTATATAAAAGAAATATTCATTCTTAAAAAGTTACAGAGTTCAAAAAGTACTGCATAACAAGAATTCCACATAATAAAATGCCTCCAGGATCTTTTCTGCAGGTCCATTTATGTTCAAAGAGCCTCCCTTTTGTCCTCCACAGTGAATATATATATATATATATATATATATATATATATAGTCGTCATGCAAATGACTCAGCCAGCGATTAAGCTGCATAATAGATCAGACTCATGTATTTGCATTACTTTGATAATCTAAAGAACCAGTCCTTGTGTGCTTTTTTCTATCATAGCCAGACTAATCAAAAGAAAAAAATGAGTCAGAATCACAGGTCATATCATATTTGGACAGAGTCGCTATCATTATTGCCGAACCACAAGGTTGATATGGGAACAGGGCGATTGTGGCTCTGACTCTTGCTAGGCAATCATGCACCTGTTCCCGTACTGCGGCCACAAGGAAAGATGACGGGGGATGCGTGTACGTAATGAGGAGAGCAGGAGAACTGAAAGACACAGGAAGGGCAAGAGATGGAAGAGAATGGGATGAAAGAGGAAGGTGATATCGCTGTAAATTTTCGTCTTGGTCTGGGTAAAGAGTGTGTCAGGTAGATGCTGCCAGAAGGCTTTGATCCCCTGGGCATATGGGATCCACGTTGATCTGTATTCAGACCGGTTTCCTCAAAAGTCTCATGCACTTAACATTCTTACCATCTCCGTGTGTGTGTGTATGTGTGTGACTGGCGTAGAGCTAAATTATAATATATATGAGTGAACAGGAAAAAATAGAAGGGTCATTTCTGTTATGCAGTACCTTTTGAACTATGACTTGATGAAAATGAATATGCTTGTGTAATATAAGAAAGTAGTTCCAGAAAAGCATATACCACACTTTCAGATGCGTGTTATCTTAAACTTTATTATTAATTATAACTTGATTAAATAAAGCACTAAACTTAGCCATTGCAAGTGACAGATTGAGAATACGTTTTTTTATTAACATTTTGACATTTAACCATTTTTATATTATCATATTGATTTCTATAATTGTGCTGTTGTTTTTAGACCAACTCCCCAAGTCACTTCCCAGACGATGATGAAATGAATTGGCTTTTGTTAAATGTATTTATTTTTAAAAATAAAGTGATTTGCAAAAGATTAACAGAATGTAAAGAGATATTGGGGCCATGTATAAATTGTATATCAATTAAAAAATGTTTTGCTTTGTTTTGTTTGAAACCTTAATTTGGAGAAAGAAAAAAATATTAAGAAACACCTTTTATTCAATTTTCAGTTTATTACTACAGCACCTGGGGACATGGCAAAAATATTAGTGAATTTTGTTGCATGGAAACAAACTAATATGATTTCCATCTTTAAAAATTGTTAGTATAATATTTGATCAGGTAAATTAAAAGGATATTTCAGATATCCTATTTCAAAGGATACTCCAAAGATGAAAATTCTGTCGTCATTGACTCACCTTCAAGTTGTTCCAAAACCTGTATTATTTTCTGTATTCTGAGGAACATAAAAGAAGATAATTTGAGAAATGTCTCAGTTTTTTTTTTTTTTTTTCATACAATGGAAGTCAATGGTAACCGAAAACGGCTTGGTGAGAAAATTATGACAGAATTTTCCTTTATGACTGAACTTTCCCTTTAAGCTATATGTTAGAGCCATGAAAATGGTCCGCATAACAGGAATTAATAATAGGAGAATTTAAAAAAAATGGACAGAAGAGAGTGCAAGAATGGAAGACGTAATAAAAAGACAGGATAAGAAATAGGTGGTGAGAGTGAGGAGAGGAATAAAAACAGCAAGGTGATGACCCACCCGATGAACAGGGTTTTACAAGGTCCTCCTCTGTAAGCCGAGGTTTATGCACAAAACAACGGATTCCTATAAAGCGCGAGCAGTGCATGAACTGATTATTGCGTACAGTGGGAATGACAGGCTAAAGGACACAGTTAAATGAAGTGTCTGGGCTCATGTCTGTGGGCTATGAGCTTTTGCTGTAAACTACTCACTTTGTATTCCAAAGACTCACAGCTCTGCGATGCTTCGGAGGACATTGATAAGTTACATACATCAGTTTAAAATAAATCATAAATCACTCCTGATCTGTAGACATAAGTGTATAATTGTACGTGGACACTCGTGAGTTATGCAGTTCCTATGAAATAACATTAAAATGACAGTTATTATTATAATTACTTGAGTTCTTCTTAGTAGCTGCAGTAAAAACGCACACGTTGCATCAAACGTGCATTGCTTAACAGGAATATTTATATTAATGGTATTTTCGTGGTTATACATCAAATCGTTTTTTAGTCTTTCAGTTCCCTAAGAAGATTTCCCAGTGTTTGTTTGCAGAACGATCCAAGCATATAAATTAATAATCACATAAATGCTTCATTATGTTTTCATCAGTATACATTTAAAGCTCCCTGTAAACACTTAATAACTGGGAAAGTAATTGCTCGTAGCTCAATGGGGGGACGAGGGGCGTTGATTAATTGTAGGTCACATAGGAGCAAGTTAAGCATAAACGGAGCAAACACAGAAAATCACGATGTTTTGGTTAGTTTTTTGAAAACTAATTTCTGATTCAGATATTTGAGAGTGAGTTCACTCTTTCTGCCTAATTTAACACCCACAACGCTCACAAAATAAAAAACGAATCAAACTGCGGTCTGTCTCGGTCATATGAGAGAACTTGGCAAAGTCTTCTGCAATATTATAATTATTCTGCCTCAGAAGTTTTCTGCTGTTGTGTGCTGAAGTTTTTTAGCTTATTTAAAGGCCAAAATTCCTTGCTGTGTGACCTTGTCGAATCTTCGCTGAGTAAGGCACTTATTTCCATTGCCTGATGTGAAATCTCTATATATCCCAAGCGAGGCTTACGTTGTTTGACGCCAGCCCCGTGCTTGCCAACTCATTGACGCTTAAACCCATTTCAGCGGCCCTCATTTTGAAGCTGATTGAATTCTCCAAATTGACATTGGCCTTTTAAGACCAGAACTACGGTGGCCCTTAGGGGGCTCAGTACAACGGCATTAGCATCAGGCTCAAATTGTGAAAGAATGGTTGGGAGAGAGCATGAAGAATCATTTCCACACATGAATTGGCACACATGAATGAGTCCAGACCTTAAATTCATTGAAAGTCTTTGGGATGTGCTGGAATTAGGTCTGCACTATTATTCTCAATTTACATGAATTCGCGCTTAAACCGATTTGGTTTATCGCGAGTTTGAAATCACAAAGGCTGCGATTTTATTATTTTATGCCCAGCTTGTCACTGATGTACGGCTCTGTAAACGCTGCTCCATCTGAAAGCACTACGAGTTTGAGTCACTTACAATGTGCACATTGAAAAAGCAACATGCATAAAACATCTTTCCAAACATGAGAAGCATTTATGAACCTCTTGTCCAACAAAAGACAACATTTAATAACATAGTTTTACTCCAAACTCACTTCGTGATGACAGTTGAGCACTAGGGGTGTAACGGTACACAAAAATCACAGTTCGGTACGTACCTCGGTTTTAAAGTCACGGTTCGGTACATTTTCGATACAGCAAAAAGTACGAAATGCCAGAGAAATTTCCTATTTGTTAAAAGAAAAAATATTTTTTAAATAAGTGTGAGTTTTCCTACATCTTGAAACTTTCAGGTTTATAAATGGGTGTCATCTTTGAAGGATGAACAAATAATGTTTTGGTCATCACATTAAAAATAACATTTAAATATATGAAGAGTTCAGATGCAAAAGCCATTTGAAATTTTCTTCTAGAATGATCATTTTTATCAAGCTTGTATATTTAAGTTCAGTAATTTCACTTAAATGGCAATGAGGATTACCTATTAATTGTCATTTGAGTGAAATTACTGAACTTAAATATACAAGCTTCATAAAAATGATCATTCTAGAAGAAAATTTCAAATGGCACTTAGAGGCTTTTGCATCGGAACTCTTCATATATTTATTTATATAATATTTGAGTTTTGAAGTGCTGGAAAAAGATGTGTGAAGTACTTGAAAGCATTTCACTATTCCAGCCAAACTGGTTACATTTAGTGTTACTATATTAAATCCATGGTAATTGTTGCTGGTCTGTGGACGTAAAGTATTACCAGTTCATTCACGGCACAATATTTCTCCTGGTGTCCACGTCAGCGCTGTTTGATCTAATAGAGATCTACGGTTAATAACGGAGAAATGTGAATGCTTCTCAATAGATCTCGCAGCGATGTTATTACTTCAGTGGCGAATTCAAATGTTTTCTTTACTGGATCTTAGCACTGTGTTGTAACAGTGTCGCTTGATCGAGATCGGCGCGCGCTGGACAGATGTTGCTGGTCCGAACTGATAAATGATCCGTGAAGCACATAATGAGTAGTGCAGTTTCGTTCCGCTTGCCATTTGATGTTGCGCAACGTTGTGGTGGTCGCGCCAGCGCGAATTTTGTCGGCAGGAAAAATGGTCCAAGGAATCGTTCGGAAGCCTCGAACCGAAACGGTTCAATACGAATACATGTACCGTTACACCCCTGAGCACCCTTCTGTGAGATGATGTGGCTTCTTACACAGAATAAGGCAGTCACATATTTATTAGTCATGTTTAATCAATCAAAGTGTTTCAATCTTCTGTTTATTCCGCTAGTTTATTTGGCATATTTGGCGTGTCTGCACGAGAACGCCCTCTGGCTTTGGATGGAGCAGCATTTACTACCAATCAGCCGTTCTGCTCTAACAAGCTGCGCATAAAATAATTGCAGCCTTTGCCAAATCGCACGTGGTTTCATTTCGATTAATTGTGCAGCCCTAGCAGGAATAAACTTTATAGAGAGCTTGACTATTGCATTGACAATACAAGATCTTGACCAAAAATGTATGCACCTCTTGATGGAAATAAATGTTGTGATGTTGTGACGCACTCTGTAAAGTCTACTCCAGCACATCCCAAAGACTTTCCCAAAGAAAACAAAACAAAACTAAAGCCCCTCACGGACGACTGCCGCATAAACTAAAACAAAACACCAACATAAAGTCCAGGCCTGGTCCTCTCTCATCCTTCACTGTTGTCACTCCACCTTTTATCCTCCTCAGTAGGACTCGAGACCAGTGTGGCGCGCAAGTGACACTCATTAGCACTCGGCCCAGCTGTCCTTGCCACAATTATTATTAAGCCTATACCTTGTTCCTATATATTATAATAATAATATTATAATATAAATATTTTTTAACTTAAACAAGAATGATTGTAAATAGCTGTAAAGCTGTAATGGCTGTAAAGTGAATTTTCCCTCCATCCAAATTGTCGTCTTCAACATTGTCGTCTGTCACCATTTTGAGATTTGTTTGAAAACTTCTACTGACAGCCGCACTCACTGGTTGTTTTTATATTTGGTTTGGTCTATATATAAGAAAGATTGCTTATCTCAAAGAGCTTATCTCCGGTGTGCCTTTAGGACATCTATTGACTGCTCCGCTCAGCCACTGTTCTAAAAAGAGCTGTAAAAATCTATCATCTCTTCGGGAGAGACGTGCTCTTCCAAGTGCAGGACTTAATGTAGCTCAAGAGGGAGGAAATGAAGCTCCAATTTAGACATGGGCCGTTGTCAGGCTGGGCCGGTGATATAGGCTGAGAACTGAGATCTTGTGCCTTGTTGAAAAGCTTAGTCTTTCTCCTCATATTGTCGGTTAGCATATTAAAACTCTGATAATGAGACCGATAAAGCTGTAACCGACAGCAGCTCCCGAACCCAAACATTTGTCATTTTAATTAACGTCTAACCAAGGTGACGCTCATCTTGATCATCAAATTATTTAATTTATTGCTCAATGGCCTTATGTTTTTAGTAGTTAGAGGTAATGTGACAGTGAAATTAATTTGTTTTTGCTTCATTTTGATGGAGCAGAATGACTTTAAAACACAATGCTAAAGCTTTAGTAATCTGCCATAAACCCTAAATGGACATGACTTAGTTTTCATGGAGGACGTTATAGAGAAATTCATCATTCCTGTAACTTCATGTACATTTTAATCCTGTCCGAATCTGCCATGTCTGTGTTTTTTATCACACAACCTCAGTAAAAATTCCAGGCCAAATTACCTAGTGTTTTTTGGCAAACTCAACGATCCTCTGAGAAATCTAATCCCGTTTGAATGCGAATGTCTGGGATTGCTGATATTATATTATGCTAACACTTCTCATGTTTTTTCTGACCTACCTGAGCTACCATTTGTGTACCAATTTTTGGCATGCTTTCATTTAATTTTAATATGGATGATATCTGACGAAATTTTTTTATTATAAAATTAATAAATAGAGCCAACATTTTTATTTATTAAAAAAAATAAGGTTTTAATAATACATTCAAGTTATATCAGCAAGTAATTCATTAAAAAACATACGTATATGGGATTCTATCTATCTATCTATCTATCTATCTATCTATCTATCTATCTATCTATCTATCTATCTATCTATCTATCTATCTATCTATCTATCTATCTATCTATCTATCTATCTATCTGTCTGTCTGTCTGTCTGTCTTTCTGTCTGTCTGTCTGTCTGTCTGTCTGTCTGTCTGTCTGTCTGTCTGTCTGTCTGTCTGTCTGTCTGTCTGTCTGTCTGTCTGTCTGTCGTTTTTGGTTGTATCGATTATTATACATTATTGACATAATTTCTTCCTGGCCCCAACCCTTTACTGCACTTCCCCGACCTTCATGGTGTTCAATCACTGCAAGGGCAAGCCTCCTTTCAGTCCAGAAGCATATCCCCTATGACACTTTATTTTCTCATTTTTATATTTGTGGTCTATTTGATTTAAGAGAAAGTGCCTTTCTGCTCTTTTTTAGAGCAGAGTTATCTCCAGTTCATTTAAGATAAAGCTCAATCTGGGGCTAAATTATCTCATTCAGGCCCTATTCAAATTCACTGGGGTGTGATGTGTGGGGACATGGCTGGAGTTTCTGTCACACAGTGCTGCAAAGTTCCGGCAGACAATACTTTTTTGTCCTGATTGTGCTGTCTTAAAGTTATGATATTGATCAGCAATTATGTGTTCCCGTGATTAAAGATGCTGTCAGTCGAGTGATGTCATAATGGGTATTCATGGAGGTTGTAACACCAGAGATGCCGCATGATCGATCCCGTCTTGGTCGCTATCACTCTTAAAGAATTATAAAGACACATTTTTCTCTTGCTAGTTTTATTGATCATCTTTTGTTAGAGACATTCTACACAACTTTTGCTTTTTTGTAATTGAGCAGTGATGCTAATATCCCAGAGGTCTCTGGAGGAAAGAGCTTTTGAACCTCTCATCATCAAACTAGACAAAGACACTTGTGTTCTCATCTGAGGAAGTGGTATAGATATATAAACTACTGTTCAAAAGTTGTTGTTTTTTATGAAATTGGTCAAAAGTGTGAGTAAAGAATTTACACACACAAAAAAAAATCAATAAAATCCTGTCCTTTTGAACTTTCTATTCAACAATGCATTACAGTTCCCACTAAAATATTAAGCAGCACACATGTTTTCAACATTAACAATCATAAGAAATGTCTCTTGAACACAAAATCAGCATATTAGAATGATTCATGATGGATCATGTGACACTGAAGACTGGTGTAATGATGCTGAAATTCATCACAGGAATTAATTACATTTTAAAATATAGTAAAATGTTATTTTAAATTGTAATAATATTATACCTTTTTTTTTAAAGAAATAAATGCAGCCTTGGTGAACTTAAGAGAATTATTTTAAAAACATTAAAAATCGTATCGCCCTTACTATTTATCTGTATATGTAATATGAAAAAATAAAGATTTAGTAAAGTTAGTTCTCTTCTAGGTAGTTCCACTCCAACACTGATCTGAGGGCTCAGTATTTATCTCGGCTGCAGAAATAAGTCTAAGGAGTGTATCAGATACAGTTTGTACTCCAGGTGAGGATGAATTTGAGTTCAAATGTAAAGCAACCTCAAGAGTTTCTAACCGAGGGAATCTATCTGAAATCCATGGATTTTCAGAATAAAACGAAGAGAAAAAGGAAATAAAGTAAATGGATCACATACATCATAGTCTTAAGTTACTCTCTTAGACTCTGGCTCTGGTGACAGTAATATATTAGGTCAGGACAGCATATTATTATTATTATTTTATTTAGCCAAGTGCATTGTGGAACTTTTCTAAAAAACAAATTATATTTAAGAATTTTCTATCTATTTGTACACTTTGCCAATTTTGTTCTTAATCTCATTCTTTTTCTGCCTCTTCCTTGCGTTTGCAAGCAACTTTCTAGACTAGCTATTCCTCAATGTCCAGTATAGGACATTAGCCTCATGGTCAAAACCGGTCAGGGAGTTTTCCTCAGAAATACTGTGAAAATAAATGGTCTGTCGTGTGATGCAACCAAAATGCATTAGTTCCTGTTGGAGTGCTCTACAAAAGAGCTCATTTAAGCTCTCATCGAGCTCACACATTGTTCTAAAGAGAACTAAAAGAATAAGGGCAAGAATAGTTCAGGCATGATCAGCATTCACTCACCTCGCCCACTGTTTCTGTCTGTATTGATCCAGCTGAGTTTAAATCATTGTGGCTTTAGACGGTTTGATAACATAGACACTAGTGCTGCTCGACCGCATCTGCAAACCAGACAGCCAACAAACATACATCTCCACCCAACAACACCGTCAATAGACTGTTCAAGCAGACATAACTAGATCAAATGAATTTAAGGCATGGGATACGCCTCTAATTGACCCAAAATTAACATCAAACTAATCAACTGGTCTGTGCAATCCTGAATAGGTAAGTAGCCTATGTAGTGAGCAAGTTAGTTTAGTTAGCTAGTTTTTTTCAGATTGGTTTGCAAAAGTGTTGTGGTTTCATCCTTTGGCTGGAGAGCATGCCATTCCTAAGCTGAGCGTAACACAGATCGATGATCATGTTGACTCATGGAGCTGTGCTTTTTGATTAGGAGACTAATTAAAGGGAAAGCTGCTCTCGAGAAGAGAGGCTGAAACCTGAGAGAGAGAGAGAGAGGGAGAGAGAGAAAATAGGGAGGAGGGTTAAAGACTAGTCACTCTCCATTATGGAGATGTGATTTATGGTAGTAGCAATGAAGTCATGTTCTCATTTAAAAAAAAATAAAGATGGAAGATTTAAAGTGTGTGCTTTGAGACTCAGTGAGCCACTGACAGGTGTCTGAAGTTTAATATTAATATTAATATTAGTCTGCTCTTAAAACATTTGCATTTCTTCTTTTCACACTTTTCACTTTCCCTCTCCTCAGGGTGGCTTTTATAAAGGTGTGGCGGGATCTCAGGTGACTCTGTCCAGTTTGGTGAACCAGAGCAGGGCTATGCTGGAGGAACAGGCGAGACATCTGCTGACCGAACCAGAGAGGCAGACCATGGGTTACTACATCCAAGAGTACCGTGATGGACACATCGGTGTTGAGCAGCTCGTCATGGCCCTCTTTGAGCTCTTCAATACACATGCCAAGGTGGACATTTACTTTTACATTTCTGCATTTGTCAGACAATTTCATCCAAAACGACTTGCATAGTATTTAAGGTAGCCTATACTGTATATTTGTATCTGTTAATGCATTCATTCATCGATGCATTCACATGTGATCTTGTTCGGACTTAATATATTCATAATAATTAATAATAATATGCCACCAACAGTTTTGCTCTTGACTTAATTTTTAGAACCATGTTTACCTTTCACAAAAAATAATAATTAAATAATGGTCATAGTTTTTACCAAAATTATTATTAGTGATTTAGTAGAATAATTTTTTTTTAAATGTATTTTAGCATATTTAAACACTTTAACTTCATTTACTTTTGTTTTAATTATTTTTAAATACAATTTTACAATAATATGATATTATTATATATTTATAACAAAATGTATAGTATTTTTTTGTAGAAACGTTGGCAGTAAAAAATAATACTTAAGTAGGCCTATGTGATAGAGGTGCACTACCATTTAAAATGTTTAGAATTTTCAGTATTTTTTTAATTTTTTATTAATACCTTGTTTTAGCAAGGGTGCGTTAAATTGATCAAAAGTGAAAGTAAAGACTTTTATAATGGTACAAATGATCTCTACTTTAGGTAAATTATGTTCTTTTGAACTTACTATTCATCAGAATAAGAATACTGATAAAAATGTATTTGTTGATCATTTTAGAATTGATAATGATAATAATAATTAATGTTTAATGAGCACTAAAACAGCATATATTTGATCTTGTGGCAGAAGACTGGAGTAATGATGCTGAAAATTCAGCTTTGCCATCACAGGAATAAATTACATACATTCAAATATATTATAACAGAAAATAGTTATGTTAAATTGTAATAATGTATTACAATACTTTACTCTTTACCATATTTTTGATCAAATAAAAGCCCCCAAATTTTGAATGATTGCATATCTACTTCAATTTTTTTAATTTAATATGCAATCTTTTTTTATTAAAGACTTTTATTGGCTGTATGAATTATTATTAATAAAACACATAACAGTAGTATTAACATAAACCATGTGTCAAAAAAGGTGTTTTATGACTTTGATTTATGGTTCTGAGGTTCCCCTGTCTCTGATTTATGATGGGTCGCTGACAGGCTCCGGTATGTCTAGGCTGCGCGACGCCATGTGACATCATCCGTGCCGATGTCCGGGGGCTTTTAAAAACAAACAAACAGATCAAACAGATGTTAAATTTTTGACTGGTTTTTACGACTGGGTTAATGAACTCACACCTCGCAACTTGCCATTGTAGTTTTTATGGTATGAGGTGTGCCTTTTTCACAACTACGTCACTACCTACGTCTTTTGTTGCAGTTTTAAATAAGGTTAGGGGTTACACTGTTGAACACAGAAGACATTCTACGACTTTCCTGATACAATGGCTACTCCGAGAACTCCTAAAACCCCTAGAAAGGTTATGTGTATTTCGCCGACAAGAGGACCTGTTGAAATGAGAGAAGATCTAACTTTTGCTCCAAGGAAAAAGCTAAATGTTAGCTTGACAAGATTTCTTCATGAAGACAGTGCTCTTGTGAAACAGGATTTCTCAATGTCTGGTGGTCGTGTGGTGAGGTATGTGTTTGACAAGGTGATGCGTACTGTGAAACTCTACACAGGAGATGTTGAAGACGATTTTACATCACAGACCCCATGTGTGATTTTCCACAAGAAGGACTGGTTTCTGTTTTTCAACTACGTTTGGAGAGATTTGAACGACTGTGGTGATGATCCGTTGTACGTAGCCGAGTGGGATGGCTCAATTCCTGACACAAGATTTCGTGTGGTCGGGGACCATAGTAAAAAGTTACCAGACGATTGTGTTTATATTTTCTGCTGCAACGACAAGACAAAGCTCTGCGAACGTGCGTGGCCTGTTCGTGAATCTGAGCATCACTTGTGCTACGACATGAAATTTTTGTTTCAGTGGAAAGATGTTCGTACGCTTGACAACGTATTTACATGCATCGACAAGATGTTTAGATGGTGCGACATGTATGACCGTTACAGTTCTGTAAAGATTAAATTGTTTCACCCTGAGCAGGGCGTTACCAACGCTGAAGACCGCCTCTTAACCCCACCCACGTATTACAGCCATTAAAAACGCCTGCAGATCGGTACAATTGCTACATTCATTCACCATGTCTCAAGAATCTACAACAGTCTACTGCTACACCAACAACCCTGAGGCTCCCCCAGCGATGCCTGATGACAATGCTACGCCGCTGGAGCCCCACCCACAAACTTGCGACAACAGTTGGTTGGATAAATTTTGCATGGATCTTGGATATCACAACATGACCTTCCTTACAACACCATACGGCAACACTGGTGCAATAGCTGGAGCTGCGGCCCTTGCTGGAATTGACAACACAGACAGTTGTATCCGCTCGGACGGATTCAAAATCATAAAAGCGACTGTTGTGGTCCTTCTGGAACACGTCATCAACAAAAAGCTGAAAGAAATCTGTTTGGGTTGTGAAGTGGATCACCCCAGTCAGATTAGACATTCCTGCCTGTTTGAACCGGGTCCCTATTTCTTTGATGCCTACTTTGAGGAACTGACACGTAATCTGGTGAAACCGGACCTTAAGCACATCGTTGCTCAAGCATTGAGCCGTTGTGGTTTAAGGGTTCACCCCCAGAGGATTCAAGGTTCAGTGGAGGCTATTTTACACGAACTGCGTGACGAAGTTTTCATTGTGGAAAAGCTTCGTGAAGTCAGAGAGAAAGTTGTGGACGTCAGCAGCGAACAAATTGTCTATGACGCTGTGGACAGCTGGAAAGGTATTGTCCAAGTTGAGTGACTGTAACACCGACATGGGGAATACGTGTTTTGCAACAGGTCTGGCAAAGTGTCTACTTAAACAACGTATTAGATGTGAGATGACCGGCTTGTTGTATAAGATTATTAATGAATGTGCCAATGTATCTGTTACTGTAAACAGATGTGCTGTAGATACCAATCGTTTTACAAACCTCATGAAACAAATGTCTGTTGTAAGAACTGTGTCAAATGAATGGACAGATTTGATGCGTTTATGCGTTAATGCTGGTGAACCAATTTGTGTGACTATCAGAAAGATTTTAGACCTGATGACTGAATGTGGCAGCTGTATTAGAATAGCTGATATATTGTGCTTGTGTACATATGTGACTGATCTATGTGTAGACATATTGACAAGAAACAATCAGGCTGATATTTGTGAAATTATTGAAACCTTGGTTGATTACATTCTTGAAAAAAACATTGTGATGTGTATACATTTTTTACACTACATTGATGCTGTATGATACCTTTGTTTCCTTTTACTGTTTAAGAAATAAAAACCCAAATTACTTAAACCATCTGTGTTATTCTTTTTGTGGAGCCTGAAGTGGAAACATGTCAGAAGAAATGAAAAAGACTTATTACACACCTTCTAACCCTGGTTCTTTAGGGGGGAAAAAACGCTTAAAAGAAGCTGTTTTAAAAGAAATGGGTGTTCGTTTAACCGATAAAGAGGTTTCAGACTGGCTCGCTGGCGAGGATGCATATACACTACACAGAACGGCCCCTCTAAAATACAAAAGGAATCGGGTTTTTGTCTACGGTATCGACATGGAGTTCCAGGCCGATCTAGTTGATATGTCTGCATATGCCCCGGTAAATGACAACAACCATTTTTTGCTGACATGCATCGATCTCTTTAGTAAATATGCATGGACAAGGGCTTTAAAAAACAAGAGTGGTGTAGAGGTCTCTAAAGCTTTTGAATCCATACTGAAAGAGGGACGCGTACCACAGAAATTACAGACAGATAAAGGAAAGGAGTTTTTTAACAAACATTTTCAAAATGTAACAAAAAAGTACAATATAGCCCATTTCGCAACTGCCACAGAATTAAAGGCATGTGTTGTCGAGCGGTTTAATAGAACCTTAAAAGGTAGAATGTGGAGATATTTAACTGCTACAAACTCCAAACGTTACATCGACATACTTCAAGACATTACACAAGGATATAATGCGAGCCATCACAGAAGCATCAAGATGAGGCCGATTGATGTGGGGAAAGAAAACGAGTCTGTGGTGCTGCATAACCTATATGGTGATACCAGACCTCATAGTGTTAACCCCGTATTTAAATACAAGATTGGTGACGTGGTTCGAATTTCTAAAGTCAGAGGACCGTTTGCAAAGGGGTATGAGGAAAACTACACACAAGAGTATTTTACTATATCAGCGTGTATCCCACGAGAACCCCCTGTTTACAGATTGAGTGATTACGACGGGGATGTTATCGACGGCGTTTTTTATGCGGAAGAATTGCAAAAAATATTTGTCAGTAAAAACAAGACATTTAAAGTTGAAAAAATTTTAGATAAGAAGACGAAGGGTCGCAAAACATTAGTGCTGGTACAGTGGCTCGGATGGCCAGCGAAGTTTGCGTCATGGATCGACCAGAAAGAATTAGTTGATGTACAGAAGCCATAAATACAAACCACACACACAGGATGCATACAGTTGTATAAAAACCAGACATGGCTGAGGGTGGATTTTATGTCACACTACCCTGCAACGCTTCGCAGTCTGTATACCCTAATAATAAAATCTCTAATTATAGAACAAGACTGGCTACCACTATAAATATAAAAGGAGAATGGGAGGTGGGGCTTGTTCAAATTGAATATCCTAGAAGCTGGTACACCTTTAACAGCAACGACGCCGTTTTCGAGATAAACATTGGACCCACCACGACCGATGGTGAAAAGTACACTAACAGCTTACGCCATGGTGTAGATGTGAAGAAGACCAGCTTATCGAAACTACGCATACCAATAAAAACAGGGTATTACGACAATGTCCCATCTCTAGTTAGTGTAATAAATGATTTAGTAGCGCCTCAGGGGGAATTCGGTTATGACCGTGTAAAAAACAAAGTATTTCTGAAAGCAAAACCTAACATTTCAATGACCTTCCATGGAAAACTAGCCATTATTTTAGGATTGAAACCAGGCGTCCCTATAGGAGATTCTATTCTGCAAAAAACAAACCCTGAAAAAACTAATTATGAAAAGGATATTGTAACATATGCAATGCATCAGTCGGACATACACGGTGGTTTCTATACTCTTTATATCTACACGGACATTATCCGTTACCAATCAGTGGGTGATGCTTTTGTACCGCTTCTGGAGTGTGTACAAATAACAGGGGACAACAATAGCACAGTCAGTGTTCGATACGACAAACCCCACTACGCGTCTATCAACAAATCAGTCATCACAGATATTGTTATAGAAGTGAAGGACGATCAGAACCAGCACGTCCCATTTTCTTACGGGAAAGTGTGCATCAAACTTCACTTCAGGCCTGTAAAACACTTTGTTTAAAATGGCATATTTCAACAATCACAATGTTGACCCTATGCGTTACGTTGCCTATTACCAGAATCAGGCAGGCAGCGGGCTCCCCGGGTATGCAGGAGGTGGAGTCATGTATGGGGCTGGTTTGGGGGGGATTTTTCGGGGGCTCTTTAGAATGGCTATACCCCTACTAAGACGAGGATTTAGCATAGCCAAGCCGCATCTTAAATCAGCTGCAAAAAACATACTAAGTGACGTTGTTAGTAATACGTTATCAAGATCTTTTAACAACAACTATGATGCTCAAGACGGATCCGGACTAATGGTAATGGCTCGCAAAAGAGCATCTAGGCCGCCAGGGGTGCGGAGGAGTGGCCAGAAGCAGAAGAAAACAAAACAACCTCCCAAGAAAACATCAGTTGTAAAACGCAAGCGCAAGGAGACAGCTAAGCGTACTGCTTCAAAAAGATCAAGGAGCTCTGTTAAAACAATATTTTAAATCATGGCGTTACTACACAACATGTCAGAAGAGTGTTTAAAGACTGAACTGGATCTGTTTACTGTACCACTAACTCAAACAGCAATTGAAAAAAACACTTATATAGAAGTTCCACCACTATCAGCGATATCCGACACATCTCCGCTGGAATTTTTTATTGCGGGGAATGGGGAGGATTACATAGATCTAAACAGCACACTACTTTTTTTGCGCCTCAAAATCACTAATCCTGATGGGACGGATATTGCAGACGGAGATCCCGTAGGTCTTGTGAACTACCCTGGATCTACAATTTTTTCACAAGTGGATGTGTCGCTTGGAGATCGGCTTATATCACAGAGTTCTAGCACATACCCATACCGCTGTGTGATAGAATGTCTTACCAATTATGGTAAAGACGCCCTTGAAACGCTTTTCTCAGCAGGGCTCTTTTACCTGGACTCTGCGGGCCATATGGATGTGGCTGACCCGGCTGGGGGAAATCGCGGGCTGACAAAGAGAGCAGCCTTCACCAACGCTAGTAATGTGGTCGAACTACTTGCTCCTGTTCACAGTGACATCTTCTTTCAGGAAAAACTATTACTTAATGGATTAGATCTTAAAATTAGAATGACTAGAGGTAAGGATGAATTCTGCCTGATGAGGAGCAACGCTACAGCCTATAAACTAAACATCCTGTCTGCGTCGCTATTTGTGAAAAAAGTGTCTGTGTCGCCAGCTGTGAGACTGGGGCATGCACAAGCTCTACTCTCAACCACAGCCAAATACCCCATCGACAGAGTGTGTCTGAAAAACTTCTCAATACCTGCAGGCTCACGTGTCTGCAATCAAGAAAACTTGTTCTTAGGAACTCTGCCAAAATCTCTGGTTCTAGCTATGGTTGATAATGATGCATTTGTGGGTGCCTATAATAAAAACCCATTTGCGTTTAAAAACTATGATTTAGAATTTCTGGCCATTTATCTGGATGGGCAACAGTACCCAGCGAAGCCCCTGCAACCTGAATATGAAAATGGTTCTGCAGTGCGGGAGTTTTACCAGCTAGCGCTGGCTTCTGGAAGGCATCTTAAAAACCAACCTCTATGTATCGATAGAGAGGATTTTCTGCACGGCTATACACTCTATGCGTTCAATTTCACACCGGATCAGGAGTGTAGCCAGCACGTATCGCTTATCAAAAGTGGCAATATTAGACTAGAAGCCCGTTTTAGACAGCCGCTACCACGTACGATTAACTTAATTGTTTATGCATTGTTTGATAGTTTGATTGAAGTGTCAAATCGCCGACAGGTCCTGGTTGATTACTACTAATACATTCAAATGAACACTATACAGCTTACGGCCGTCATGGATAAGGTTTCATGCGATACTTATTTTCTCGGAGTTCTACCATGTGACTACCTACCAAAAACCCCTTTAAGAAAACTACCAGCAATGGTTTTGATCAATACACATCCTTCAGGACTCCCAGGGGAACACTGGTTGGCTATCTACATAAATGAGGATGGTGTAGGATGTTTTTTCGACAGCTTCGGTAATAAACCAGATTATCATGGTTTTCCGCCGATTATCAAAAACTTTTTAAAGCTCAACTCTAGTCAAGTACTACATTCAACTGTGCAAGTCCAAGATTTTTCATCAGATACATGTGGACAACATTGTGTGTTCTTTCTCTACCACATGGCAAAGGGATTTGATTATGATTATGTGATGAAATTGTATACCAACGATTTTATTAAAAATGACAAAAAGGTGTCAGCATTTGTGAGAAAACTAAAACAAGCACCATGTAGTGAAAATGTTTTCAAATGTGTTCAGTGTGTACAAATGGGTGAAATGTTCATGTCTCATGCTTAATATTTTAATAAAACAACTAAAGAACGGAATTTTGTTTCTTTATCCCCACTTTTATTACACATACATCACATCATAAGTTCTCAAAAAAAAAAAAGAGAGAAATTGAGAACACAATACATACAAACTGTTAGTTTAAAAACTTAACCACCGACTCGGGTCTTTCTGTTTCTTACTCCTCTTAGATGATCCTGTTATAGACGTGGTCGATTTGGTTTTGAAAGAGTTAATTGCATGTCTGACATTGTGGTTTGGTACCACAGAGTATGGCAAATTTAAACTAGCAAAAGCCTCCAGAAATTCACGCCACCCGCCAGGTCTCCGCTCGTCAACAATCTTTTGTGGAGCCGTGACGCTTTTAACTAAGTCAAGCATGTGTGAACCAGGGATTGTTCTGCCTTTAAACACAAACTCTCCCGACTCAGTCCATGAAGTAACATCTTTAGTTTTAGACATTTTATCTAAAATGTAACGAACATTTTTCACACTCCTCTGTGGAATATTTTTTAAAATCTCATCTGCAAAATCACCTAAATCGTCATGGGCACGCACATGGCCTGGTGCGGGTGGGTCTTCTTTTTCAACATTACTAGGCTGTGGTAGCCTTAATGTTAATGTACCGGAATCTCTATCCCCTTGTCTAGTGAGTGTTAAAAACCGCTGCAAAACACCTGTGTACATCTTAGCTTTTTCATGGTGATCCAGATCAGACCTGTGCAAAATATTTCTTATAGTCATGTCCAGATCATTCTCCACAACCTGTTGTATAGACTCACGGGTGTTAGAGGATTTCAGCTTATCCAACTGGTGTTGCGGTACTAAAAACATCTTCTCGGCATACTCCATCACCAAACTTATTTAGATGTAACCAAACTGGTTATAAACGGGATTGCCGCACTTAGCAAAGGTAGTAGAAATCCTCCTTGTTGGTTGATTAACCGTCTTTTACGTCTAACTCCAACCTTTTTATCTGCAACAGTTTTGATCTCACTTCTTCTTCTCTTCAGTTTCTGATATTGCTGTGGTGTTAGCGGAATATTACCGTGGACTACGTTAAGAGCTACTTCACACAATGTCACAATGAGTTCGTCTGCAGCCGCCTCTAAAATAACGCGTCTTTGTTTAGGCGTGGCTTTTAATAACAATTTTAAAAGAGGTAGGTTTCTTAAAAGTCTTGCAGACATTTTCAAATCTCTCTGTCAATGTTTTCTTTTCTGAATGTACACGACTGGATGTTGTGACAGAATATCTGTTCTGAGACGGTACTGTTCTGGTGTTTTCGCTTTAAAGTCAATCAATAGATACCCGAAAGGGGTGCTGGTAGCATTTTCATAACACTCCATAAAGTATTTTGTGTTCCTGGGGTACATCTGCCGCGCTAAGACATTAATTTGGGTATTGTCTCTAGGGTTTTTAAACAATACCAAATAATTAGTGTTCAAACTGATAGTCCTACTGGATTTACCTTGAAAAAATAAGTTTTGTACGATATATATTGCACTCAAGCTTCTATGGTGCACATAGTTGGTAAACAAACGTTCAACTTCTGAATTGCTGCTAGCATCTTTCATAACATCATCCAATATCACAAAATTGGTCTTGTTGGTGGGAAACAAGCGATCATCATTCAGAGTCTGCGGTATACCTTCAATAAATTTAATATCATACAGTTTCAACAATTCATCATACATAGGTTGCCAGCAGTCATAAATGTACACAATGTTTTCAATTTTTTTAGAAATTACACTTTTAGCATTTTCCAACAACTTTTTTACAAAAAATGTTTTTCCTGAGCTAGAAGGACCGCTTAACACACATGAAAAAGGATGTTGTAATCTAAAATCAAAACCATCCGGGTCTACCACACCCCGGTGCCCAAAAACGTTGTCAGTAGCCATATGGTAGCGTAGTTAGGTCGGGTAGCAGTACACGCTTGTTGTATACGACTTTAAATTTTTTCACAACTGACTTGTTGTGCAATGTGAACTGCTTTTTGTTCCTCACTATACTGTCGGTGTACGCGAGAATGTGATTACTGTCACCCCGCCCCCTCACATATTGATCGACAAGCCCAATTAATGTGTCTAACCTAATGGTCTCGGAGTTTACAGCATTCAGTGTGATGCCTTTGGCCTTCATACAGACCTTACCCTTAGCAGTTCTGTACCCGTAACTTTTCGGACCACTTGCCGAAAATTCCACAATATGGTCTCCATCCCCAACTTCATCAGTAAGGTCACCAAGATATGGCCCCAGTGGGGGCTCATATTCACCCTCTTTAGACGTGAACACAACACTATCTGTGTCGCAATAAAGCAGTCTATCACCCAACCTGTCCATAAGATCATAAAGTTCTAACCGCGCGTGGGCCGTTGTAAAAGCCCCGAGAAAGACGTTAATGTCACGAGTCTGGGTCCCTTTCCCATTTGCGTAAGCCCACTGAACGATCGCAACAGTGTCTGACACAAATGAGAAATGCTTGAGGTCATACTCAGTGCCAAAAATGTATCGGGCAAACTGTTCAGGGTCTGTTAGTATTTCGGTTGTCGGTAACTCCTCGCGCATACTGAACCTCCCCCACAAAGAGTTAAGCAGTAGCTTCATGATGGATCTACGTGCAGCATTAAACTCAATCTTGTCCAGATTCAGCTTAATCCCTTCTTTCTCAAAGTAATCTCTAACATACGATTCTTTGTCAGCGTCGGTCACAACGTCTTTTGGAAAACCTGAACTTTCCTGTTTGAACTGTAAAAATGTTTTAACATAATCACAAAACAATGTTTCAGAGCGTTGGGGAAAATGCCAGACCTCATCGATTTTTGTCACTACATAACCCTTCTCAACGGCTTTTAACAGTTCAATGCTAACCCAACACCCGTGAATTGATCTTTCCTCATCAGTATGCACACACGGGTGTGTCTGGTTCTGCTGTTCAGCACATGCCCTGCAAAGAGGGAACATTAACTTACCCCCGGTCCTATAAGGCAGTACGGGGTGAAGCAACCCCCGTGGCGGAAGGACTGTTGCCTTGACGAGTCCGTAATAATCTTCAAGGTTTTGAAAATCCTTGTGTATTATTTCCGGATGCCCAATTGGGTAACATTTTCGAGCCTGACAGTAGGGATATAGTGATGTAAAGTCAACATACCTAATCCGCTCGCCCTCCGCAACTTTGTGATACAGTTTTAATGCGTTCGTTCGGCCGCCGAATAGAGCTTCACGGGGTTTCAATCTTTCAGTGTGTTTGTAAGTGGACATGAAATCCATAACTGCAACATCACTCTGTTTAGCGCGCATCCATGCACATTCCCAAATCACCTCGACCTGAAGACCGTACGCACGCTCCAAAATTTCAATCTTGTCGTCGCATTGTCTTCTCAAAACGCCATAAGGCACTTTTGATAAGGGGTTTAGATCGTTGGGGTTATAACATCGTTCACAACCATGAAAGAAACACCCGAGAAATTCGAATGCTTTTTTCACGTTGCCATCGTCGTAGAAACCATCCACATAGTATTTCCCAAATGACGCCTCACCGGTGTTTAAAGCATGTTGAATTTCTATGCCCCGTGATTTTCGGATGAATTCGAGCCATTCAATTGAAATGGTCGAATAAGTTTTGTTCTGATTGGTGTACGCATTGTTACGTGTCAGAGCTATTGTGTCTTTTGGGATGTAGTGTGTTTTATATGTGGCCATACATGTTGCTGCCAAAGTGGTGTAATTAAATGGATCAAGGCCTGTACACAAAATGAATTCGTCGCGGTACTTCATGCATGCCTCCCTCAGCAAAACGACATCGTTTTTACCATAAAGCGCGAGTTCTTTTTTAAAATCGAACACTTTGTCAGATGTGGTATTGTACCAATCATCAAACGCAGCCCTGTCTTGGTTCGACATTGTTGCATACCCGTAAAATTTCTTGTCAGGGTACGGGCCTATGTAGTTGTCATTTTCAACGCGGTTAAAGTGGTGCGGAAAATACCCCTTCTCTGCATTAGTCAGATTAAATGCAACGGGTGTCTTCGCCAGACGCATGGGTATGAATGAATATGTATCAATAAAACGTTGCTTGAAAGCTGCGTCATACATTAAGATTAGCCTGCAACCTTGCATTGTGATTTTAGGAGCAATCCCCATCTTAGTAAAGAATTCCAAAATTATGAAATTGTCAAACCCCGCTGCATTGTGGGCTAGCCATGTGTAATTAAGGTAACGTGGTTGTCTGAATTTTTTAACGAGACGATCCACACAATCGGTCCCTTCAGCCACGAATTCCTCGCCATCAAACGTGATAGCACATACAAAATTGGCAACGTGTTTACCATTTTCATAACGGGTCTCAAAATCGTAGAAAATGTAACGATCGTTCGGCATCTCCGGCTTAACTGGTTGGATAAAACACTGATGTACACCATCGGTGACCAAACTCTCACCACAGTGCATACAACGATCTGCAGGGCATTTATGGGGTTTGGGTTTAGTACCGCTGACATGGTAACGTCTATTACATTTACCGCAATATTTAGTCACGTCGCACTGCGCGTATTGCATACCCCGAGGTGGTTTTTTATGCATCTCGAAACAATAGTCAGACTTACAGTAGCGCAGGCAGTCGCCGCAATGTTTTGGCTTTTTGGGGTGTTTATGACATTCCGGGTCATTACAGACATCGCAGATGTACCGACATCTGTGATCTCTCCTACAGGTGAATCCTCGGTGGCAGAACTCACACACGTATGGGGTGCCAATAAATGCACGTAGATTTTTAATCATAAAATAATGATTGTCATGCAGGTACAAAAATACTGTTTTAGGATGCGGATCGTCTGTGTTTGTATACTTCTCCAAAACACCCGTATCAGTCCGATAGAAGACAACTATTTTAACGCTCAGCATCTGTTCAAACCGTCCGATGTCATTAAACGCTATCTTGTATTGATCACCATAGCCAGCTGACTTCTGTATTGAAGATGCTGCAGACTCAAGCTCTACGTGTGGTTTCTGTGGATTTAGGAAATGTGCCAGACAGATTGCAAAACAAAGATTGTTTGAAATGTTCGTGGGACAGAACAGATTAAGTCTGTTTTTGGTAATCACTTCATTGTGGGCAAGATCACGGATCTTTCGATAAACACCGCCGTGTTTACTTCTCGCTATCGACAGTCTTAAATTCAATCTCTCATCAAACTGTACGTCAGAGTTGCTCTGCATTATTTTTTCAAGGTCGTTTATAAATAGATCTACACTATAACCATTGCTACCCGTCAAAAGTGTACTAACATCTGATGTCAAACTCGAGCCCCTCAACGTGATGCTGATTAAACATCCGTCTCCACCTAACAGTTTGGAAAACTCCACAATTTCAGAAAGTGTGTCATGTAAAAACACTGTGTAGGCTGCTAAATCTGTCGAAGATATCTCTCGCAAATTTATAAGCCTGTGGACTTCCAGACCATTGAACCGTGCTCGGGGGAGTACCGTGTACCCACTAACATCACCACCTACTGTTACAAGTGATTCTATATCTCTATCTGTGAGACCCATATTGGGCGCTTCAGGGTTGAGTGTGCGATGTGTCTGTGTACCTGGGCCCTCGCCTGACTGGTGAAAAGACACAAGATGATCGAATGCAGAATTTGGTTCTGGACGAGGTTCTAACACCTCTCCTGCTTGTTGGGTATTTACAACATGTTCAAAATCATTATTTGGGTCAGGATCCTCATCGGACATTGATCTCACGATGTTTAATAATTCTACCAACGTATCAGTTGAAGACTCAGACCTATTCATATCCTCCACAGTCTGTATTAAATAGAGCAATGTTTCTGTGTTACTGCACTGTTCGAGGGGCACCACGCTACCATCGTTTCGTCTAAACCTAGCTACCGGACCCTGATCAAAACCATCTGGCTCCCGACAACGTTTAGACATTTTTAAATCAGATCTTTTTTTTATTTTATTTATTTAAATCACATGAAGCAACACCTTAAAAACTATGGATAATAAACCCTGTGTCCATACAGTAAAAAAAGATAGAATGAAAAACTGACAAATGTTGAAGAAAAAAAAACAAAACAAAAAAACATAGTATGCAAAATATATATATAAAATGTTGTCAACTCACCCAAGTTTCTTTTTAAGCATGAGAACCAGTTGCTTTAGCAATTCTGTAGTCAGGCATTGTTCTCTGGCTACTTTTTGAACAGTACCACTATGCAACCGTTGCGCTGCTATGCATTGTTTAAGCCAAATTCCCTGTTGTTGTTGTGTTGACTCATAAGCATCTAAACGTCTCTCAATGGCATTAAGGCGTTTGTCAAAACGTACCTCGAAGGCATTCAATGCGGTCTTGACAGAGTCCTGTATCAGTCTGGCTATGTGCTGATTGTCTATAAAGGGTTGTGGTTCCTGTTTGTAAGCCTCCTGATTTGAAGGCAGCTGTTCAGGGTCGGATTCCTCCACGACCACGACCCGTTCGCTGGTTGGAACAGACTGCGGTGTTTCTTTAGGGTCGTTTGTAAATACACAGCCGTCCCACGATTGTATCAGACCCTCACTCCAGCTCTGAACATCATTTATATCGGGAACTACGACCACCTCTGTTAAGAAGTAGAAAAGGGTGCAAACGAAAAAAAAAGTTAGTACAAATGTGTTAATATTATAATGATAACAGTAATATTAATATTAACTATATTTTCTAAGACTAAAAATAAAATAAAAATCAGTCTGGTACTAATGTAACATTAAAAAACAATACTTATTGTCAAATTCTCTCTCTCTCTCTCTCTCTCTCTCTCTCTCTCTCTCTCTCTCTCTCTCTCTCTTTATATATATATATATATATATAAACAAACAATCAAACAAGACCATGCTAATATGGAATGGCACACCAGCCTAAAATCATCATGTCTACACTTTTTTACACACACAGTTCTCCAATGGTGTAATGTATGATAACAACAGTTCTAAACTAGCGTATTGGCACATTATACATCCACAAATACATTCGACCCTCTCACTATCACATTCAAATAAACAATATTTATCTTTCTGATTTAGTGTGTACAGAAAACAATCCATCAGCTTTTGTTCATTACTTACTTTTACCAGCTGATCGTCTTGGCTTTTTTGCGGCAGATGTCTGTGATACGTCTCTCGAAGACTCGTCAGCAGAAGCTTTTGCGTCCGCATGGGACACCACGGCTGCTTTACGTTTCAACTTATTTTTCGCTTTCTTATCCGGTTTATTCACACATTCAGACACACCGACATTGCTCACAACGTTTGATAAGCCATCTGTAAATACATGTGTTAAAGTTTTAAAACAAAATCAACAAATCATAGCACCATAACATTATTTGATAAAGCCAAATGACAATGCACTTACCCAGGGGAATAACTCCAACGTTGGCTGACTCGCTGCTTCGCGGTGGTCCGTGTACTAACGCCTTGATAGTCACGCGTTTCGGCCCTGGTAAAAACAAAAAAAACACCGAGAAGATAAGATATTTTTCACAAAGCCACGACACTGTTTAAACACTGGTGTAACAACATTTAACAATACCTGGCACAAGTGCTTCCGTGATCGCTCGTGAAGAGGCCACAGCTTTGTGCGCACCAGCAGCTGTGCTAGGTCTAGCCACGCCTCCTGGCGAAAACAAAACAAAACATCGTCCGTCACACACACGCGCACAAACACACACACACACACACACGCAACGTATGCAACATTTAAGCATAATTATACGTACCACTCGCTTGATTCAGGAAGTTAAGCTCATCTACTAGATCGAAGAGAGTCAAGCTGTCACGATCTGAAGCGGGCAGATAAAGCCTTAAGTAAGCAATAGAACAGCGACGCTCGTAAACAAAAATAATGTTTCTTAACAATGTTGCTAAATAATAAAAAACACTCACTGTTAGAACAGGATTCCATCTTCTTGCACTCACGATTCCAACAACACAATATGGCTTGGAAAATAGTTTGAGAATAAACAGCGGTGATGCTTGTCACGAGACACGGCACACTAGTACGCTTCAGTGACTGTGCTCGCGTTCAACACACATTTATACACGCAGGTTTTGGCGAAGTGTGAAAACGGGCCGCCCCAGCAGACAGAATACACAACGACACAACATCTCGCGCAGGTAGACGGCCAATAAACCCGGAAGGCCAAGGGACAGACACCTTTCTTTTACACCTACGGCCAGATGTCACCGCAGGATGATGTCACATGGCGTCGCGCAGCCTAGACATACCGGAGCCTGTCAGCGACCCATCATAAATCAGAGACAGGGGAACCTCAGAGCCATAAATCAAAGTCATAAAACACCTTTTTTGACACATGGTTTATGTTAATACTACTCATAACACTGACATTATCAGTATTATGGGCCATCATTGTCTGGTGATTTACAGCAAGTATAACCTCATATTACATTCACATTTATGAATATAGTAAAACCCCTGAGATTAAAACAATCAACACGAGCCCGGTCACATTCACAGCTCTGTACGTGTGTGTATTTGCAGTTCTCTCTGCTGTCAGAGGTGAGGGGGCTCGTGACCCCTCAGGATGTGGAGAGATTTGACTGTCTGGTTCTGAAACGAGAGATCGAAGCCCTGAAGGCAAGGCAAGGGGGTGGAGCTGGATTTCAGGACTCCTTCTCCATGGTCTCGTACCCTGATACGCTGGCCTCCTCCTCAGCCAGCTTCATGACCAACACCACTCTCAGCTCTGCACGGGTAAGAGCAGGCATCCACATTTACAATGAGATTAACAACTTTCTTCGCACATAAGCAGGAACACTTGTGCCGCAATTATTATTGAATAAGACCCAGTGTCTGTAGGCCTATAATCTATAATCAATAAGTGTTTAAGGCTCTGGGTCTGTATTTGTGTGGGATGAGTGGAAGGCATTGTTGTTGTGTGTGTGTGTCTATGCGTGTGACATAGACATAAAAAGCTGTTCACAAGATTGCTGGGCAATTTGGGCACAAAGAAGACGTGTGCAGATTACAAGGATACAAGATGAAGGGCTCTAAAGTTGCTGTGGGAAACAGCTTTTGTCCTTTCTGTTGGAGGCTTTAATGCCCATCGCTCGAAACCTGTCTGTCCTCCTGTCTCACTCTGTCTAGGCATGTCTCACCTCAACTCATCTACGTCTCGTTGTAAAAGTGCAGCTGTTTAGATTTGTACTTGTCTCAGGGGTGTTGGTGTGACAGATGGAGAAGTGTTTTGTGACGGATTTTTAAGCCTGCTGACTCCCAGTGTAAATTGCAGGAACAGTTTAACACCCAATTCCCTATCCCTCTCAATAAAACAGGAAAGACTGCTCTGGCTGATAGATATGATGGAGGTAGGTTAAACAATCTCTCACTTAAATTTACAAAATGTACCATAGTAACCATCGTTTCCACTGTAATACCACACAAAATACCATTAGTAACCCCATATCTAAGTACTGTAGTAATATTCAGCGCGGTTTGTACAGCATCATTTGTTCTGCAAATATGAATGATACGGAATACTGAGAAGTGTGCTATTACATTTCAAAGCGATTAGACTTATGATTTTTGTCCGGTAGCTAATAAAATATTATAAAAAATCACTTATATTATTAACATTGAAGGAGGAACAATATCTTTAGGGACCTGAATATCATAGAGACTTATGATGGGGATCTTTTTGTCCTGTAACCAACCCCCCAGAACTACATAGAAACACAAAAATATATACTTAGAGCTTGTTAGCAACATCATAGAACAAAAAAAAAAAAAAAAAACTATTATCAGACCACCTTAGCAATGACCACAACACCCTAGAATTGATTCAGCGGCACTCAAATTATAGTTTCTTTTTTAATACCTATGAAGTCTTAGTGGAAAATAAGGTTATTATGGTAAAGTTTTGTAAGGGTATGTATATAAACATGCATGATCACAAACGTACATGCATATAGTAAATAGTATGTGTGTTTTGGGGTAGGGTGTGTCTCTTGTGCAAACACACACATACACACACATATTAAAGAATGAGTTCGCTTTTTCTATCTTTGGTTTCTTTTGAATACTCACGCACACATCCAGGAAGAACATTCTACATTCTCTGCATGTTGATCCCTCTGAAAATCCCTCACGTCTGAAGTCTGTCTGTGTGTGTATGTGTGGGTTGCAGTGATCAGACATAGAGTAAGTGCATGCATGTAGCAAATCAAAAATGTGTCCGCTGTGACTTTGTACCTCTTCATCATGGGTCATTTGTCTGTATGAGTGTGTGTGTGCACTTTGGAAATGAGTGAACATATTTGTATGCAAGCTTTGTTCGTGGCCCTCCTCTGTGGATCGGTGTTGTTGTAAGCTTACCAGCTCTGGCTCCAGTAATTACAAGAAGCAGCGGCGGCCCACACCGTAGCCCTGCGGAGCACCGCAGAAGAAACGTTCGCTCTGGGACTCTCATCCTGGTACCGCACCTCATCAGCCATATGCAGAGCTGTCACAGCAGATAAGCCCCCCAGACAAAAAAAAAAAAGAAGTCTCTCAGAGAGCATCCTGATTTATGCTCCAGTGGAGCACAGTAGGGGATTGTGGGAAGGTGAAGGACCTGAGCCAGTACAGTACAATGTCTGTGCTCTCTGAGTCTGCTCTTCTGTCTGTTTTAGTTTGAAGAAAAAATGAATGACTGCGTCCAGCCAGATTTGTCATATGGGTCAAAAGTGGTCAAAAAAGTCATCAAAAAAAAAAAGACATCAAAAAAGTTTGATGTCATTGGCTAATTGTTGCACAGGTCACTCAAATATCATTCAAAAGTTTGGGATTTGTAAGTTATTTTATTGATTAAATTTATTTTAAATGAGTTTGTTGCTTATTCAGTAAATCCTGTAATGGATTAATTTCATTAAAGGATTCATCAGACTGATTTAAAATGGTAAGGGCCTGTTCACACAGAACATGTTTTTGTTGGTAAAATCTAGTGGTTGACCGATATTTATTTTACTTCATATTTAATAAATTAGATATAAATCATTTGAAAATTAATTTAAAAATAAATCTGTAAAATAAACGTATATAGACTTATTGTTATGTGGATGCAGATAGGATGAACCCAATAGCAGACAGTAGTCAAGGCAACACGATTTATTAAACAAATAACTGGGAAAACAAAGCCCACGAGGGGGCAAAACAAGACAGGACTATAAGACTAACTAGACTGAGACAGATAACTATAGGGACACAAATAACCTTTACAGGCAAAAGCGCAACAGGACTAAAACTCTTGACAAGATACTCACAGACTCTGACAAAGGTTTGACAAGGATTAACACTCACAAGTAACATTTGGCAATGAACCGACACAGGACAGCAAACACAAGGGAATTATAAAGGGAACACTAATGACAAGGACAGGTGAAACTGACTAGACAATAATCACAAGACGAGGATAACAAGGGGGCGGGGTAATTTAACGAGACACCACAAGCACATGGCCAAACAATTGGCCATGCGTTTGTACACAAAACATTGGTTCTGTCATGATCCTGCCACAAGACTAGGAATAATCAATAACATGATGGCAGAATCATGACAGAACCCCCACTTTAAGGAGCGGCTACCAGACGCTCCTCAAAGGGAACACTAAGCACTAGTGGAAACAGGGACAGATGGGGAAACAGTCCGGGGGCTGGTGGAGACAGGGACGAACGGGGAAACAGACCGGGAATTAGCAGCAACAGATTCAGACGAGGACACAGAGGATGCGGATACGGGGCTCCTGACGTGAGACATAGCAGGCAAAGGGGCAGGACAGGGTGCAGCAATAACAGCGGCAGGCTCGGGTACGGCGCTCTCGGCGGCAGGCTCGGGTGCGGCGCTCTCGGCGGCAGGCTCGGGTGCGGCGCTCTCGGCGGCAGGTGCGGGGACTGAGGGCGAGACAGGACGGACAGGGACTTCGAGGATCTTGGCTAGACACGACAAATACTCAGACAGGGTCCTGGCAGCTATGATGACAGGCATCTCATGTTGAGACGAAACAGACTGTAAAACTGCACCAGCCGCTCGATCGGCCGCGGCTCTCACGGCAGACTTCACTGGAGGCTTGGGCGGTTCGGACGCAGTCTTCACTGGAGGCTTGGGCTGTTCGCCGGCAGGCTTCACTGGAGGCTTGTACTGTTCAGACGCTGGCTTCACTGGATCAGACCTCGCCCTCTCAACCGCGGGCTCAGGAATCACACTTCCAGCAGCAGACACAGGAGAAGCGCTCACAGATGCCGCCTCAGAAACAGTGGTCACAGCTGCAGACTTCGGAACAGTGCCTAGAGCTGCAGCTTCCGGAACAGCGGTGGCGGCTGCAGAAACAGCAACAGCACATACTGTAGCAGCTTCATTAACAGCACTCGCGGCAGCAGACTCAGGAGAAGACAGCGATGGGGAACAGGAAGCTCCCTTCTTTCTCCTCTTTCTCTTTGGCCGTGGGACAATGGTCACAGCAGGGCTCGCGATCGGCTGGCCGGGCTCAACGGAAGACGAAACGGGAACAGGGAAGACCACTTCAGGTTGGGTGAGCTCAGATGACGATGACTCCGAGGGGGAATCCCAAGAAACCCGTCTCCCTCGTTTACCACGGAGGTCAGCGGGTGCGGAAGACGCCTCTGGAGTCGAAATGAGGTGAGCTTGGTTCTCCTTCGTGACCACCGCTAATACGCGACCCTCTGGGATCACTGGCAGCGTGCCGGGTGAAGACGATATAGTGGGAGCCTGCGAATCCTTCCTCGACAAGCAGGCCACCATATCCGGGAACGGGCGGCGAACCAGACTCTCCCGTTCAGCCAGGGGAGGCAGAACATTTAGACCCGCGATGAGGTAGCGATTTACTAGAATCTCAGGCAAGAAGAACCGCCTCTCCTCCACAACCCGGGCGTACTGTCTCAAGGTCCGCTCACCCTGGGAAGGAAACGGAAGCTTTCCATTCCTGGAATCGGAAATCGCCTCCCGCCACCAATATACAAGATCGTCCGGATGATCGTCAGGCATACTGTCTGCAGGGTTCTGTTTTGGTCGGTTCATTCTGTTATGTGGATGCAGATAGGATGAACCCGATAGCAGACAGTAGTCAAGGCAACACGATTTATTAAACAAATAACTGGGAAAACAAAGCCCACGAGGGGGCAAAACAAGACAGGACTATAAGACTAACTAGACTGAGACAGATAACTATAGGGACACAAATAACCTTTACAGGCAAAAGCGCAACAGGACTAAAACTCTTGACAAGATACTCACAGACTCTGACAAATGTTTGACAAGGATAAACACTCAGGTAACAATCACAAGTAACATTTGGCAATGAACCGACACAGGACAGCAAACACAAGGGAATTATAAAGGGAACACTAATGACAAGGACAGGTGAAACTGACTAGACAATAATCACAAGACGAGGATAACAAGGGGGCGGGGTAACGTAACGAGACACCACAAGCACATGGCCAAACAATTGGCCATGCGTTTGTACACAAAACATTGGTTCTGTCATGATCCTGCCACAAGACTAGGAATAATCAATAACATGATGGCAGAATCATGACACTTATACTTTAAATGGCAACTTCTTGATTCTGAGATCTTATTACAGTATTTTTCACAAATAAAGAAATTGTTGAAAAAATATATGAATCAAAAGGAAGTAAACACTGTAACCAAGGCACTCAGTAATCTGGTAAGTTTGTGCACATTGGGAATCATATTTTTTCAAATAAAGACTTGGCTAAGTAAAAATGACATCAATATGACAGAGGTGGGCAACTGAATATAATGCAGCATGGTTTGAAATCAAGGGTTTAAAGTTTGTCGATCATGCATCTCCAGTGAAAATGAACTCTCCTGTATGTATGCAATTCACCAGGACTGACCGTCATGCACAGAGTAACGCACATTTGTATGCAGTCACAAATGCATGCTTCAGAAGCTCTGAAAATAAAATGTTTATTAAATATTCACAGATTTGTTTAAATTATATAAAAGCCTATTTTCTGCATGCTGACGGTAAATGAAAAGTATTGTGTTTGCCTTTTTATTACTAATAATTATATAAAAGCAAATGCTATAATACATTTTTTGTATACCATTTATTTTCTTTGTTTAACAGTTCTATATAATAACGTTTTAGATAGGACTGTTAAACAAAGACCATAAACTAATAAGATGGAGAATTAGTTTTTCTCAGCGCCGTGAAAAAAAAAGTTCAGCTTCTGACACAATAGCCAAATAGAAAAACTAGTCGGCCAATGACGATATTTAAAAAATGCCGCCAAATATCGGGCTTGCCGATATATCGGTCGACCACTATTAAAAAGGTAAAGTGTATACGAAAATAATAAGGTTGAACTTCTTTTAACTTGAGTTCCGCATTTTTAGAATGCCGGTCATACCGTGAGACGCAAGCACAAAGGTCAAGCACGTCCGTCTAGTAGTGCAACAATGGAAAAGTTGCACAGTGAAATGGAAAAACATGTTTTGTGTGAATTGGTGAACTTTTTTGAACAACTACCAACTCACAACTCATAACTACCGACTCATAACAAGAGTCATTTGGTCGCATTGTATGTTGATTTTTTTCCATGCAGTTCATGAAGACAACTCAATAGTAAGACATGTCTTGACATTTCACAATACACGGCCTATAAATGTGAAAATAATTCTGGTCCATTATTTCTAATATCTTTTTTACAAATAGTTTCAACCGTTTTCAAATGTTAAATACAGAGGTGTTATATGTGATTATGAAACATACAAATACACAGCAAAAAAAAAGCACAAAAATTGCAGGAATGACAATCAAAACACATACAAAGTTTAGCTGATCAAGTAGCAAACAAATTAGCCTTGTAAGTGGTGTGCAAGGGAATCAATTGAATTGATGAGGCTTTTGGTTTGGTCGAGGGGAGTTTTAATGAGGTGAATCACAGGTCTGAATGTACTGACCTGCCGAAGTCATGAAATCACCTCTCTCTTATTGCAACTGAGCACATGCACATGCTAAATCAGGGCTTTTCTTGCTCTCTGTGCGATATGTGTTTGTTTGTGAGAGATGAGTATTGGACTGAAAATGAGGCTGGATGTGAGATTGAAATGTAGGACTGTAAATGCAATTGTTTTGATGCCGCTCTATGAAATGGGCCCTCAACAAAATGCAATTTGAATTGAACATTTGTTTAGGGGATAAACACGCAGCTGTGTTTTTCATTTGTTTATAGTCTCTTGTTCTCGTTTTTCTCTCTTTTGTTTTTCTCTCTCCCAGAACGACGGTGTGGCAGAGAACAACGGGGAACAGTCTCTCGAGCGTAGCAATGCCCTGCCAGACATCTCTCTGGTAAGCCCTTCAGTTTGAGGAGAACAGGAAAGATAAAAGAGGGAGAACAGAGAAAAAGGAGAGTGTTATAGGTGTGCAATGGATGACATTGCGAGAACTGGCATTGAACACCTTGAAAATTACCAGGGGCAGATTTTGACCAGTATGAAACTGTCAACATACTGTAGGGGTGGGTGGTATGACCAATGTTATGTCACGGTAGAGCAATTCCGCACCCTTGGTAAATATGATCAAAGGCGGCTGTGAAAATAAATCTGCATTGTTTATCCTTTTGTTCTTTCATTAAGAAAAAATAAAAAAAATCGAACCTTCCATTGAAGTAAAATTAATCAATGTGGAGCGGAAATCACATTATGAAATAAATGTTTTTCTCTAATACACATTGGCCCCAATTATTGGTACCCATATAAATTATTATGAGTGAAATATATCTGAAGTTTATTCCCCTTTATATTTACAAGTTTTTGCACAGACTTAAATGTATAAATATGAGTTTAACACAAACGCCAAATTCCCTTAATCATCCATCACAATGGGTAAAACCAAAGAATACAGTTCTGATGTGCAGCAAAAGATTGTTGAGCTTCACAAAAAAGAAAGTAGCTGTAAGAAAATTGGACACGTGTCTATAATCAAGCGTAGCGTCAGATCTGGCAGGTCACGTTGACTCTCAGCTGATCCACATCGACCTATAGGAATACGACGCCTATCACTGTATACATATAAAAGCTCCTTCAGTATTATCAGCAGCTGTCGTGTTTTAACAGGAGCGAATTACCCTCCTCCATCCCCAGCTCCTCCTCTCATCAGTCAGGGTTTGGCATTATGATTCCCCTTTGAATCAGACTAAATTCTCGATTATGTTAAAAATATTTAATTAATGATATCTGCAAACATTCATGTTGGTTCTGTTGTGTTTTCCCTAAGGGGGGTTATTGCCCAGAACAGTGCCATACCGCCAATCCTAACTGTATGCTAATTGTCAATCGTATTTGACGATTGTAGTCCTGACAGAATTGCGAGGAGAATAGTGGCCAACATGGACTTGGGAATGTAAAGGATCTGGAGAGATTCTGTATGGAGGAATGGTCTCTGATGTTTTGTCAGTTGTTCTCCAAACCCCCAAACTCATCAGGCATTATAGGAGAGCTGTTATCTTGGCAAAAGGAGGAGGTTGCAAGAAATATTGGATAAAAGGGGGCCATTAATTGTGGCCAATGTGAATAAAATCATATATTTAGATTTTTGTGATTTTTTAATAACAGGTCAAAGGGATTGTCTTTATATTTTTTCAGGCTTCTTTGTTCATATTTACCAAGGGTGCCAATAATTCTGACCAGGACTATAAACTAAACTAACTAAACTGTGCTTTGCATGCACCAGAATGATTAATCCTTCAGTCCTAAATCCTTATTTTCACATTACTCCATGTTTGTTGTCACTGTGAAGATAACGTACATTAAGCAGTCCTGCACATCTACTGTGCCACAGTATAGCAAAATCTCTACCGGTTGACACACTTTATACTGTCATGCCGCCCAGCCCTATCTCAAACGGTTTTAAAGGCTTGGCTACTCTAGACAGTTGATGGTTGTTTGAAGGAAAGAGTGAAGGAGAGAAATAGGGGAGATGATGACACTGTCGTTGATGGCTGCTTGTTGTGAGAGAGATGGCTGAGGAAGATTAGGGTCTTTCTCAGAGAGTTTGCTGTTGATAAACCGATGAAGCACCAGCACAGCTCTATCAGGCGCAGACGCCAACAAGTCAGAAGCGTGTGAAAGTAACATTTCCAAAGAATGTTCAGGCCTAGATAAAAACCACACAGACGACTCACATCTTGGTTTGATTACTTTCTGATGGCACTGACACCTCATTCATCTGGCTTCTGCTCACCCTGTTCAGCCTAAGTTTGTTCATTTTCTTTTCTTTTCTTTTTTTTGTTTTGTTTCTTGCTTTGCCTCTTGGTCTGAATGAACCGATTGTTCTGAGATAAATTGTTTTTGTCCTCAAATCAATGACTTGTGCGTAATTGTCGTATGTTTTATATGTATGTGTGTGGATGAAGTATGTGAATATGGTGCATTGTAAGTTTCGATGATTGTTATTGAATGCGGAATGTTTTCTTGAACTCCTTTGAAATATAACCTGAAATATGTCATCACTAATGCTCTCCTCTTTCATCCTAGGATGAGGTTCATTCCACCTCAGATTCCCCTCCTTCCTTTAAACCTCCTCCTCCCCCAGGGCTTCAGCACCGTCCCAATCGAAAATCCACACTTAGTAAACGTCACTCTTCCAGCTCCTCCCAATCGGGCTTGTACTTCACCGCCCCTTCTCGTTCCCATACCAAAGAACCCAAACACCCAAAAACTCCCAAACATCGCACATCTCCTCCTGACACCCTCAAGATCATGAGCCAGCACCCTATCGGACCGTTCCCTCGGGTCCAGTCTCCTAATAAGGGGAAGCCTGCTGTCAAGTCCTCGTCTCCGAATCCTCCACCCGCCCCTAATGTACCTGCACCGCCTGCGCCACCTCCTCCTCCTCCGCCCCCCTGCCCAGATAAGCCCGCCCCTTCGTCCCCAGCATCCAATCAGCATTTTGTCATGGTGGAGGTGCACAGGCCCAACGCAGAACCCGATGTGAACGAGGTGCGGCCGCTGCCACAGGCACGAGGTGAGACTGCACAGATTTGATGCATTGTGGGGCAGCTGCGAATATTTAATATGTCATTAACCAGCTGCCGATTTCTATTCAATTTGGTTTTTTCACTCATTTAATGGCTAAAAAGTCATTATCCGCAATGTTAAAGGAAACAGTTCAGCCAGCAGGGGTGTAAAGTCCAGGTTCAGAAAGTAAAGGTCCTCCTCAGTATTTTGTTCCAATCACCTGGATTTGCTAATTAGCACAGTTTTTCAGCCAGGAGATAATTAGTGAAATCAGCTGGCTGAGTTCATGGGTGGAATAAATATATGGCAGGACTTTTCCTTTCTGACCCCTGGACTTTACACCTCTGTCAGCCAGATATCAAAATTCTATAATTTAATCACTTTCCTTATGTTTTACATGGATTTTTGGGAACCACGTAGATTTTTTGGAGAACTGCTACAGTTGCGATAATACATGTAAATACACCTTGCAGAATCTGCAATGTTAAATTCCACAAAATAAGTGGAATAACTTGCTTGTTTTTTATGTTGTGCTGTCCTGAGTAAGGGAGCAATCACACTGCACTTCCATTGACTTTCATTCATACGAATACAATTGCGAGAGAGGAAACACAATTACAAGCTGGAGGATTGCAGTAAAGTGGAGTAGATTGCATATTATTGTTTTGAATGTATTATGTTTAATTATGTTTTTAAAAAAAGACACCATAGTGTGTTGCAGTATTATGACCGTTGCAGTGTCCATATGATTTTGCATGCTCAAAGTCTAATGTGACCCTTGCTTAAGCTCTTACACATAACCGATTTACATAGTCCATAATACAAAATAATAGCTGCATTTATAAAAACGACCCTGTTCAAAAGTTTACATACACTTGGTTCTTAAAAATAATAAACATTTGGCAGATTCTGTAAGTTTATGCATTTATTAACTTATGAATTATCTGTCTATACATGCACTTTAAAAGTTCAATTTCAGTCTAACCAAAGCAACAATCTTTCTTTTTAAAATGTCATGTAAAGCACTTTAGTCCAACTGAAATCATATAATGGCTGGAATACACTACACTTTTAAAATGTGAACAGATTACACTATCTTACTTCTTCCACATCTTTGACTTCAGGAATTGAGTTTACAAAGTGGAGTTTTCCTAACACAGCAAACTAATGCAGAATCATGTGCTTCATTGCTAGGCGATGCATGTCCAAAATCAAATACTTCCCTACTATATAGTATGCAAAAAACAGTAGACTAAAACAGTAGTATGTCTTAATGCATATGCTGCGCCCCAATTTGCATACTATCCATGCTAAATAGTATTTAAAATTAGAATTAGTGTGTCCCAAATCGTAGTATGCCTTAACATAGCTTGCATGTTACCCTGAACCTTTGCTTAATTTAGTATATGCAGTCCATGAATATGCAAATTAGACCCGCCTCCATTCACACTCAAGTTACTGTAGTAAACTCTACACAAAGGTATCGCTCTTTACAATGTCGTACACATAACTGTAGTTAATATGATTAGGCTTTTGCTTGACTACGTTATCCAATTGCTAATAATGTGTTGCTAATGTTACACAAACCATGTTCCCGTTCGCCATCTCAGTCTGACTTCTAAAAATCAGCATCCTTAGAAACGCTTTGAACATTATAGATCGTCAGTGGAGAAAGGCAAATAGTTCATAATGACATAACATCATAATATACGTACATCATATACATGATTCACCTGCTATATTGTTGAATGTACACGATTTTTCATATCAACAAAAAAATATACCGGTATGGCTCCCCTGCTTCACAGCAGTTAAATGCTAAAGCCCGCCCACACATTGACGTGATTGGCTACAGGGTAGTTTGTGACGTCAGAAACACCAGCAAAATGCGTTTTTGAGACTGTCTTTGGTTCACTGCAGTTTTGAGGAGAAAATACTCAGCAATGGTGTTTGACTTATGAATTTGCACATGGTTTGTCTGAAAGCATATTAAAATATCACATAGACATTAACAACATTAAAAGCTTGATTTTCACCACAGGGTTTAAACTTTAAACAAAACTAGTTTGATGGTCAAATAAAGAGGTTTAGATAAAGGGGTTTGAGTGATTAATATAATCAGTATCTAACCTGACGAAAATATATTTATTTAGTGTTATCCACATTATATTTCATCTGCAACAGCATTGTAAACTTTTATAAAGATACGTTTGGTCATTAACTTTTAAATGCATCATTATGCAAATTGCAAACACATGAGAAGAGTCTCCGCATGAAAGACCCACGACTGGCAGATTAATGTGCTACTACATTTCTGTCCGAAACTGTAGGAAATTAAATTAAATTGAATGTGGAGGATTTTAACTGTGACAAGATAGTTTAAATGGTGACAGACGCAATTATGATGAAGTAGTATGTTCCAAAGCTGCTACACACTCAAAAATTATGTTCTTTTTCTTTACAAAAACAGTACATACTTTTAGGGCAAAGTGTAAGCAAATTGGGACGCAGCAATAGTATTTGAGAAACATTAGGCGAAAAGTCCCCGGATGACTTATTACTTCCACCGAAATTCTGAAGTGCGTATTCAATGGGCACTTTACTATCCCATGAGGCTACGGGAGAGGATTTGAGAATGGAAGTGAAGCGATGCAACTGATGCTGGTAGGTCACATAACAGTAACAACATGCCGGTTGCCGGATGTAGTACGTCCGAATTTCATTTATACTACCCATATTCATACTATATATAACGCACTGTTTTAACGAATAGTCCCTACTCAGACAGTATGCGATTTTGGATGCTGCATAGGTGTTCTAAAATCAGCTCAAAATCTAAAACATGTTTGATATCCTCTAACTGGATCATAGCCTGAATCTAAAAACCTGAGTCTGTGCCCATCATATACTTATAATTTTCTGTGAAATCTGTCAACTCAAATAACACCTCCAGACTGCAAATCAGGACCAAAAATCCTGGCAAAAGTGTAGTGTATTCACACATAAATCTGTTTTTTGCAATGTTGGACTAACAGACCTAGATAATGTGATTGTAGCTCAGCTTCATCCAGTATGTATAAGTTAATCAGGCCTTGGCGCTGTGCACATGCTCCGAAAGGCAGAGGTGATGCACAATATATATATATTCCATTACGTGTTGTCATGCATTTTTGGACAAGCAGATTGAGACTGCAGCTCGACTACACAAAAACCTGCTATTCCAACTGCATCTAAACTTGCTTATTGTCTTCTTTCAGGAGGGACGTTGTCCCAGCTCTCAGACAGCGGACAGACCCTCAGCGAGGACAGCGGTGTGGATATTGCTGAATCTGGACGTCTAAGTAAGGATAGCAGCCCACGTCCCGCCCGGACCAGAGCCCCACGGGATGGGCACGGAGGAGGAGAAACATCTGCCAAACCGGTGAGACCGAGAGAGAGAGAGAGAGATGGGTGTGTGAGAGTTAATGACCGTGACAGAGGGATGGTATTAAAAGTGTGAATGAGAGTGAAAGAGTGTTGACAGAAGAGTGCAGTCACGTAAATCTGTCTCCTCCCTCTCCCTGTGACTGAGAGTGCTTGACTTTTAACAATTAATTTTCACTTTTCTTCTTTTGGTTCATATATTTTATTTAGTTTTTATCTGTTCTTTCTTTGTTGACTCGTCCACTTCATCTCATCTCATATCACTGATCCAACAGCTCTCTGAAAAACCAATCTCAGTGTGCTGAGTCAAGACGCGTCCGTCTTCCTTCTGGCCGTCCTTTAGCTATATGCTTCTCGGCTTTTCTTATACGCATGAGCTGTGTTGTTGTTCTCATAGATCTAACTAATAGTGCCATCTGAGGACAGTGCGGTTGGGCACAAGCCACTTCCTGTGGCCTTATTTTAGGTTGTCAGACAGAAAGCAATGTCTATCATCAAAGCCAAATGTGTCTTCCTATCTCTGTTCTCTTTCATTCTCTCTCCCTCTCTTTGATTTTCTACTTTTCTGTCTGTCTGTCTCTCTCTCTCTCTCTCTCTCTCTCTCTCTCTCTCTCTCTCTCTCTCTCTCGCTCTCTCCTCATCTTTCCCGTCCTGTCTCTAATCTGTCTCTAAATCTACCTTGCAGCCGGGTCTGTTGGAGCCGACCTCCTCTCTAGTGAGGGTGGCAAAAAGTGCCAGCACTCTGGGCATTGCAATAGAAGGCGGGGCAAACACACGGCAGCCCCTCCCACGCATCGTTACCATACAAGTGAGTGGCCCTTACAGTGTTCTATTATCTACAGGGTTATATTATCTGAAATAATATAATTTTGGGGTCGAAAAAGGTCATGAGCCCCCTCACATCTGACAGCAGAGAGAACTGCAAATGCACACACCTATAGAGCTGTGACTGTAATTGTTTTAATCAGTACACTAAGGCCCCGTCCACATTACTGCGTTTTCGTTTAAAAACGGAGACCTTTTGGTACGTTTGCACCTCCCGTCCACACTAAAACGGCAAAAACGGAGACCCAAAACGGAGAAGTTTAGAAACGCTGCCGATCCGTTTTTCGTTTTGATTCTCCGGAGGGCGTTTTAGTGTAGACGGGTCAAAACGGAGGACTTTAGAAACGATGACGTAGTAGAGGCTCACGCTCGGCTCTATGATTGGTTGTCATCAGTCATGGCGTATATCTTTGCTAGCAGCTGTTGTACAAGTAAATTCTGCATTTTACAACGCTATAACTGCCTACATGCACCGGAGTCAAGCTATTATTCGAGCGATCTGTGACAATTCCCGTGTGCAGCGGCGGCGTTGACCGTACATGGAGCGTCGGTTTGGGGTTAACCCAGAGCATGGTGGGATCATTTTATCAATGAAGTTGTGTTTACACCGGCACGCGCATGCCCAGTGTTGGTGAATGGTCACGTGATCCGCATTTTCAGTCGTTTTAATGTGGACGGAGATCAATTCTAATACGCAGCTAAAATGCTGGTGTGGACGGAGGTCGTATTCGTTTTAATTATCCGTTTCTAAACTAAAACGCAGTAGTGTGGATGGGGCCTAAATGTTGACATGTGAATGTAATATGAGGTTATACTTGTTAAATATATAAAATCTCTTTTTTGTTTATTCTTTTTGCTTCGTCTTGGATTTATACTGACGCCTAATGACATGGATGTAGCATTGTGCAGAAATGTACAGATGATACCGGTGGCATTGAAGAACTTCACTTTTTTGTCAGCTATGTTCAGTTTTTTTCCATAACCAAAAGCGTCCAATGATAGAAGGGGTTACTGGGGTAAAGTAGGTAATAATCAGCTGGTCATGTGATCTCAACATGGTAGCTCCCATGAGAAATAAAACCCACTGCATGTGAAATAAAACAGCTTTTATTAGGTTACTCATATCTGAGTGAACATGATTTTGAACATCTTTTATATGCATTTCAGCATTTGTTTAGACATAAAACTTCTAAAAATTGCTGGATGTACTTTTAAGTATTATACCATGAACGACACCTCAAATTGGGAAGCTGGAGGAGAGATATGTCCTCTTACTTTTTGTTTCATTGTCACCTGGTAAAATGGGAGCAAGAGCTAGGGACCAGAATATCAAAGAAACTTGTTGTTGGGCATTTCTTACTGGGGTTAGTAAACAATCACCCAGAAAACCGTAGCAACCACATAGCAATTTAAATGTCACTTAGCAACAGAATACCACCTTGGCAAACATCCTAGCAACATGGCAATGGCTTTTGTATGGGTAAGCGCCACACATTTTCAATACTGAATCTGATGAATCACAATAGTACCCTGTGGTTCTTCATATTGGGCGGCTGCCAGGTTTTACAGTTGATTGTACAATTTCAAAACCATAGCCTGAGACTATGACAGAAACAAAATAAGTCCCAATCATGAGCTTACTGCCATCAGTCATACAAAGGTCTATGAGTGAATTGAATAATGAGCACAGAAGCACAGCAGTACATGGACCTCCAGTTGTAGTGTAGAGCAGGAAGTTGGTGTTGATGTTTGTCGCCATTGTGGCAGCAGATTTTTCCTGATTCTGTATTTTCTTCTACTAAAAATCTCAAGCACCCTGTTGAACAGGCTTGTGGGAATGCGTGCAGTTAGCTGTGCAATTTTAAGACTGAGTTGATGATATGCGAAAGGCTCTCTGTGTTTCTGTGTCCGCCCGTGCTGGAGAGGAAATGAAGTGTGTTCTAAGGAGGGGAAGGCTGAAATAACAGTGCAACTGATTGCCTTTGATTTAGCAGCAAACCAGCTCCTTCTTAATAAAAGATTGAGATACGAAGAGCAGGGGCAGGGGAACAGGAGAGACTGAGCAAAAAAAGGAATATAAGAGAAATGAATGGGTTTTAATTCCCCGGCTGCAGGCGGTTCATCAACGTCATAATGAAAATCCAACAACAAAAGCAGCCGTGGATTAGATAATGTGGTGCTCTTTTGTTTCGATCAATATCAGGCATTGAATGAAAGAAGACGGGGTGCTGGTGAGATCTAAGTGGGTGACATTTTAGCATCCATTAGTTTACTACTTCCTGTTGCGTACGTGATGTCATGCTCTGACCCCCCTGTGGTGAAAATCAAGCTTTTAATGTTGCTTATATGTCTATGTGGTGTTTTTAATATGCTTTCAGACAAACCATGTGCAAATTCATAAGTCAACACCATTGCTGAAATCTCTGGTGTTTCTGATGTCACAAACTACCTTGTAACCTATCACGTCAACGTGTTGGGGGGCTTTAGCATATCATTAACAGCGAACTAGCAGATGCCAGGTTATCCCGGTATATTTTTCTGTTGAAATGAAAAATCAGGTAAATTAAGCAATATAGCGGGTGTATGATGTATATTACGCTGTTATAATGAACTATGCCTTTCTCCACTAACGTTCTGAGTTGTTCAAAGTGTTTCTGATGTTTGTTAGAAGTCAGACTGAGATGGCGAACGGGAACATGGTTTCTGTAACATTAGCAACACATTATTAGCTGTTTGATAACATAGTCAAGCAAAAGGCTGATCATATTCATCACTGTTATGTGTCCGACGTTGTAAAGAGCGATACCATTGTGCAGCGTTTATCTCAGTAAGTTGACCATGACCGAGTGAATCTGAGCTGGCGGGAGTGGAGGCGGGGCTAATTAGCATATTCATAGATCTGCGTTTACTAAATGAAGCAAGGGTGTAGAGTTTCATTTAAGCTATTTAAAGGCATCAAGTTTTTTTTCACAGGAATTATGATTTTTTGGTGATCAAAGACGTGTTTTAAGGGATAGAATTATTGACTACAGGGGGGCTTTAAGTAAAGTTCTACTTAATATAGACATTGCTACTTATTAAGTGTAACAATAGTAAACTTTGAGTACACAGCTAGTTTACAACAGTGAACTTGTAGGTATAGTGAGTTTACTAGTCAAATACTTGTAGCACATTTTTGTAGGTTATGAAAGTACACTTCGAAGTGTACTCTCATTAAACTACTAGTACTTATAGTTTACTATTTATATATATATATATATATATATATTTTGCACTTTAATTAGAATTTATTGAATGGATAGCCCGTTGAGATGTAACATCTCATTTTCAAAGGGGTCCTATTAAGTATACTACTATGTTCCTTATTTAGGTATTATTTTTTATACTTGTAATTTTACCTTTAACTGTTCTTTAACTCTTTCCACTTTAAAAACATTTTATTCTAGCTTCATGCATCCTTTTTTATCAACACTTGAATGACAACAGAAAAAAAGAGTAAAAACAACTACAAGCCAAGTATACTTAGAATACTTAATTATACTTTTAAGTAGCCTATAGATTACAAAAGTATAGGGCAAATATGCTTAATTCATCTTTTACAATGTAATCAAATTCAATTTGAACAACAACTTTAATTTTTTTGGCAAACAAAGCTCTGCTCAATAGAAGTGCAGTTTAAATTAAAACTCAACCAATAATCATCATGATTTAATAAACTATTATTATTATTAGTGTTGTTACTTAAAGTACATTCTACTGTCCAATACTAATATATTTCTGTCATAATTCCCTCAAGTTAAACCAAACTTCTGACAATATTTTTATCAAATGAAATAGTGAAATGCTTAATTTTTAATAGTTTTAGTTTTAGTTACAATAACAACACTGAACAAGTCACAATAAGTGATATGTAGTTGTGTAGGGTTTTCTTAGATAGTTCTTGACCAGATTGAAGTGACCAGAGAGCAGCGATAGCTACATCTGAATTTACAGTATGGGACAATCAGAACCCCCTAATGTTTACTTATGAGCAAGTTAATTTCAGAGTCGAACAATGTCTCTTTAATGTTTAAAACTGGCTTTTCAGCAAATTATCAATCAGTTCTCCACTTGGGATCACTCAGTGATGAATGGATATACTAGTTTAATTTCCAACTCCGCTGATTACATCCTTCTGTGATTTCCCAGTTGAAATTCATTTTTTACTTTCTCTTCAGAGCCAAATCTAATCTAACTACTAGCCACACCAAACTGTGTGTGACTGTAACCGTATTTAGAACTAAAATAGACTGACTGACAACCGACTTTTGCTTCTGTAAACTGCCAGTCTGTCACATACATTGTGTTAAATGAAAGTTTCTCAAACTATCTCTCATTCTCTTTCCCACAGAGAGGTGGTTCGGCTCATAACTGTGGACAGCTAAAGGTGGGTCAGGTAATCCTAGAGGTGAACGGAGTGTCTCTCAGAGGAAAGGAACATCGGGAAGCTGCACGTCTCATAGCGGAGGCCTTTAAAACCAAAGAGAAGGACTACATTGACTTCTTGATCACAGAGTTCAACGTGGCTCTATAGGACCGTACGAGTCCCATGATGCTGAATGCGGAAATTGAATAAAAAGCACTGGGACACACCGCGACATGTCTTGCCATGATTAACCCCCAGAATCCTGTAACATTTCATACACTTCAGCTCATCCTCTTCTGTGATGTTTTGAACCCAGTCACTGTTTGAAAGGCCATCCTGTGTGGACCAACCCCATGTTGACCTTTCCAGCAGAAAATGCCAGGATAGAGCAAAAGTTCAGTCGGTTCTGGCCGGTTTGTTTTAGATGATTGGACCATCTTTTCAGTTGGCTTATTCCTTGAGCTTCTAATATAGTGAGATTTGGTCACCTGACCGCAATATGGCAAGAGACTCTTCATTTGGCGTAGTGTTTTTGATACACAATATGACGTCATGTCCTGGTGTGAGAGTCTGCGCGAGCGTGTCATGGAAATCATCGTTGTTTTTTTAAAGTCATAGCTATTTTATAAGAAATATGTGCAAATGGATCAAATGTGTTTAAAATATATGTGTAAAGTTTATGAGGTGGACATAACTACTGATTCTAGTAAATAGTGACTAACTCTATAGAAATTTGAACTAAAGTGCTTCTCACTACAGTTTGCTGTGAGGAGAACTGCTGAAACATCTGTCATCTGCCTTTTTTTGAACTAGTCAGCCGGTTTCAATATTTTATTATTGTTTGTGCTGTTTTTTTTGTGCGTCATGCAGTAATTACTAAACCATGGCAATCAGTCATTAGGACAGAAATGCTGGAGTCCTCAGAGATTGCTACTCTGTTCAAATACCTAGTGAGCTGCCTACGTAGACAGCATTTTAAGACAGCAGGCACTTCTGATGTGTAGAGAAGAGCTTGTTTTGGCCAAATTTTAAGGCAACAACACGTGCATCACGGCTCAACAATAAGGATTCCTCACTGTCCCATACCATTCAAAAAATGTGGCGTCATAATTGTTTTAATGTTTTTTTAAAGAAGTCTCTTATGCTCACTAAGCCTGCATTTATTTGATCAAAGATACAGTAAAAACTGTAGTATTGTGAAATATCATTACAATTTAAAATAACCGTTTTCTTATTTAATATATTTTAACATGTGATTTATTCCTGTGATGACTGTAAAGCTGAATTTTCAGTCTTCAGTGTCACATGATCCTTCAGAAATCATTCTGATATAATGATTTACAGCTCGAGAAACATTTTTATTATTATCAATGTTAAAAACAGTTGGCTGCTTAATATTTTTATGGAAAGCGTTTTTTTCTTCAGGATGCTTTGATGAATAGAAAGTTCAAAAGAACAGCATTTATTTGAAATCAATTTTTTTGTAACGATATAAAAATCTTTATTGTCAATTCTGATCAATTTAATGCATCCTTGCTGAATAAAAGTATTATTTCTGTTAAAAAACTAAAATCTTACTGACCCCAAACTTTTGAATAGTAGGGTATATCATTCTTTTTCAGTAAATTGTATTTGAATTTATGGTTGTCTTAGCATTTCCTGTATAATTTTATTATATTTATTATAAAGATATTATATTAACTGTAATTTTTTGTTTTTGGGCCAGTGAAAACATTAGGAGGGCAAGTAAAAATCTGAACTACTGACCTGACCGGGACAGCAGATAAAAACCTTACTGTTGAGCTCTGATTTATCCTTCATAGAAGGCAATCTCAGAATCCACTGAGATGTACAAAGCAGGAAAATGTTGGACAAAGCAATAAATGTTTGATTTTTAAAAATCGAATTAATTCAGTATTGCTTAAAACATTTACTGTAGCATAGCAGCATACTAATGAAGTCAATTGCAAGTCAAGTCTCACTGTGTGCTATTTAAGTTTGTGCCAGTCCAAATCATTTAAAGGGATAGTTCACCCAAAAATATGGGTAACCAAACAGTTGATGGACCCCATTGACTTCCATAGTCAATGGAGAGAAAAAAATACTATGGAAGTCAATGGGGTCCATCAACTGTTTGGTTACCCACATTCTTCAAAATATATTATTTTGTGTTCAGCAGAATAAATAAACGCATACAGGTTTGAAACAACTTGAGGGTGAGTAAATGATGACAACATTTTCATTTTTGAATGAACTGTCCCTTTATGTTTCAGTAAGGATGTGTTTTATATAGGCCATTGACAGCAAGGCTGCTCACTAGGTTTTGAGAAGAGCCTTTGACAGCATGCCAGCATTGTGAAGAGTCTCAGAAAGAAAAATCCTTTCAGATTTATTTAAATGGAGCGAGAAAATGAGGAGACCCTTTATCCAGTTATGAGAGGCGAAGAAGGAACTTGACATTGCAATCAGAGACAAGCAGCCATCGAAACTAATGAAAAGTTTAGATCTTCCGTTAGGGATCTGATTGATGCATTGAGAGAAAAAAAAACATCAGACTGGGAAGAGGTGGTGACACAAAGCAACAATGTGTCAGTCTTATTATATAAGGGGGAACGAGTGGGAGAGGAAATTGAGAAATGGTGTTATTGTAATGTGTGTCTGTGTAAGTGTGTCTGGCTTTGAATGCAGAGGCAGTGTCTGAAACGGCCCCACAGAGCCGAGGTGTGTGTGTGTGTGTGTGTGTGTGTGTGTGTGTGTGTGTGTGTGTGTGTGTGTGAGAGAGAGAGAGAGAGATCTTGAAGCTTTGAAATATTGACTGCAAGCACAGCATTCCCACCTGCCCACTTTCTCTAATATGACAGCCCACCTAGATCACATACGCCACCATTTTACTCCTCTACAAACCCACACAGTGTGTTGCTTGTTAGACTCAGACATTTGAACAGTGTATATATGGTATATCTATATATTTTAGGTAAATTATTTGTAAAAAAAAAAAAAGGATAAAAAAAGATATCATCTTGAAATATGTGCTGCTCCGATTTTATCACTTGTTTATTTTACTTATTGCATATTCGTTTTATCCTCATCTATTTTTATCTACTTCCCGCGGTTGGGTAAATGTGCACTTAAATAAGTCATCTGAAAGCAGTAAAGAATTTATCCAGTGAAATCTTCTTCCGTGAAGTCTCAGTTCTGCACACACCTGTCTGACAGCATTAGGAATGACATGTGCTCTTTTGTCAAAGCATTGCTTCAGTGCTCATCCACGGAGAACGTTCACGGCAAAGTCCTGAGTGCTCAAAGGTATCAGTATGAAAGGCATCCGAGGAGAGAGAGAGAGAGAGAGAGAGAGAGAGAGAGAGAGAGAGAGAGAGAGAGGGAGAGAGAGAGAGAGAGAGAGAGAGAGAGAGAGAGAGAGAGAGAGAGAGAGGGAGAGAGAGAGAGAGAGAGAGAGAGAGAGAGAGAGAGAGAGAGAGAGAGAGAGAGAAGAGGAGAGAGAGAGAGAGAGAGAGAGAGAGAGAGAGAGAGAGAGAGAGAAGTCTTGGCACCAGCATCTCATCCCACCGAAGCAGCTCTTCAAATGGAGAACACTCCTGTGTAGGTGGATGGGAACACAGATCAGAGAACAAAGCATGTCTGACCGTACTGACCTTCAGATACATACAAACATATATTCACAAGTCCCCAAACAGATTAACAGAATCAACATAAAAAAAAAAAAAAAAGATGCTTATTTGTTGATTGGCAAACTTCAGTCAAACTAGCTTTTTTATTTCCTGTCCATTTTCAATGAGGTTTGCCGTTTTTGTAACCTTGTGAACAAAAATTGGTTACTGTAAAAGTACAGTTCAGTGTTATTATCAGAAACTAAGACTTCAAATCGTTTAGAGTAATTGAAATAAAGCTGAAATAAAATAAAGTATTAGATGAAAAACGTAAGCTTAACAAAGTTAAGTACTAAATTCATCAAAACACATTAAAGCGAAAAAACGAATAAAAAAATGACGAAAGCACATAGAATGACTAAAATTGAAAATATTCAAATAAAAGCTAATTCAAAATAACAAATGCTATAATAGTATATAAATAATAAGAAAAATAACACTGGTATAGTTTTTTCAACCTTGATTTTCATGATTGTCCACCAATAAACATTAAATAAACAAAAAAAATGATCAAATCAAAAAATAAAACAAATACACCAGAATTATTAACAGCATTGCAGATTTACCCTTAAATTAAAAGGTCATATAGTTTGGAACAAAATGTTATTAATAAAATTATATTAACTATGGTAACAAGGTTAAAGGTTTGAGCTTGATGAATACAGTCAACCTCAACATATTTATAAAAATGTAGAAAATTTGATGAGATTACTTGGACGTCAAATTGTTAAAGAATGTTACATTTTGTAATGGCAGAAATATATAGATTTGTGAGGAAGATAAACAGCTAAATATTATGGTTTTGTCATTAAAATGTGTTAATAATTGAAATATATTTAGTAGCCTACAATGAATGTTATTTATTGAACATGCTAAAATTATGATTTATGTTTTTAATTCTTGGATACCATTAACAAGGTCATGACCTCTGAGGTGTTGGACAGGCCAAATTACCATTTGGTGCAAATAGAGGTAATGCTTTGAGGAAGAAAAACGTCAAAGTGAAGTGTATTTGTGGAGAGTGCCAAATGCAGGTTTAGATGACTTTTCAAAACTACATTTATGACTTCATAAGTGACGTGTCTTGGCAGTCGTAAGTGAAGAAAATAAAGTTTGAGACCCTTCATCTTGCTGATATCTGCTGGTGTTGTGAATGACTGACAGCATTTGAGAGAAATTTCTGCTTCAAAATAATTCCCTCAGCATCACTCATGTTTTAACTACACTAAAGTATTAGGAAACCAGCTCTTTTCCACAGAATCATGTTTAGTCATTTTATTATTTTATTCCTTTAAAAGTTGTTTTACCCGAACAACCCGCTGCCTTTGTTCCTCTGTCTGCCTGCCTCTTGTACAGTTTAAAGAAAAGACTTCACAGCCATGGTATTTATACAGAAAGTGTGTTTTATTTTCCAATAAAGATAAAATGCAGAAAAAAAGAAAGAAAAATAACCCCTTTGTCTTTCTATTCTTCATCTCCCCACAATTTCTGGTGCTTTGTGGCAGGTACAAATCTCATTAACTATAATGTAAAATTAATAGGCCCTCACTTCTCACTAAAATATGAAGTAAGTCCCTAGTAGCGTGCCTTGAAACCCATTTGATCAAACCAATTCATACACACAAACACATGATTATCTGGACTGGTTAGTTATCTGCAAACAGGAGACATCTTGTGGTTTCTCATTCATTAGGTGTCAAAGCATAGAGAAAAACCATTAGAGGTGTACAATGCAGAAAGCCTCATTAACCATATAAGCGCATGGCTGAATGAATAAAACATAAGGAAATAATTTATTGCAGGCTTCATTTTGCATATAGGTCTCTATTTGTTTGTTTAAAATAAATTGAAAGTAAAAAGTAAAACATCAGAGTGAGATTTTTAAGAATGTATCAATAAATAAAAACACTATTATTGCCATATGAATAAAAATCATGTTTTTTTTTTTTTTTACTGTGGAACCAGTGGATGGTAATAATAGTAATTTGATGTAAAGATCTACCATCTATGTTTACTATATTCTTTCACAATGGTATTAACTGGTGCTCCAAGAATATTGTAACCATGATACATATTAAGAATATGTAGGAATATTTCCAATACAGATCTACATAGTTTAAAAAGCCGTTATATGGCTCCATCATGTGGCTGATAATGGTATCACAACAACCGTTTTGCAGTGCGTTGATTTAGGACTGTAAAAATAAGCTTGTTGCTCTGTCAGTATTCGGTTACATCATGACATCCCAAATAGAGACTGTCTAATAGTTTCAGCAGGGTAAAGTTATTTAACGGCTCTGGGTAAAGATGCTGTTATGTGGACCAAATGAATCGCCTGGGTCTTTTTAACCCCGCCCTCTCTCCTGTTGAGCCAATCAAAACTCCTAATCCAGAGTTCTGTTGATTTTAACAGCGAAGCCCCGCCCTCAAATCAACGTCTCGCTCTTCTTAACTGTATAATTAATTAATCCTGCGTCTTTGTTGTAGCTTGCGGGGATTTTCTGAAAGTAAAGATAAAGTTGTCCACTCCAGAATACAAAAACATTGCACTTTTCGCTTTGTACTTGAACTTTTAGGTATGAAGTGAAATAAAACTAGTCGCGTGGAGGAGTGAGTAATAGAGATTTTGGCTCGCGCGAGCAACGCAACGCAACGCAACGCAACACGAGAGACTCGCTCGAGCTGAAGAGCTGAACCAAAAACAAAAGTAAAAGGGACATGGAAGCTTGAGTTACATCTGTCAAGAAGCAGATGAGAAGTCCATGTTTGCCCCGTCGCTTGGTGATGGAGGGACGGGCTGGTGGTGTTAGTTTGTGTGCTGCTCTCATGGAAACAGTCTGAATTAAGTTCATGTATTCACATGAAGAGAGCTGTTCTTAGATGTCCAAGGTAAGGAATCCTGCTACAATACTACAGCCAGTGGAACTTTGCTTGTTAATTAAAGTCCACAATAACAAATTTCATGTTTCAAAGTACAGTGTTTGTATTTAGAGAATTCGCAACTTTCCAAAGGGCTTTTGCTCTTGATCAACAGGTTACTACCACCTTCTGCTCGTTGTAAAAATGTAAAAAGTTGTAAAAATGTATATTAACTAGACAGAAACAAGACCTTCATATATATATATATATATATATATATATATATATATATATATAATTTCATAGAAACTGGATATGTTAATTATTTTGTTAGATACTAGACCGACAGAATTATGCAATATACATTGCACATGCTAACTTTTTGTCGTAACTATGGGAAGTAAAGCAGGGTAATTGAGTAAAAGCAAGTTATGAAACAGTAAATGGTAAGTTAACATGACATGACATGAAGTAGTGACAATAGTTCTACTGTGTGACATGATATAATAGGCTACCTTATATACTATAAACAACATTTATGATTATTGTTTAATTAATTTATTAGCATTCAATGTAGCCTTATATTACAATTCAACATTTATTATGTGATGTGATATATGCTGCTATGATTATTGTTTATTAGTATTTAATGTAGCCTAATTATATTTATTTATAATATATTATATTAAAAAGGTGTGATTACAGATCTGATGTGTAAAAAATGGAAGACAATACTTTCTAGGCTGTGGTCTGGTGTCTGTGCTAAAAATGTCTTCTAACAGAACCTTTTTTCAAATAATCCCAATCCTTCCAAGTCAACCCAAAAGAGATGCTCATGGTTTGAAAGTGACACATTCATTTCATTGCACTGACATTACAGTCGATCTTGTGGCCTGTCTGATCACAACACAAATATTCTTCCTCAGACACTGTGGATCTTCTTGGCCCATAAGGAGCTTTAGAGCTCACTGTTGGTTTTATTAATCCTGTTCAGTGCTGACTGTGTGTGTGTGTGGCCACTGTTATGTAGCCTATTAAGTGCAGTAACAGTGCATGATCTATATATAGGATACGTGTTGCTTTTGGCTGAGCTCGCTCACCACAGGCTCGCTGAATGGATGGCAGAGATCTAGACAAGCGGTTAATTAACGTATGCTGCAGAATGCACTGCACTCAGGAGATTAGCAGACTCCCTCGGCGAGTACGTTTGTGTGCATGCTGGCGGAGGATGCTGCTGACAGATTGCTACGGTTTGTGAGTCTTTATGGAATAGTTGCTTGCTATAAACAAAAGTTTCACCCACACAAATAGGTCTGCTACACACAGGACATGACGACATGTCATCCGTACTTGTAGTTTATAAAGAAACTGCATGAATGTGTGTCTTGTTAGGGTCACTTTGCCATTTCTCAGATTATGATTAGTCTGTATCTTTGACCTAATGCCCTTGTTTTGATTTTTAAAATGACAAGTGTTCACCACTCTGAATGTGGTGGCGTCACAATTTAAAGGATTGTAAACCAAATTTAGTCTAGAAAAATTAAACGGTGCTTTTCTTTTAAAAGCAGCTTTTCTTATAGATCAGAAGGAAAGTTCTTCCCACTAATCTATATAATGACATGTCATTCTATAGATTAGTGGTTCTTCCCCAGCTATTCATCTTTGCCATGAAGCAGTGTTCTGAATGCTGATTGGCTGTTCTTAGAATGATGCCTGTGGCCTGCAGTCCATGGCAGAGATTGTTGTTGTGTGGTCACCATGGCAACCAAGGGCCCTGTGAAGGTTGTGGGTTGTTTTTGAGATTGAAGAACACCTCACACCATTCACATCCCAGACTGTTGTTTGCTGCTTATTGTTTTACCAAAGCAATAATACACATTAAAAAAAAGAAAAAAAGTGAAGCTCTCATTTTGATTATGCAATTATTAATGGACTTCAGGTTCAAACCACTGGTCATTATATAGATCGGTGGGTCAAACACAAATGTTTTCTATTTTCACATTTTACTACTTCGGCACTGATTTGCTGCTCATGAAACATTTCTCTTTAGTATCATGTTGAAAATGGTGTTGCTGCATGCTTAATATTTTTGTGGAAATATGTGAAGTAAGTGCAGAGGCGTTGTGTGCGCTGTGTGAACATGATGATTTTGTAGATCTAGACTAAATGCGAACATGCATTTGATCATATCACTTGCACAAAAACAGTATTTAGTATTCAGTATTCCTCAAAGTGAAGTGAACAGTGAATTGCAAACACAGAATATTATGCAAACCTGTAATTAAATATGTTAAGTTACACAGATATACGTATGTACTGTATTTAATCTCACTTTATTACGGGTCAGATGTCTTTGCTGCTGACATTCAATGATCCAATTCAACCATACTAAAGCAATAATGACTATATTTGTGTTTATGTATTTATTTGTTTATTTATTGCTGAAGTAAGAGTGTTGAACTTTCTTTTCCTGCATCCTATTCTTCTGCAATGCAGAATGGCAGCACAGATCACAGGTTTTCACTTTCCATAAAAAGTACAGTGGAGAAAATAATTATTTGATCCCCTGCTGATTTTGTAACTTTGTCCTCTTACAAAGAAATTAAGGGTCAATCATTGTTATGGTAGGTTTATGAATAAAGACAGAATATCAACTAAAAAATCCAGAAAAAACACATTATATATAGGTTATAAATTGATTTTCAGTGAGTAAGTATTAAGTATTTGATCCCCAAGCAAAACATTTAGTACTTGGTGGAGAAACCCTTGTTGGCAAGCACAGAGGTAAGACGTTTATTGTAGTTGGTCACCAGGTTTGCACACATCTCAGGAGGGATTTTAGTCCATTCCTCTTTACAGAACCTCTTTAAATCCTTAAGGTTTCTTGGCTGTCGCTTTGCAACTCGAAGTTTCAGCTCCCTCCACAGATTTACTATAGTATTAAGGTCCAAGACCTCCAAGACCTTAATGTGCTTCTTCTTGAGCCACTCCTTTGTTGCCTTGGCGGTATGTTTTATGGGTAAGAGTAAGACCCATCCACGACCCATCTTCAGTGTTCTGGCTGAGGGAAGGAGGTTCTCATCCAAGATTTTATGGCACATGGCCCCGTCCATCAGCGCCTCAATACGGTGAAGTCGTCCTGTACCCTTAGCAGAGAAACAGCCCCAGAGCATAATGTTTCCACCTCTGTGCTTTACTGTAGGGATGGTGTTCTTGGGGTCATAGTCAACATTTCTCTTCCTCCAAACACGACGAGTTGAGTTGATGCCAAAGAGCTCAATTTTGGTCTCATCTGACCACAGCACTTTCTCCCAAGCCTTCTCTGAATCATTAGATGTTCATTGGCAAACCTCAGACGGGCTTGTACATGTGCAGGGGGACCTTGCGGGTGCTGCAGGATTTTAATCCATTGCGGAGTAGTGTGTGTGTTGCCAATGGTTTGCTTGGTGACTGGTCCCTACTGACTTGAAATCATTAACAAGCTCATCTCATGTAGTTCTGGGCTGATCCCTCACCTTTCTCATGATTATCCTTATCCCATGAGGTGAGATCTTGCATGGAGCTCCAGACAGAGGGCGATTGATGGATATTTTGTATTTCTTCCATTTCTGAATAGTTCTCTCCTTCTCACCAAGCTTCTTGCTGATGGTCTTGTAGCCCATTCCAGCCTTGTGCAGGTCTACAATCTTGTCCCTGATGTCCTTTGACAGCTCTTTGGTCTTGCCCATGGTGGTGGAGAGGATGGAATGGAAGATAAAGATTCTGTGGTCTTTTATACACATAATGAGCTGACATTAGGAGAACGTTCTTAAAGTGACCGGACCAATCTGTGTTTCACATGGGCACATAAGCAATCTTTGGGAGGCAGAATTATTGCTGGTTGGTAGGGGATCAAATACTTATTTCACTTAATCAAATGCTAATCAATTTATATATTTTGGTTGACATTCTGTCTCTATCTGTTAAAATAAACCTACCATAAAAATTATAGACTTTTAATTTCTTTGTAAGTGGGAAAACTTACAAAATCATCAGGGATCAAATAATTATTTTCTCCACTGTAACAAAGTAAAAAAAAAAAATCTAAATGTGATTATTACATAAAAATGATGAATGAAAATTTGAACAATCCGACTAATTTCTGGAAGTTGACTAAATCTGTTTGTGGTAAAAAAAAAACCTCCACCAGTCTGCCGGATTGTTTGAAATTAAATGAGAGTGTAATCCGGGACAAAGAAAATATTGTAAAAGCCTTTAACAACCATTTTATCTCTGCTGATTTAATATCAGATTTTGGTAATTTAAAGGAACATAACATAGAAGGCAATGTGGAAAACGTTTCATGTCATTCCCAGCGGTTCACTCTTACTCCTATTTTAGCTACACAAGTTTATAAAGCCTTATCAAACTTGGATTGTAAAAAATCAGCGGGGTCTGATTAAATAGAGCCGTATTTTTTAAAAATTGCTGCAGATCTTATAACAGAGCCCATCACTTCTATTTTAAATTTAAGTTTAAATTCTAATGTTATTCCCCGTGCATGGAAATCAGCTATGATTCTACCTTTGTTAAAAGGTGGTGATCCATCTGAGATGAATAACTATCGTCCAATTTCAAGGTTGTCGGTGATGGCAAAAGTATTAGAATCTTTTGTAAATGATCAAGTAAAACAGTTTTTAACTGAAAATAAAATTTTGAATGAATTCCAATCAGGCTTTAGATCAGGTCACAGTACTATAACAGCAGCCATGCTGGTCACAAATGATATTATTGAATGTTTGGATAGTAAACAGCATTGTGCAGCCTTATTTGTAGATCTCTCCAAAGCATTTGATTCTGTAGATCATAAACTTTTGTTGCAGAGACTTAGCTGTGTGGGTTTTAGTGAAACAGCTCTAAATTGGTTTAAAAACTACTTATCAGAAAGAACTCAGTGTGTCTCAGTTGAAAATTTTACTTCAGCAGAACAAACAATTAAAAAAGGTGTCCCACAGGGCTCTGTTTTAGCACCAATTTTATTTTCTATTTATATCAATGACCTAGGTTGTGGGATCACTCCAGCTAGAATTCATCTATATGCTGATGACACAATCATTTATACAGTAGCACACTCTCTGAATCAAGCCATAGAGCTTCTGCAAGATTCTTTTCGGTCTTTGCAACTGTCATTGTCAAGTTTGAAACTGGTTTTAAACACGAAAAAAACTAAATATATGCTTTTCACCCGTTGTTCCATCAACACAGATCGCTCGATTTTAAGTTTAGAGGGGGACTGTATAGAAAGAGTAAATTGTTATAAATACTTAGGCATATGGTTGGATGAAAAATTAGGTTTTAATGTACATATTGAAAATCTCTTGAAAAAGCTTAGACCAAAACTGGGTTTTCTCTTTCGTTTAAAGAAATGTTTTCCTTTTGAAGCAAGAAAGAGAATTATTCAAAGCTGTTTCCTCTCAGTATTGGATTACGGTGATGTGATTTATATGCATGCAGGTTCATCGTCGCTAAAAAGATTGGATTGTGTTTACCATGCTGCCTTACGCTTTGTGACGAGTGCCTCATCACGCACTCATCATTGTACTTTATATGAATTGGTGGGTTGGACTTCTTTGTTTCAAAGGAGAAAAATACACATGTTGATGTTTATTGCTAAGGCATTGTTAGGCAAATTACCAATTTATATCTGTCGTCTATTATCTTATTGTATCTGTAATTATAGCACTAGATCTAGTGCAAAACTGCTTTTAAAGGTTCCTAGAGTACGTTCAGAGCTTGGTAAAACTGCCTTTTCTTCCTATGCTCCCTGGTTATGGAATGAGCTGCAGAGTATAATAATGATACAAACTCTCCCCTCTTTAAACGTTTTTAAAAATCTCTTATTGACCAATTTAAAGGAAACATGTGCATGTTTGTAAAGTAACTTTTGTTGCCATTTTATGAGTGCTGGGTTACATTTTATGTATGATTTTTGTATTTTATGTTTGTATTGTATACATGAAACTTTTTGTGCTGCCATTTTGGCCAGGACTCCCTGGAAGAAGAGATTTTTATCTCAATGGGACTATCCTGGTAAAATAAAGGATAAATAAAATAAAATAAAAATAAAATGCAATTAGTTACTTTTAAAGTAACTAAGTTCTTAAAAAATTAAGTAACTTTTTTCCCCCTGCCTTGACGTCAAAATGTATCTACTGTACACATATTAAATAAGCTGATAGGGCAGTTACAAAGGCATTTACATGCAACTTCAGATGGAATACTATTTTAGCATTTTAGTGGATAAGTATTTGAGCATAAAAAATACACATTTCAATATCTGTTTTTACATTTGTGCTCGGTTGCTGTTTCAGGGCTTATGAAGCAGGTGAAGAACTACATTATTTCTTCAGATGTTTTGTGGTTCCACTTGAGAGCAGCTGTTTACAGACTTTGCGTAGCTTTTCATCATGCTCAATTAGCACTGAGCTACAGTACATGAATGACAGAATTAATTAGACTATTGTAAGGAGTTACACAGATGCTTAAGGGTATGTTCACTTAGAACGGTTTGAGTTTCTGTTGAACACAAAAAAATATATTTTCTGGTTCCTATTGACTTCCATTAGTTGTTTTTTTTTATATTTTGGAAGTCAGTGGGGACCAGCAACTGTTTGGTCACCAACATTCTTCAAAATATCTTCTTTTGTATTTAACGGAACAAAGAAATTCATACAGGTTTAGAACTAAAAGGTGAGTAAATTATGACAATTTTCATTTTCGGATGAACAATTCCTTTAACATTGTTTTACGTCTCTGGAAAATCATGAAAAGTAACTCCTCTATCGTTCAATGAAAATAAAATAAAAAAACATGCTATTTTTGTGTTTTTCAGTTTGTGTTCAATCACCTTGACGCCCTATAAGTGGACATTACACCTATTCATAAAAACATTCGTAATTGGTCAACCATGAGAGAAGACCGCAGTGTCAGTGTGGAGGAGGTGTGGGTGGTACAGGAGCTCAAGGTGGAATAAAAGAGAGAGATAAAGAGCAAGGTAATGGAGCGGAGCAGAGGTGGTACCACTGCAGGAGTTCTGGTGTGGACACCAGCCCCAGCATACCCCTCTCCCTCGAGCCCAGAGGGGTCGGACTTCAGCTGGGATGAAGAACTGGATGAGGACTTCCAAAGCCAGATAGATGAGAACGGCATCATCGGTCTGGCAGAGAGTCAAGGGCAGCAGGAGGTGAGGACATCAGAGATGTTTGACTGATATCTGCCCATTTATTGGTCATTTAGAGCAGGCTCACCAGGACTCTTCATCAGAAGTGTCTCATTACTCTTAAAAACTCTTGTCAGCGGACCTTATCCATGAATAATGGTACTTTTTTTTTTAAAACTGTTTAATAAGCATGTCATGATTCTCTGAATCAGGGAGGAGAGGGGCAGATTGCAGAGGACCTGTTGTGGGACGTGAAGACCCCCGAGCCTGAGCATGGACCTCCACCTGCACTAGAGGCTATAAGCTATCACCTGAGTGAGCTACTGGACTCTGAGCCGTTCTCTCAGGCCACTGGAGACGAGACATTTCTGCGTAAGGACTTCATTTAAACATCCGCAGCTGAGTTTAATAGCATAAAACTATAGTAATGATGTATGTTTTTATTTTTAAATGATTTTAATTTTGTGAACAGGGATAATTAGTTCATAGGTACACTATCTATTCATCAAATAATCCTGAAAAGAAAATTATCACAGTTTTCACAGAAATATTAAGCAGTTTCTAACAGTGACAATAAGAAATGTTTCTTGAGAACCAAATCAGCATATTAGAATGATTTCTGAAGAATCATGTGACACTGATGCCAACGCTGAATTGTCAGGAGTCATTACTCCAGTATTCACAATTTCACGTGAAAAAAAATCAATTTTAAATTTCAATTTGAATAATATTTCACAATACTGTTTTTATTGTATTGCCTTGGTGAGCATAAGAGACTTCTTTCGAAAACATTAAAAAAATCTTGCAGACTCCATACTTTGTATTAGTAATGTAAGTATGAAAAAATGGTGATATGGTCTAAACAGTCATTCACATTCTGTCTTTTTTTTAGAGGAAGAACACAGAGCAGATGAAGATGAAGCAGATGATTTGTTGGAAGATTGGACTGATGATGAGGATGGTACAGGAAGCCCAACAATCCAAAGGCACAAATTAAACTCTTTCCCAGAGAGAGAGACAGCGTTAGACATGACTGATGAGGACACGTGTGAAGATACTCAAAGATTCATGGACCAAACATTTCCTGTCACAGAAGAGATGGTATCTATGTTTGGAATGGTGAAGAGCCTTGATTTCAGTCACGAAATGACTGAGACCCCCCAAAACATTCCAATTTCAGGAGTCCCAGAGCGATCTGAGCAAAGTGATTGTGAGGAACTCAAGGAAACCGATGAGCAATTTCTCCCAGTCTCACATCGTTCCTTTAGAAACACTTCTGATCCCATCAGTTTTCCCCATTTGTCCTCGGAGGAAATGATGAATAACTGTGATATTGAAGCGGAGACATTTCCAGAGCTAGACAGTAGGGCAGAGTCATCTCTTAGCACTTACCAGAGTCCCGCTCCTAAAACATACCACACTGTTAGATCACAGGGGGAGGAGATTAAACACAAGATCACACCTCAGGCTTCACCAAGAAGCCCTGTGATGAAAATCAGACTGGGGAAAATGCACCAAGATAGTACGAGTGGAGATAAATTAGAAAGAAGGTTACACAATCCTAACCACAACCTGCAGCCTCCAACGGCCTTTCCCAGAAAAACAAACCCTGCTTCCTGTGACGATCAGGTTTCCATTCCAGCACAGTGCATTTCTAAAGAAAGCGTCTCCTCCTCAGAGCACACGCCACCTCCTACACCTCACCGATCTTCAGCAATGAAGAACCACAGAACCTCCAAAACCTCTCACACTGATCCAGATGACATCAGGTCAGATGAAAAATGGAAGAAAACAAATTCATGTGATTTTTGACCCAATAATTTGACCCATGATTTGTTGGCCCATAAATAAAATAAATGTATGTTTCTCTGCAAATAATATAAAAAATATATAAAAAAGAATATATAAATAATAGTCAATAAAAATATATGTGCATGTATGAAACGTGCATTTATTTATTTAAAATAAACTTTAAAAAAGTCATTTGTTGTATTGTTGTTGTAAAGTATACAGTTTTCTAGAATTTAAAACAACATTTTTGCAAAAAGTACTATAATGTGATCAGTCCATACTGTACATTTAGTCCAACTTAGCTCATTTTTTTAATCAATTATTGCTGTGTATGTATTCATAGGAAAGGACAGCTGAGTCACCCCTTACCTGATTTCTCCAAAGTGAAGCCGAGGGTTCGTTTCCCGAAAAACAGTGGATACAAACCTCCTAAAAGCAGTAGACCCCCTCATGATAGAACTTCACACCCAGATCTTCCTGTAGTGTTCAAATCCCCTGCTGAGATTGTGAGAGAGGTCCTGTTGAGCAGCACTGATGGGTCTCCAGGAAGTCCCTCCACCAGTGGGACCCTCAAGCGCCTGCACAGTACAGTACCAGAGGAGTTCCGCTGCCCCCAGCAGGCCAGCACACTGGTGCAGCAGCTGCAGGTACGTAAAGAGGAGTGAACACACTGTTCACAATGAAATTCTAGTGTACTATTTACTCCACACTGCATAGTAAACAGTACTGTTCAAAAATTTGGGATTAGTAAGATTTTTTCAAAAGAGTCGTGACATGATAAATCAAATTTGCCTTATGACATATATGAGTTATTTTTACCAGTTACCACAAGTTTCCAGAAAAGATAATACTCTAATAATAAGTAAATTACAGATACTCAAAAGTTTACTTAAGTACAGGACTCAAGTAAATGTACTTAGTTACTGTCCACCTCTGATCATCTCACCATAGGCCCCGCCCACTGATATTCAGTTGCTTAACAGCTGACATTTGCTTACACTGGATGTGAGCGTCGCGTCAAAAGCAAATAGAACCCATTATAATCACTGACGCTGTCTACACTGGATACACTATACAGATGCTCGTTTCTGACATACTCTATGCTCTTGAGTCTGTCTACAACAGGACAAATTGAAGAGTGAAAGAATGTTCACTTTGACGCGTCCTGTTTAAACAGCTTGCTTGCGTCTCTGGACCGACTTTAGAAGGATACCAGTGTCAGGAACAAGTAGATGTTTTATTTTAATGGCATCCGGGATCACGTCGGAGGATTATATGTTTGTTCAGAGCATTTCATTTTGTAAGCGAGGCACAGTGTAATGGAGAGTTTGCAAAGAAACGTTTGTTGAAAGATTAAGCTGCCAGCTGTATTGGATCTGACAGCAGCTGCATCACAACCTGTAAGTAAATGATTTCATAATGCTTTGTCTGTAAATTACGGTTTTATATGGATTTATGTGTTCATAACACTTACTCACGTGCAATAGCGAGTGGGCATTGATACTGATATACATTTGTGGCGTTTTTTTAGTGCAAAAAACTTTAACATTATAAGTGAACCTCAGGGAACATAATAAAAAATCCATGTCATGATCCATTTAAATGTTTTTAAAGTCTCTTATGCTCACCAAGGCTGCATTTATCTGATAAAAAATACAGTAAAATAGTAATATTGTGAAAAATTTTATTTTATTTTTTTTACTAAATGACTTACTGAACCTAAGCTTTTGAACAGTAGTGTATTCTGTGTATTTATATGAAACTGAATACCACAATAAACATAGTAAACTATAATATGCTACATTGCTGTCACATTTCTTGCATTATTTTATGGTAAAAGTATCTTAACTGTTAGTAGTCTTAGATGTTATAATCCTGGTTAATATTATAGTTTATTGTTCACATTAAATAGGGAAGTATAAGTGAATTGCATTGTGGGAAACATTTTCCCTTGCTAACGATGTTTTGACAAAAGTAGTAGGTTATAGGTGTAGTATACATACTGCATACTATTTTTCAAATAAATTGGGTAGCATAGCATTCTGAACGTACTGACACACTTGAAATTATGCTGATTTTTTTTTTTATTTAGGCTAAATTGAAAGATGAAGCATTAAGTCTCTTATTTTTTCACCTCGCTTATTCTTACAGGAGGACTATAACAAGCTGCTTACCAAGTATGCAGAAGCTGAAAATACTATCGATCGACTTCGCCTTAAAGCAAAGGTTGGCTACACAGACTGTATTTATGGTTATGTGCTTTTTTCCCTTCATTTGAAGGCTGACGTGAATTCAGTGCCATGCTCTCCCTCATATCAGCAGGCCTGTCTCCTTTCTCCGTCTGCTCTGATGTTGACGGAAGCTATTTTTAGACTCCTCAGGCTGAGTCAACACAATATATATTCAGAATCTCTTTTGTGACGGCCACAATCACAGCCCTCCGTTTAGCAGCACTGCCATACAGACGCACAGGCTCATTTTCAAACTGAGGGCTCTCTCTGATTGTGATGTCTTTCCTCAAATAAAAAGGCCTGCTGAGAGGGTTTACCTCAGGAGGACGCAAACACTTTCAGAGAAGAGCAAACTAGCAAATAAACAAACTAAGGCAATAAGCAGTGTACAATCCAAAAGCATTATATGCACAAATTGTTCAATTATCTGCATACTTGATATTATACGGGTAAATGTATGCAACTGAAAATACTATTAAAAGGTTAGTTCACCCAAAATTGTTCCAACCCCGTAAGACTTTTATTCATCTGCCAGAACACAAATTAAGATATTTTCTGAGAGCTGGCTCACTCCTTCATAGGCTGCTAGGTAATTGATATCTGCCAGCCCAGAAAAGTTCTCGTCGCTTGATAAACTTAAGGTTGAGCCACTGTAGTTACTTGGACTATTTTAACGATGTCTTTACTAACTTTTCTGGGCTGGCAGATGAACGAAAGTCTTACGGGGTTGGAACAACATGAGGGTGAGTAATTACTGACAGAATTTTCATTTTTGGGTGAACTAACCCTTTAACATTTTTTATGCAATAAATGCACAAATTGTTGCACAAATATAGTAATTACACATCTTGGTAGTTTATTATTTCTTTTAAAAGCAATTGAGTGCAACACGTTATCTACAAACAAATTTTTGGAATTTATTATGATTAAATATTTTAATCAATTTACAACCAAATGACATTATCATTATTATCGTTCTTATGAAATGAGCTCTATTTTATGTGTCTGATAAGATCATACATTGCATCAGTGTTGAAAACGGTTAATAAACACAGCACACTGTCACCTAAACAAGTGACAAAGTGACCTGAAACAAATCTGGTCCTGAGCCAGAATTAAAACAGGATGTGATGTCACGTACCTTCGCTGTTACATAAGAGTTCAGTGTTACATGTCACAACCTCATCTGAACTCATTTCAGCAGTACCGTAACCTTTTACAGGGCAATGTTGGTTATTATTTAGGCCAGCACTTCTCAAAGTCCGGACCCACAGGGAATTCAATCCGGACCCGCCTCTATTTCGTATTTCAAGAGCACTAATTGTGTGTAAGGGATTAAAAGTGTGTATTTCCTACTTTGATAAACGCATGTTAAAATCATTTGTTTATTTTTTTTATGTCTTTTTGGATATAGTCCGAAATGAAAGCGAAGGCGAGATATTTAAAATTTTCCCTGTGTGACATTGCTGTCATGACATCCAGTGAGCGTATGACGTTTGACGTAATCGGGCGACACTTCACCGCAGTGAGCGTTTAGATGGGACTGGATGTCAGTTTCCAGGAAAAGAAAAGTTGACAAAGAAAATAGAATTTTCAAAGATGATTGGACAGAGAGGTATGCGTTCATTTAGTCCCAATCAGCCACAAAGCCCTTCTGTTTGATTTGTAACGAGACGAGTTGTGAAGAGTGGAAATGTCAAACACCACTATGAAACAAAACACAGACATTTTGAATGGCAATATATCTACAAAATACAGAGGTAAGGTCAGCAAAAACTACGACAGCTAAAGTCTTCGTATAAATCAACAAATAAATTGCATGTGAGAGCTCTGACACAGCAAGAGAGAGCTACAGAAGCATCTTTTCGAGTGGCCTGGGCCTTTGCACCATGTTACTTTTGGCTGCTCTGTATTTTGCACCATGTTACTTTTGGCCTACCTCTTGTTGTGTTTTGGTCAACAACAAAAAAAATGCTGACACTTAAATTAATTGTTTTGCCACTTTTGCACCTGTTATTAATGTATTTTGAATGCAAATGGCACTTTATTTAAAAAATGAGTGTTGATTTGTTATGCATGTTTATTAAAAACAAGTTTTATAATAACCAATTGTTCCGGACCTTTAAAGGGATACTCCACTTTTTTTGGAAATAGGCTCATTTTACAACTCCCCCAGAGTTAAACTGTTGAGTTTTACCGTTTTTGAATCCATTCAGCCGATCTCCGGTTCTGGCGGAACCACTTTTAGCATAGCTTAGCATACGTCATTGAAGTGGACAAGACCATTAGCATTTCTCATTAAAAAATGACCAAAGTGTTTCGATATTTTTCCTATTTAAAACTTGACTCTTCTGTAGTTACATCGTGCACTAAGACCGACGGAAAATGTAAAGTTGCGATTTTCTAGGCTGATATGGCTAGGAACTATTCTCTCATTCCTGCGTAATAATCAAGAAACTTCACTGCCGTACCATGAGAGCAGCAGGCGTAATGATATGACGCAGCGCCTGAAAATAGGCCACCTTCCGTCAACACAACGGAACTATTTTCAGGCGCTGCGTCATATCATTACGCCTGCTGCTCTCATGGTACGGCAGTGAAGTTTCTTGATTATTACGCAGGAATGAGAGAATAGTTCCTGGCCATATCAGCCTAGAAAATCGCAACTTTACATTTTCCGTCGGTCTTAGTGCACGATGTAACTACAGAAGAGTCAAGTTTTAAATAGGAAAAATATCGAAACTCTTTGGTCATTTTTTAATGAGAAATGCTAATGGTCTTGTCCACTTCAATGATGTATGCTAAGCTATGCTAAACCGGAGATCGGCTGAATGGATTCAAAAACGGTAAAACTCAACAGTTTAACTCTGGGGGAGTTGTAAATTGAGCCTATTTCCAAAAAAAGTGGAGTATCCCTTTAACATTGATAAAAATTCAGATTTGGACCTTTGACTGTAGACTTTGAGAACCCCTTTAGGCCAATCGTTGTAGGCCATTTCTCTGTTCGGTTTTGCTTCTCCTGCTGCATTTGCTCTAATGCTCATTAAGTTCTTCCCTCACATGACCTGGCCATCTGCTTTAAAGGAGTCATAATGTAGTATTAACTTTGATACCCACGCTCTATTATAGTCATTTCATGCCCTTCTAAAAAAGAAAAATTGGAAAAAAATAAACACAGAGCTCGTTTGACCCTTATTTCTGAATGCATTATTGTCTCGCGAGATCTGATGCGAGGTTTTGGCTGTCGTGGACGGTCATTTTAATAATGCAAATGAGGGGCGCGTTGATTGGTGGCAGGAAGGAGGGGGCTTGACACCGCAGGTAACTTCAGCCTATCATTCCAAAAAGAGATCATGGCGCAAGTTGTTAATGAACCCGACCCGGCCGCGACCTACGGGATTCAACCGTATATGTTTGAGCCAGACTCTGAACCAGAGCTGGAAACGGAAGAGGAACAACAGTCAATAGAAGGACGTCTACATCAACATGTCTCTGAATGGTAAAGACAATTTTTTTGTCTGAGACATACATTAACATCAGTAACGAGCTAAAACGTTTTTTTGCTATTTTCTCCCACATAAGTTTAGCTTTAATTTAATGTAGATTACATTAACGGAGATGTAGTCTACTTTATTTTCAGCTTACAGTGGTTATAGAGATTAACGTTTGCTATAATGTGTTGTTTTTGCCTTTTTTGACGTTGTGGTTTTTTAGATATTTAATAATTTTCATCTGCAGACATGTAACGTTATGTTTTTCTTTATGTTTATTAATTCTTGACTGTTTTTTAAATGTATCTATCCTTATCTATTATATAAAAAAATCAATACAATGATATGTTGTCATTGTTATATTGTATACGATTATATTAAATAATAGCTGTATCATTTTCTAGTCTGTTTAAAGTGGAAAGATGTGGCTAGCATTCGTAGAGTCCATTCCCCGTGTTTACATCACATACACTAACGCATTAGTAGTTAGCTGCTATTTACACAAAATATAGTAATAAAAACACAGTCTTACCGTTTCAAATTCAGGCAAGTCCCTGATTGTTGGAATGGCACCTTTTTCCAAACGTAGCTTCGATGCCAACTTCGCCTGATATTGCCCCAAATTTGTAAAAGATTCTTTTGTGAAATGTTTAGCGCAGACACCTAACGTTGAGCAAGTTGAGATGGTTGTTGGAACAGCGTCATTAAACATAAATTTCATCCACTTGTCCCTTGTAGTTTGGCAGTTTTGGGTAAAGAAAAAACATTAGAATGTGGATTATGACAGTCAACACAGAGCAACTCACGTGTGCACTACGTTTCTGCATCTTTCTTGACTGAATATGATGGGGAGAGGGGCAGGGCGGGCCTCCTCTGCGGTGTCCATATATGGTATATCTGGCCCCGTCTTGACGTCATGTCGGGGGAGAAATTGAAATCTCGTATTTGAGTGCGCGTGCACGTTGGCTAGTTTAAGAACCCTGGGGTAAACAAACGCTTCACTTTTGAATATTGGCATCCCGGCCAATGTATAATCGTTAGTCAATCATAACATACATTGATTCTCATGGAAAAGTGAAAATTGCACATTATGACTCCTTTAACAGAAACAACAGCTTGAGAAAGACAAGTTTCATTCACTTCCATTATAACCCTTATTGACTTGGTTGTGGTTTCTTAGATGTAGAAATAGGGGTGGGTGATAAATAATAAAACTCTAGAAATGCCATCATTAAGAAATGGCTTTTCCAAATTCAGACAGAAAATACAGAGTTTATTTAAAAGAAAGTTAAATATTTTATATACGTATATAATATGTATATTTGCTTCTATCGCCCACCCCTATGTAAAAATGAAGGCATAGGCTGGTAACACTGTTAATTGACATCTGATGATCTGATTTTGGTGTTGATCGATTAATAATAAAGATTGTGGTCGAAAATGGGTGCTATTTTATTCATGCTATTTAGGGGTCATTTTGAGGTTATGTTTAGTGTGATTTAGTGTCTCGGGCTTATCAAGTGGGGACAGTCATTTGTCATCCATTATACCCCTTTCTTCATAGTGTGTGTGTGTGAGTTACAGGGATATCAGCCTACTGACATTGTGTTTTTGGTGTATTTTTCTATCCAGTGTCTTATCAGCAAGTCCAGCAGTGGAAAAACACTCATTAAATGGCCTGTTTTATGAGCCCTTTATTGTATGTGAGTCTCCTCCATTCTCCTTTGTGGTTCAGCCACTAGTCTGCGGTAAATCCGAGGGGTCTGTTATGTGTGCTGGCAAGTCAGGGCTGTATTTCTCTGATGGTCTCAGCATCAACACAGTGGGTGGCGACAGTCCTTGTTGTGTTCTTCTCACTGTATCGTCCCACAGATCCAGACCGAAGATTGCTTCCACCTGAACCAGAAATAAATATAATATAAACATACTCATTTTATTTCTCCACATGTAACTTTTTTTTCTATATGTACAGTATACCATGTAAATATGGATTTAGAGATTTTATAGTACAGCACATAGGGGACATGAATGCGTTTACACAGGACTCATAAGGCATTATGTATAGAAATGGGCTCATAGTCTTGGATTATTGTCAAAGTAGCCCTTTACTTGTCAACTCATGATTGTTTTCTATGTGTCGTTTGTTTTTTAGGTTGGTCTCTGTTCTGAACCCCCAAAGCCCAGGACAGCTATCCTGTCAGGTGTTATTCAGGAAGGGTCAAAGGTCATAACCCTCAGTTTTCCTCAAGCACAGAGGGCAGAGTTCAGCGCAGAATCTGCTAACCTGACCCAGCAGAAGAATGGCCCCGGTACACCTCACTGACAACACCACTTTGAAACTGTGTACTTGTATAGTGTACATACAAATCTCACTAATCACAATCAAACAGAAGTAATATATCACATATCTGTAATGGTTAAGAAAACATCAGAATTTTTATTTGTGGGTGATTCTTTTTTTCTAGTAATGCACTGAAATGATTTTTATTTTACCAAAACCAAAATAAATTTATTATTTGGCCAAAAACCAAAAATAAAGTTTATTTAATAATAAATAAATTCATGAAATTAATTAAAAAATTAACAAATTAAGGCAGTTTTTATATAAACTTTTTAATGATATGTTTCTACTCTAATTTGTTGTTTAAATATAAACATTTAGTGTATGTTTGTTATTACAGTCACCGTTTAAATCGCCGTCGATGTATGAATGAGTGAGTGAATGGGTGAATGTGAGACAAAACATTCCAAAAAAGCGCTTTGGTGGCCATTGGGTCTGTAAAAGCGCTATATAAATGCAGTCCATTTACCATAAATAAGACATTAAGTAAAATTATAATGAATATAAGTGCATATATTTAGCAAAATGCTCCTCTCTAGAGTTATTTTTTCTAGCTGACTTATGAGCTATGGACATGTGGACTCTTCTAAATTGGTTTTACAGTCAAACTGAATAAGATTGTTCAATCATTCCAAAATTGTTTTGTTCGCATTGCAGAAAACTCCAGAAAAACAGTACCTCGCCCTTCCTCTGTGAGCTCCATCAGCTCTGGATCTCTCACAGCAGACCATCTAACAGAGACTCTGACCAAACAGACTCATAGATTCCAGCTACAGGTAACTAAAAGATCCAAATAGCTTCTTTTAAAGTTAGAGGTATCTGTAACAATGACCATCATTATGTCAAACTGGAATCTTGCTTTTTAACAGCAGTGCACTGAATCCTAAATCAACTTTTTTTCTTTTCTTTTTTTTTCTTGTTCAGGTTGATGCTTTTGATGCACTTCTAAAGAATGGGAAACTCAAGCCCTGTGAACAGATAAAGGTATGATGATGCTTGTTTAAAAAAAAACTTGAATTTTGAAAGACATAAGTCAGATTGACTCTGTCTAAATCCTCTACAGGGTCTCTCCACACTGGCACAGGGGCAAGAGTCTCTCGAGAGGGCTTACCTAGATGCACGAGCCCAGTATCAGATGCTGCAGCAGCGACAAGGCGGGCATGTCACCTTTGATCCAGACAGGTAGCATATGTTTTAAATATATGTATATATACACTACCATTAGATTTTTTTTAGACATTTTTTTTAAAAGAATTTAATACTTTTATTCAGCAAGGATGCATGAAATTGACCAAAAGTGACAGTAAAGTCTTTCTATTCATCATAGAATCCTCAAAAATATAGAAATCCTCAAAAATATTAATCAGAACATATTTTTTAGCATTTCAGCATATCAGATCGTGTGACACTGAAAACTGGAGTAATGGCTGCTGAAAATTCAGCTTTGCCATCACAGGAATAAATTACTTTTGAAAGTATATACATTTTAATTTAAATTGCAATAATATTTCACAATATTACTGTTTCTAAGTGATATTTGATCAAATTAATGCAGCTTTGGTGAGCATACGATACTTCTTTCAAAACATTAAAAAACGTACCTATTTATACCTATCTTTTATATTATTACCTATCTTTATTTATTTGTTCACAGATAAACGTCATTGTTGTTTGATGCAGATGCAAATATTGACAAAGCTGTGCTTCCTGTTTACTTCCTGTGCCACTGGTTTGTAGTATGTACAGAATATGCATTCTGTGTGTTTGTGTGTGACACAGGGACCTAGAAGGTCAGATCTTCAGGTCAGGGATGCGATTGGATGAGATGAAGGAGTGGCTGGAGCAAGCAGAACAGAACCAACCCCTTTCTGAGTCTACTTTAACCCCGCTCCCTCCTTCAGATGTGCTCTGTATGTCCATGCTGGAGACTGAACCTCTACCTGAGGTGCCTCAAACTTAACCTCGACACCTCACTAACCTCTGACCTCATGAGCTCACAGATATGAAGGACAGAAAATGACTGATTTTCTCCTCCATTCTTTCTCAGAGCCCACTGTCAGCTGTCCATCCTGAGGCTTGTGTTGGTGTGGAGGTCAGTTCAGTTAGCGGAGAGAGTGATGCAGACAGAGAGGAAGAAGAGATCCTCCCATTTGTTCTTCATCCACTCTATGACAAACACAAGCATGTGGAGAAAGACTTCAGTAACCTCATGGGCTGGTGAGTGACCTTTGAACCTCACACACACACACATACATATATATATATATATACACTGTATATAAACAGCTTTAAATGCCAGACTCTATCTCTTATTGTCTTCTTACCCAGCTATCAGAGTTTTAAAGATCTCCCTGGGATGCTGGACCAAGCTGTGACTTTAAAGAGCTGTGACTTGCTGGATTTTGGACACTGTGTTCCCTCTGGGAAAAAAAGTGTAATGGTCAGACAACGACACAGGACTATTAATGAGAGTGAGATGACAAAATCTGCTCAGCAGTGAGTCCTGAGCCTATTTCACATAATATTTCACTACATCAGCTTCACAGATGTTTTTCTTACTTAGTATTGTTGTTTTCCAGTACAATATCTGTACATTCTTAAATCAAGGTACATTAATTTTAAAGGGAAATTGGCTAATTTTGACTGCTGGTGGATTTTAAAATGGATTTTTGTTTTATTAAAATAATTTTTAAATTTTTTTTAATTTTATTTTATTTTTGATTAGGTGATTGCTGTAGCCTATATCAAACTTCAGTGTGGGGTCTTCCTTCATTTTTAATCTTGGTAAATTTGTTGGCGATCAAATATTCAATATCTCTACTCCATAATTAAGCTGGTTGCTAGATTATCAGCGGGAGCATATATTCAAACTAATATCACGTAATTTACGTCTCTGGGAAAAGCAGCAGTGGTTCCAACTTCAATAATATTTTATGCTGTTACAATGGTGAAATTACAAACAAGAAATTCACATTCTGAGACATGAAATTACATGAATAACTGGGAATTTGATCGTCCTTTTCGCTTTTTCCACCCCTAAATTTTGATGAGCCGCCTCTGCAGAAACCCACACTTATTTAATATTTTTATTAAAATTCAGTGACTTTATGCTTAAAACAAGAAAAATATCGTCTAGTGGTGTAAGAAAAATTCACTTCCCTTTGAATTACGTTTATTACATCACTAGCAGATATTTTCTCGTTTTAAGTATTAAACTCACTTAATTTTGATAATGTTTTCAAAAAACATGACAATGACAATTTTATTATATTTCATTATCCAGACATCACTGTTTGGGCCATGTTAACTGATTTGAGAAAATTGACAGGTGTACCATGGATTAGAACTATCGTATCCTACTAATTAGAGAACATCTTGGCTGATAAGCCCCATACATTTTAGAAACCCTGAGATTCTATTAGTTTATTCTAATTCAATTATATAAATTAAGGTAATTGACACAGATGTAATAAGAATACTTCTGTGTTTGTGATCTAAACATCAGCTGTATGTTGTTATCAGATTTTGAAAGACAATTAAGTGTAGCAGCAGTTCAATCCGCACCGCACTATTATCAAAACCTGGCTGTTTGCTCTGTCATTCACCTCTCCATTCTCTCTTTCTTTAGGCAGCCAGCAGCAGATTGTGTCCCTCGCTCCAGCCCATCTGTTAGCTCACAGGTGTGTGACTCTATGGAAACTCACCCGGAGGCTCTTTGCCACTCCTCTGTGTTGCCAGGGCAACAGGTCAGGGAGAAGAAAATGTCAGGAAGCAGGAAAACTCAAAGCAGTAGCCTAACCAGCCTGGCAGAGAGTACAGAGCCCAAAACTATGGGCTTGAAAGCAAAGGCCAAGACTGTCAGATCGCCCCTTCTGGTCAGTGACTACTTTATTTGTGATGAACAACACTATATAGTTGAAGGATTCTTTATGTGCATAAATAATAATTATAATAGAGTTCTTACATGTATTTCTGACACTGCAGGATGGGGTCATGTCTCCAGAGACAGACAGTGGCTTTATGGGCTCTGAGAGCAGTCAGCTCACTCATGCAGTACACAGTCCTGTACAACAGAGGGCAGTGGTGAGGTATGAAGCGCCTTCACTGTCTAGAGCACTTCCACTTTGATCCTATGACTCTTTATTAGACAAGAAACCTGTGAACCGTAATGCGTTAGTGGTGCTTAGTAAATTAAGCATCACTTTAACTTGCTCATACTTAGGGTTAGATCCTGCACTATTTGTGCTACAGGCATGAGGAGAGGTGTGCTTTTACTTTTTAAGTGACAAGACTTATTTTCCACCCGATTGATCATAAAACGGGTGAAAAAGTCTGGAAAAAACCCTCACATTTCATTTTTAAATTCTAGTTAAATGTTTTTGCTATCCTAGGGAATTTATACGCCTTTATATTTTTCTGAAATCTCAGTTCCACGCTGTCTGGCTCACACATGAAGAACACAGAAAGACCAGAGTCTGCTCCTCCTCCTGGGCAGCCTTTTGCCGTCTCCACCTCTCGCTCACAACCCTCTCCGAATACCCTAGGAGAACACCTCAGCATGTCTGGAGGATGCACAGGTCCGGTTAGGAAGAGAGGAGGGGAGGAGAGGCATTCCTCTTCCAGCCTTTCTCCATCAATCTCCCCCCTTCATTGGCCTAATAGCACCATCCCCCCCTGGCAAAGCAGTCTGACCAGCCAATCAGATCATGGGAGTGATCATGGTGCGTGTCAGCATTAGAATAGGTTTGAAATTTCATACAAAAAGCATGTCAAAATATTTTAAGAGTCTATTGTTGTCTTATGTTTCTCTCTATGAAATCATAATAAATGGTTACACTAAATGCATTAAGTGAATACTTCTACAGCGTTATGAAGATAGGTTAAGGTTAATGTCAATTTCCACATATACTAATACGGTTTGAACATTTTATGTTTAATGTAAATTAACAATAGTATATAATTTAACATTAACCTGGTATTATAAAAGTTGTAATATATGCTATAATATACTGTATATGATTTTTACAGCATTACCATTAAAACATTTATTTTGTCTTGAATAATGCTGATATTGGAACACGTCATTAATACTTATCCTTTATTTCTCTTTTCATCCTTTTTCTCCATAATTTTTCAGTCCATTTCTTATCTGGGGAGGAAAAAACACAGGATAGCCAAAACCCACAACCAGCCAATCTGCAGCTCCGCTCTCACAGAAGCCCCTCCTTCCATGTGCCGTATCACCACGAAGACCACCTCGAAGCCCAAAGTCCCGTTCAGCTAACAAATCACCAGTGAGTTTCCTAAAGGCTGACATGGTCACTTCAGCACAAACAAGCAGAGATTTATGGCCGCTCTTTTAAGCCAGGGCTCTACTGTAAGGGTGTTCTGGGACAAAATCCAGTGGTATTAAGTGGTCTCTATAAAATAATTTTTCACTTCATGGCAGCCAGAGTTCCATCTGGATAATTAGATTTAATTTTCATTCTTTCCTTTCTTTGATTCAGCAGGAGTTTGTTTCTCAAATAGACTAGCTGAAGATAGTGCTGGTATGTATTCTGCTCCACATCAAGAGACCAGCATTAATCACCATTAGCTATTAATAAAACCCCTTGTGTGTTTTTGACGGTTGAAATATTCTCCTACCCACATCCACACACCCACCACTTCTGGCAGTGCCTGTAACGCTTCTAACTGCAATGGTTATTTCTAAACCCTGTGTTGATCTGAACTCTAACAGACTCAAAATATCTTTAGAGCCAATATGAACAGTTTCATCTAAACACCATAAGACTAGTTGTGACGTTTAACAGTCAGTATGAAAGTCCACACTAAAACTTATGACTTCTTGACGTCATCTGACCCAACATGACTTGGGACTTTTGAAGAGGACACTTGGCCTGCTACTATAACTTATAACAAATTGTTCATGAAGGGAAATATTTGACATGCTCTGTCATCTTTTACACTTTTAATGTACACTACCGTTCAAAAGTTTGCGGTCTGTATATTTGTTTGAATGAAGCTTGAATTTAGTCTCTTATGTTCACCAAGGCTGCATTTATTTGATCAAAAGTAGTGTAAAAACAGTAATATTGTGAAATTATCACAATTCAAATGAACTCTTTTCTATTGTAATATATATTAAAATGTAATTTATTCCTGTGATGCAAAGCTGAATTTTTAGCGTCCATTAGTTCAGTCTTCAGTGTCACATGATCTTTCAGAAATCATTCTAATTTGCTGCTCAATAAACATTTCTTCTTATAATCAATGTTTAAAACAGTTGTGCTGCTTAATATTTTTGTGGAAACCATGTTACTTTTTTAAGATTTTTTGATGGACAGGTGGTCGAAGCAGCATTAATTTGACGCATCGAAATTGGAACTCCAGATAGTGACTGATTTTAATTGAATTTCATGTTTTGTTCCCTCTTTAAACTACAAAAACTGCCTTCTATGCATTGTGTATGTTTCAGAGAGGCTCTTGAATCTCTACAGCAAGAAGTGAACCGACTAAAGGAGAGACTAGAGGGAAATCTGAGACTCTCCAAACCTGCTAGTCCTGTTAGAGCGCCCCCTTCTGCCACAGAAAACACCACAAATCACGCACACCCACAGACACCAACACCGCAGTGGGTTCATTTAAGGTAATTAGACTATCAACATATTATATATGTTGCCTTGAACTTGTAGTTAATAATCGGATGTTACAACTTTAAAAAGATTTGACCATATTTATTTCTTATTAGGTCAGAGAGGAGGAGAAGGCAGACAGAGAGAGAGAGGAATGAAGAAAAAGAGAAAGGATACTCACCAAGACCCATCCTGAGGCAGAGATCAGCATCTTTACCTCGACATCGACCTGAAACTGACCTGAGTATGCTTAGCTACTTGCAAATCTTTCCTAATCAGTGTAGGATAAATATGGCACATGGCTTTGTTGTAAGATAGGGATGCAAAGAGATTTTCTCAACAGCCCTGAATAACGAAACACTTGGATGCCAAGTTTGAATTAGTTAAACTCTGATAGAGAGATATATTACTTTTTCACCATGCTCCTTATTAACCCTGCTGCAGCAACTGATTCTGAGCAAATCCAGTCTGAGCCAAGACCATCAACATTAAGACATGTCCCGATGTCCCCTATGACATCAAGAGGGAGAAGACAAACCAGAGGATTTGAACGTCACAAAGAGGACAGTACCTGTAAGAATAGATCTTTGTTATAATTTAACAGATGACCAGGTTTTGATATGGTAGTCAAGAACAATTTGTGGTCATTTTAATTAAACATCAGCAGGCAGATCCGATAATAGCGATGAAATGGAACCGAGCCGAGGACCGGAACCTACCTGTCTATACTGCATATCAGATCGCACTGGTGCCTCGACACGTAAGCATCCTCCCTCTATCATGATAATGGGATCTGAAACTTACTGAGATTAACATTTCATGAACTATCCTCCTGTCCTTTACACTATTCATTAAAGGCCCAATGAGGAGCAGGAGCTCTCCACGTCTCACGCAGCCTTCCTGTAGCCAATGCCCATTGTGTGGTGCATTAAGAGCCTCTCAAACAGGTTTGCACTTCATTATCTATAAACTAATGAAGATGTGAAATATTTTGCTGGTATATTATTTACCTAATATGACTTGTATATCACCAAGAATCATGTTGACTCTCATGTGTGGTTATTTAGCCAATCAGGTGCCAGTTTCCACCCCCAGAAGGAGTGAGCCAATGAGATCCTTACAGAGGGACAGAGGAGGCATGAATGTGGCAGTGGCTCCTCGCCCCACATTGCAGGGAGGTGTTCCAGTTATCCCATATGTGCCCGTCTATCCTTCAACTCTGTGAGTACCTTTTCTTCTGCTGCTGCCTGGACAATGAATCAGACTCTAGAAAAATGTATGAGAACACTCTCAACAATCTCAACTTCCTGTCAATGGATGAGTTTTGCAAGCTTGATTAAAACTTGCCTGAGATCACTGGAAATTTGAAGCACAAAATAATCCAAATAATTCTATTCATAGATGCCACCTACATCACTAGAAATAGAACGTCGCCATATTGACGCCCGATCTCGCCCGGTATGGCCGCCCAAACTGCCCATTTGAATGAGAGAGAAAGACAGAGATACATGGATAAAATTTTTATTTTAGGCTCTGATCCTTATTTGTTAATGTACCCCCAGTTTTCTTTTGTCCTTTATTATCTGCCCCAGACTTGCCTTCCATGATATATATATATATATATATATATATATATATATATATATATATATATGTATCTTGTACATAACCCCTCCCTATACAGTGGGGATCGCTTGAAGGCTTTCAAGAGTTACAGATGCGTATCAATATGCTGTTGCTGGATGGGTAACAAACGTAAAAGTGTGGCACCTGGCCACCAAGGATTTATATTTAATCATGGGTAATGTAGGTATTATAAAAAATAATTTGGTGGTAGTTTGCTCTGACTAGGTAGCAAGTTGTTAGCTAGGTAAGTTACTAACAGCTGGTAGCTTGCCAGCTGTTAGCCACGGCTTACGGCTAGCTGTCATTAATCTGGATTAGGCCTATCGCGATAGTCAATAAATCAATTAATCGCACGATAAAAAAAAATGAGCTCGATAAGTTTTCCGGCCGCAATAATTTCCATTTGCATGTTTGTTTGTTTTCCTCGTCTCTCTCTCTCTACCAAAGAGACTGGATGACAACTGTTTAAGACATAACCGACATATTTTACGTGAATACTCTCCAAAACGGACATTTAAACATTATGGTGTGTGTATTTGTCCATTCAGACACGAAACAGAGCTCAATTCATTACTCGCGCGCTGTATAGAGGTCTATGGCTGCACGCTTCGGGTCGGGTGTGTGCGCACAGAAAGATGAGACATGATACAATATGAGAGAGACATTCATACAATGTGAGACATTTCTTCTATCCTTTTCTTTTGGCATAGAATAAAATACCAGTTCGGGGTTCCTCTTTCGGCTGTTGTTGCAGCCAACTGCACAACATATTGCAGGCATTACTGAGACCGTCGGTCGTCAAGATGGCGGCGCAAAGCTACAGTGACGTCATGTGACCCGAGCGAATACCTTTTAATTGACTTTACTCAAATTTTTGTGTTGTTAATATAATTCGTTGTGGGGGGAAAATAGTGGCCTCTGAGTTTTGGACTTTACTTTGTTGTTTTTGTTTTTTATTATTTGTTCCATTAGAACAACCAGTTGTTCTATAATGATTTGATTTATATTATCAGTGCTTAAAGTATTCCGGCACCGTGCCGGATCTCCGGCGTGCGGCCGTGAGGAAAAAATGATTATTTTCACATGCGATTCATTTTTGTCCAGCTAACGTGCTAAAATATTTAAGCAATTAACGCAGCATCCATTCTTTCTGTCATCCTTTAGTTTAGCTATGATCACGCTCTTATTCACGCAAATGCTTTAAACCACTCATGCGCGACAAGACAAAAGAGAACGCGCTTTCAGTGAAGGTTCTCCTGCGCGCGCGCACACACACACGAGACGGACAGAAAGACGCGCGCCAATATCGAGTTCTCTTTCGCGCTTGAACGAACAATAACACACACATTTATGCCAAAATGTCAGTTTTGTCGAGTATCCTCACAAGAACAGTCTTAAATGAGTAAATACAATCTTAAATGGAAGTAAATAGTAGTGAGAGAATGAGATGCGTGAGATCCTGTCAGCAGCGGCAGATCTTAAAGTGACAGGAGCCATTAATTCTGTCTGTCAGTAAAGTTAACCTAAAGAACAGACAGAACAGAGAAAATTACTAACTGCCCTCGACTAAAGAACGCTTGTAGCTTTGATAAGGATTAATCTATATTTCATTTAAAATGTATGTGCGGACTGTTTTATAACCTTATTCAATTTCTGTATGGTACAGGTAAATTACATTTATTATGGGTTTAAGTGAGGATTGTTTGAAGTTCACTTAAATTAAAGGTTTTTATATTTTTTGAAGCCTGATGTTTAAAATTTGGGGGGAAATCATTTTCATCGAGACATCAGTAGATGAGTGATACTGCCTTTCATTCATAAAAAGACGGCATTAAGATACAGCTGTAATACTTGAAAATAAATGGTGCCATTGAAGATAAGTTCATCTACTTCCCCCCCCCCCCCCCCCCCCCCCAAAAAAAAGTTCAGGCTCAGGAATTTTTTTCACTTTAACCCCTGTATTATGCTGATATACACTACCGTTCAAATTAAAAGTTTGATGTTGGTAAGATTATTACATTTTTTTGAAAGACCTTCCTCGCTCTGTGTCATTTTCTTGCAGGTACTTCTCCAGCCCAGTGCCGACACAGGCCTACTCACAACCCTTTAACATCACAGCAAGTCCCAGCAGAGATGGGGTCAGAGGTCATCGCAGACGCTCTCTCTCTCTGGACCATCAGCCGCTCTCTCTGAACAGCTCTCTGACCCGCGCCCTCACAGCGGCTAGAAACATGAAAGAGGTCTCGCATCGCATGGCTCACTCTCTGTCCTCAGGGCTGCACTGCAGTAGCTTCCTCACCACATCCTGCACCTACTGACACCAGCATTTGTTCATTCAGCTGACGCTTTTATCCAAAGTGACATCAAATGAGGAATAATACATTTGTGCTGCTCAGCTGTTTCTCACAAAGAAAGTGATGTTTGTTCGTTTTCATTAGTTTACGTAAAACAACTTTTTACCATAGCAGTGTGACTGATGACATTCAACGCTGCAGTAGAAAATGCTGGGAAATGTCTCAGGTGACTTTTAGAGATTGATAGCTGCATTATGGTAGCTTAAGCAATACAGGTTTGTATATACAGTGACCTCAAAAATATTTGGAAACTTAATCCACACTTAAAGATGTATGCATGTCATTGAAAAAAAGCTAAACAAAAAAGCTAAACAAGAAAGCAAAGAAATATTGCTTTTTTTAACTAAAAAGTTTGAAAAGTTTGTTAGGTTTTAAATGGAAAAAGCAATAAATATACTGTTATAAATGAGGATAAAGACGTGGATACATTGTGGTTTCCAAACATTAGTAGAACTTGAGGACATCTACTATTTTACAGATTTTTTTTACAGATACCAGTTGGATTTATATTTTGTTATATAATGAAAAAACATGTATGTTAAAGTGTGGTTTAAATGTCCAAAGGCTTTTTGGGTCCACTGTACTAGACCTTTTTTCTGGCCAAAAGTCCAGATAATGTCATTGTTAAGCTTTTCAAATATCCACAGGTAGATTTATATTTGTTTTAACAAATAAGAAAAGTTACTTTCACAGTATGAATGTGAAATGGATTTGTTTTTCATATCTGTCAGTGACAGGTTTTTAAATCTTTATCTTTTCTAATAGGGGGGAATAAGTACAGTGCTGTTCTTGAAGTTGTTGGGTGATTGTGTTTGTATTTATATTACAGTACTTTTGTGCTGTATTTGTTTACCTGGAATTTCCAAATTTCAAACTGGATAACCGTTTTTAACTTGTCAGAAACAGCAGTTTAATTCAGTGTGTATAATCCATCATTATACCTTGAGTCCCACAAGTGTTTGTAGCAGCATTGAGGTCAGTGTGAAAAGACCAACATGCATTTCACTTCGTGGAACCAATAATGGAATAGGTGTGCGTGAAAGTTGTTCTGTTTTATTGGGTTGTGAGATATTGATTGTTATTACTAAATATTTTATATATAGTTTTCTTGGGAAAATGTCTTGTTAGTGCTGCTTGTTTTTATTGACTCTGGTAGCGTTTTTTAAAATGTTTTTGTATTTATAGAGCTGTACTTTTTTGTACTTTATTTACTACTATAAATGATTCTATATTTGACCCGTGTCATGCTACTGTTTTTTCTTACAGCTAGGTAACAGACTGGACCTTTCATTCACTCCTCCTCCATTTCTCTTGATATGCTGCAGGTGTTTGTATGGAGAAGAAATCTGAGTTGAAAGTCAGCTAGTGTATCATGCATTCAGAATCCAGTGATCAAGGTTGGTGGCTATTCAAATGGTCCATGCCACAACATTTTGCTCAATGTAACAGGGTTCCCACAGTCATGGAAAACCTGGAAATAACAGGTAGCCATTACCAGACCTGTAATTAATAATATAAAATTAGTACTTTTTATTAATAATAAAATATATACTTTTTATATACAGGGGTTAGAGAATGAAACTGAAACACCGGTTAAAAATTCTCCAAAATTCCGTACCAATGTTCAACTTTACTTTCATGTTCATCAAACCATTCTGTCTGGCTGTGTGTTGGTGCATTATAATGCTGATACACGGCACCCCCTTCAGGGTACAATGTTTGAACCATTCGGTGCACATGATCCTCCAGAATGATTCGGTAGTCTTTGGCAGTGATGCAACCATCAAGCACAGTAGGGAATGCCATGATATTGCAGTCCAAACCATCGCTGATCCATCTCTGTGCTTCACTCTGGGCAGCAACAGTCCGGTTGTAAAGCTTCTTTCAGTCAGAGAACAATATCTTTAACATTGTCCACAGCCCAAGATGTGCGCTGTTAGCACCGCTGAAACTGTCATTTGGCATTGGCACAAGTGACCAAAGGTTTGGCTATAGCAACCCAACCTTGAATATTGACTCTGTGGAGACAGTTAAGTCAATGTGCTCATTTAATTCTGCAGTGAGTTGTGCAGCTGTGGTTTTATGTTTTTTGGATACAATCCGGGTTAGTACCCAGACATCCCTTTTAGACAGCTTCTTGAATCGACAGTCACTCCTGTTGGAAGTGGCTCGTCCTACGTGTTGGTATGCTGACTTTACCCTGGATACCATAGGTGTCAATACACCACAAAGACTTGCCGTCCTGGTCACAGATGAGCTAGCAAGACATGTACCAATAATTTGTCCTCTTTTGAACTCTGATATGTCTCCCATTAAGTTGTGTGGATTGCAATATTTTATGTACAGCTGTGCTGTTGCTCTGCTAATTCACACTCTGCTCTTACTGATGGAATGTAAAATCAGTAAAGATTGGCCACCAGGCTACACATAAGGCATAAACCCCTCCGACACTATATTAGCCAGTGTTTCAGTTTCCATTGTCCAGCCACTGTACGTTTTATATCAGCTAGAAACTGAGTACAATCTGCAAAGTTATGAAAATGGTCTATGGTTAAAAAAATTTGGGAACCCCGTTATAAATAATACATTTCCATATAAATCAACGTCATTTTTTGTCATATGAGAAAATCTGAGATTATCAGTCTAGAAGTGTGATTGGAGGTATAGAGGAAGTCACGTATGGAGCACGTCACAAAAATGTACTGATTCCTCATTTGTAATGGAAGCCAATTTATTAGACAGCCTTACTACATCGGTACACATGAAGTATACTTTAGTTTGTGCTTCAACACTCGCAAACATATAATCCCAGTAAGATCAACAGGTTTAAGACAGACTACGTTCTTATTTATTGATAGTCTCTGAAAAATAAATTTAATAGAAATCAATCTAGTCGACACAGCTATACAACAGCAAACACAAAATAGGAGAACAATTTAAAAAATAATATAAATAAATAAAAAGAGACCATAGAAGCGTTTGCATCACAGAAAACGCGTAGTGCAATATACAACCTTTCTGCCAAAACAGAGTAAAGAGGTAACGGAAACCAAAATGTTAAAAAGGGGGATTGCTTTTTGTTGCAAAGCCGTTACCAGTGGAAGATAAAACATTGCATCAGAAAGAAACTACAAGACAGTCAAACAAAAGCTAGATATAACCTATTTTTTTCCCAGTTTAACTACCGCTACAGCTAATACGTCACAAACACAGTGGCTTCACATTGGCAAAGGAAAGTTTTACTACTTCACAGTCAGAAATTTTCACCAGTCAACAGTGAGACGGAAAAACAGTAACTTATGGCATATACAACAACACGTTACTCAGTGCATGTCCCGGTTAAACATTGTTTACTAACCAATGATGAGACTTAATTGGACGAGATACAATACTGAAATACAACTGGCCCTTTTTTTGAATTTCTTAAACATCTGCAAGCAACGGCCTTCTTCACACTAAATCATGAGGTCTCTGTAGAAGGAGACGTGAAAAGAAAAGGATATGGAGAGTAAATGCTCCCGGAATCTCGACTGAAGGAGGGATGACGTTCGCCATCTATGTACAGTGTCTCTTTCACTTTTACAGCTTGAGGCTTTGATCTGTTACTCCTTTGGCCTCCTTCCTCTTCATCACTGGAGTCCCAAAAGATGCTCAATGTTACATTTTTACACATCCTAACATGTTTTAATTTATTTTTTTCAATCTTTTCACACGTCAAAAGGGCCACATGGGCCACGTCCATGGCATGCACATCTAAAATGAGACAACAATTAAACCCAAGCATCTAAACCGGGCGTCAGTTCAGCCTTCAGCGTAGGAAGTGATATGCATCATTTTGCTTCACTGGTCTATTTGCATAAAAACCAGTCCCTCCCCCAACCACTTTAAGCCATTAAAAAAAAAAACAGTTAAATAAGGAACGAAAGCAAAAAGTGATCTACAATTTACATATTCTAGCAGGTTCCATAACATACAATATTACATTTGGTACTTTTAGGTTTTTAAATTGCAATTAATAATGAAAACTCAGTTTGACAGTAATCATTTGCATCCATTGTAAAACAGAATACTTGCAGTGATTCTTTTATTTCAACATTATATATATATATATTTATATATATATATATATATAAATTTATAGAATATTCTTTTTAACTTTAACCAATCATCTATTTTATTTATTTATTTTTTTCAAGCAAGATGCATACACAATTTATATAGGAGCGGGTGAGATTTACAGGGCGACGGATGAAGGGAGGGAGAGGGTAACTGGGTGATGGGGTTTGGGGGGAGGAAGTTGTGATTTTAGCTTGTCTGCTCCTCGTCGGGTTTGTTCATAGCCTTGAGAGCGTCCAGAAGCTGGGTGGGGGCGACGACATGGGTTGAACCTGCATAGATGAGCACCGAGGAGAGAAACAAAAAGAAAAAAATGAATATTTGTACATATAATTTAGATTAGTTGTAAAAATGTGTTTTCAGCTATCTATCTATATACATGCACACATAATATACACTACCATTACAAAGTTTGGTGTCAGAAAGTTTTTTTTTTAAAGAAATTAATACTCTTATTCAGCAAGGATTCATCAAAAAAGGGACAGTAAAGACTTTACGTTGTTACCAAAAAAAAAAAAGAAGTTTTTTTTAAATGTTGGAACTTTCTATTTATCAAATAATCATGAAAACGAGAATCAAAACTTTTAAGCAGCACACTGTTAATAAAGAAATGTTTCTTGAGCAGCAAATTAGAATATTAGAAAGATTTCTGAAGGATCATGTGACACTTTTAAAATAGGCAACACTATTTCAATTATCCACTAACTTGCAACTAACTCTTAGAGTATTAGACTATCTGCTAACTCTTTATTGTGATGGTCCACCAACAGACATTCTACTGATTATGAGTAACTTTGCAACTACATGCCAACTTACTCTACTAACCCGAAACCTAACAGTCTATTAACTGTCTACTACAGACTAATGAGTTAGTTGACATGTAGCTGCAATGTTACTTAGTCAACAGAATGTCTAAAGAGGACCCTTTAAATATATTAAAATAGAATAGATTTTTTTTAGATTGTAATGATATTTCACAGTACTGTTTTTGACCAAATAAATGCAGCCTTGGTGAGCATTAGAGACTTCTTACTTCAAAAACATTAAATAACATCTTAGAGACCCATATGAACAGTAGTGTGTATATATTGCTTTGAATCTAAAAATATTATAATTACATAAAGATATTTAGCTGAAGACACATTTCCAACACATTACAGATACTGTAAGTTCAAACTATCCAAAAACATTTGTGCACAGGGCGCTAAACCCACTGAAATAATTTCTGATTTGTGGTGCCCTGTGGAACAAATGTTTATTCTACTCGCTGTTAAACTACTTTTTTTTAGCAGAGCTGCATGTTTACACTGCAATGCAATACAAAAAATCAATTGATTCAAAACAGTTGATAATGAGAGTAACATTATACCTTTACATTCAGCAACGGTTGGCTGCATTGAATAAGCAGAACTGAATGTGTAGTTGCACGCTCGGCTTTGAACATACAGTACAAATCAAATGTCTTGTTCTGACCACAGCTGATATAATCTACTAGGTCAACTAAATGCAAACATGCAGCTTTGCTAATGGCTTATTAGATACACAATGTGGTTTGTAGCTCTTCAACTAGATGAACGGGTCTAAACTAAAGATCCATGAAAGCAAACCATATTATTGTTCGATAATGGCTGGAACAGTCAAGAAGTGTTTCATGTTGCAGTATGGGTTAGGACTGGCATACTGCATATGGTGTGATCATTTACAAACACGAAAAACCAACAGAAAAAGTGGGAAATTAAAAGGGATATAGCTTTAGCAGGCTGACACTTGAATGATGGATACTTGCTAAGGTCGATCAATGATCTTTCTTGTATTATGGTTTAGTCAGTGAAGGTATATAGAAGGACACTTTGTATTACAGGACCTTACTCTTTGCAATGCTTCGGATTAGATCAGTGTTGGGTTAAAGGAATATGCCGGGTTCAATACAAGCATTTGTGATTACCACAGAAAACAATTTGACTCCTCCATTTGTTTGTAAAAACACAAAAAATTGCAGCAATGCTCTTACAATGAAGTCTATGGGGCAAGGTATTCCAAAGGGTTTAAAAACTAAAATCTTATATGGAAAGGTACATGTAATGTTCAAGTCATATGGCTATACTTTCATGACTGTGTATTTGAACACTGTTATGATGCAGTGCCCCATAGACTTCCATTGCGAACATTGTTTTGTGAGTTCTTACAAACAAGTCGCAAGAGCCAGACATAAACTTGTATTTAACCCAGAAAATTCTTATAAGAGCGAAGACAACTAATTGTAGGTTTTATACAAGTTACAACGAGTCATTTATAACACGTAATGTAACCACAAGCCTGCACAGGAATTACAGTGCTGTAATATAAAGTGTTGCTAAGCTTGTTTAAAACATCAGTTTTAAAGTATCAGTCATAAACCAATAGTCTCATTGACTAATTATGATATATGACTTGGTCAGCTTTATAATCAACTATTTACTACAGTATTTTTTGAATGCAGAAAACAGTACCTGAGGCATAGCATGATATGACATAGTAGGGCCCAAACCAGTTAGTTTTAAAAGGTTAGTGTTTGGGGGAAGCGTTAGTGCTAAAGCATATCTGAAGAGCACAGCTACATTTCAAGCTTTGGCATCTGCAGAAGAATTATACAGAAAGAAAAGAGCCAGTCGCTCTCTGGCAGAAGTAATTTTAACATATATTCTTTGCAGACGGCCACTTGGTCATGTAGACGTGATGTGAGGTAGTTTGAGGAACTGGTAGATTAAAAACAAAAACAAATTATCCTGCAATTGGCATCCAACAATTACCTCTCGATAGTTGGAAAAACAAAACAAAACTAAGTTAATATGAGTGATTGCCTTGGATTGTTATTCAGAAATAATCAGAATATGGTGAGTCTTGAGGGTAGATTAAATCTGCGGGAAAATGAAGCTTTAAAATTTTGGAGGGCAAATGGAGGAAGCCCTTCCTCGTCGGAAGAGGAGGCTCCATTGAATTAAAAGGCGCGTAGTGAGGAGAACGCAGTTTAATCCACCCAACTGAGAGGATGTGGTCAACAGGGATGGGGTCAGGACCCCTACTGCATCTGTCACTCAAAAAGGCTCCGCCCACTGCAGTTCTGAATGGGGCATTCAGCCAGCCAATCAAGACAGATTAATATTGGCTGGTCCCAATAGAAGGCGGAGCCTGAATGAGACTTGCAGGTCAGCTTTTCAGTGAGGCAGGGGCCGGACACCCATCCCTGAGGCGTGGTGGCGTTATAAAAACGGTAGAGTGTGGTAACAGGAGCAAGAAAAGAAAGCCCTTGTGCTGTGGGGGTTCAGAAAGGGTTTCTTTGTTCGGCTGCCTTTACTTTGTCAGAGTGTGATTTCTCTCTCCCACCCTTCCCTCTTTCTCTCTCTCACTCTTCTGAGGGGTCAGGGTCCTCAAAGGACACCTTAGTGGATTCTCGGAAGTCGGGGTGCCGCAGGTCCATTAGAAAATTGGTTGGGGTGAGCAAGTGAGTAGAACCTGCGGAGGAACAAAGGTGGCTTCACGCTCAGAATTAATCTCACACCGCACCTCACGTTCTTTCACCACCGCTAATCTTTATGGGGACAAAAGAGGGTTAAAATCTGTAGATCCTGATGTTTCAGAAATATTAACCTAGAACCCTGACAGAAATGATTTTTGGAAGCTCTGGGTGGATGTATCGTTGAAGGAAGCCTCTGCAACTTGTAGGCCTCATTTTATCAACTAAATGTATAGTAACTTTTTCCACAAAGATTCACAATTAGTAGCCAATTGTCTCACTGAAGTCTTTCAACTGCTCTGTTCATTTTAGAAACTGATAAAGGCCTCATGCTGGGACAAAATTGTATAACTCGTACAATACCACCAATTAGAAATTCAATGCGAGGTTTCTTCTGGAAAACAAAAGACGGATAGTTTTTTTTTTTTTTACGTACTTCAGAATTAACCTTTAAAGGGGCGTTCACACTGACAGTAATTTGCAGCGACAGAGTGACGGAAAGTCGATCATTTTAATGTAGCGAGCATTTGAGAATTTATACACAAATGTATAGCAATGCAATGCGGCAACTACCAATAGGAGAGCAGACGGAGGAGCTCACGGTCAGGTAGAAACACCAATTAGCGACTTGCCGACTGAATCGATCTCAACGTAGAACATCCACAAATATTTGTATTGGCTGCCATAATCCTTAAAGGTACGATAAAAAGACGATTCTAAACACAACTGCACATCTTAAGCATAAACCCTATCACACGCACACAAAACAGACACACAGAAGAACTTACGAACACAGACTTATGAACACAGCAGAGGCTCACGACTGCAATTTAAAAGCAGTTAAAACATGACAAGCACAAAATACAAGACAAGAGCACAGGAAAAATATACGAGACAGATTTGCCAGTCTGATTACACATATCAACACATGTATAGTTAAAGCTAAAGGTATCAATCTAAGGCATTAAAGGGTGGTTGCTTAATAACTTTTGAATTTACAGCGATTTTTAGCAGTATCCTCTGCAGACTCACCAACGATGGCCTCCCATTTGCCATTGGCCTGTGTGACCTCATAAGCACAGCGCATCTCGCTAAAGGACGCGCCCCCGATGACGAAGACCATGATGCGAGGGCCAGTGCGGTACTCTCCAGGGGTTTTATTCTTGTGCCAGTGGCCATATCGGGCACTGCAATGGGAAAAACACATTCAATGCATGTCAACTTCAAGGTACAGTTTCTTTTTTCAAACCAAAAGATGGAATCAACATTGCTTTTGCATTATCATTTGAAGGTATCTGTTGTTGCAGTACCATTTATGGCCTTCTAGTGGCAGCAGTTAAGAGACTGCTCTAGCTGTTTTACACAATGTTTGGTTTTAGTTAGTTATTTGATGCTATAAAATGCGTAACTTCATGATTGACAGCTGTGTTTGTGATTGGGAATGTGGGCGGGACCTTTATACAGCGACCATTTCTGGGATATTTTGCCTTTATTTTTCTACAGTGGAAGGAAGTGGAGGCGCTTTGTCATTTGCAAGCATAATGAGAGGGGAAATTGCGTAGTGAACACTGGTGATCTCGAGTCCAATCAATAGCTACACAATGGGACCCACCAGCTCCCAGCTCTCGCTCTGTGGGAGTCAGGGATTTTCTGCTGTGTCTCTGCTACTGTTTACAGGAGCGGTGCTGGTTTGTTTGTCCTGAAACCAGAATAGCGTTCCGGGATCATTACTGCTGACCCTGAGGAAATATCCCAGTCTCCACTGCTTTTAAAAAGCGACTTGATGTTCACCCCCACCACATATCGCACCACCCACCAATCACGGTATTGATCTCAATGTTCTCCCCACCCCTCTGTACAAACGATTATTGATCCAAGTTACTTCTATCTTGCGACTTGTCCGATGCAAAAATGCATCTATTCACCTGTGTATTGGGTTATGTGTGTGTGTTAGAATTGCCTTGTTTGTAAAGTGTTTAAAATATTGGTTCAATTAAAGGAATTACTTTAACTGCTGTAAGTATAGTTTTTTATTCATTTAAAAATTAATTTATTTTGGTAACACTTTATTTTAAGGTGGCGTAGTTACAGTACACGTTACTACATGTACTTACTATTATGCATTATTACAAGTAACTAATCCTAAACAAAACCCTAACTGTAACTCTATAGTAAGTATATGTAGTTAATTAATATTGCTCAGTACTTATCTAAGTGAGTACAATGCAACTATGTCACCTTAAAATAAAGAGTAAACTTGTTTTTTTTTTTATGATTGATCATGATATGGTAAAATAATAAAATGGTAACACTTTACAATAAGGGCTCATTTGTTAACGCTAGTTAATGCTTTAACTAACAATGGGCAACAAACTTTATTCATCTTTTTGTATGTTAGTTAGTTAAAATACAACTATTAATGTAAGTTGATTGCTCCGGGCCATTAAATAATATTAACATTTTGTATTTTAATTATTTAAGTAACTGTTGAAATTAACATTAACTAAGATTAATAAATGCTTTCGAACTCTTTGTATAGTTAGTTCATGTTAACTAATGTAATTAATCTTATTCCCTATAAGAATTAATCTTATAATTAATCGCATTCCCAGAAACATTAGAAGTTATTAATAAAGTATTTTATTATCATTTTCTAATATATAGTAACTTTTATTATATATTATTATAAAATATTATACAATTTTACTTTTAGATATTTTAATACATTCTTTTGTAAATATTTTTTTTTACTTATTTTATGGAACATGATGGAAGAACACTTAATTTCCCAGAATTCTGTAGTATGTCTGATTTTTTTAAGTCTTCAAAATGGACCCAAACAACATGAAGCAGTTTTTCAAAGCAAAACATAAAAAATCATCTGTTCTTTCTCATTTTGTTCAATGAATAGCTGAATGTATTTTATTTGGAGTTTAGTAAATTCCTCTTTCTGTCATTCCATTCGAACTTCCTGTGGGATGTGGGCCAATTCAAATTCCAAACTTAGTCTGGTGAGCGTGCGTACCTGACTGCAGAAGTGCTGAAGGAAGAGGATGAGCGTGTGGAGATGTACGGGTAATGTTTGGTGTCCAGCTTCTCCTCGATAGCATCCTGCGAGATTCACAATCAAAGTAAGATCACATTTTTACACGCAGATTTTGTTTTTCTTCAAATTCTATAGATCAGGATTTACCTCCATGATATCCTTGATCAGCGGGGTCCAGCGAGAGAGTTGATAGGTCTGCTCGCTCACGCGCTCCTTACGATCGAGCTTCTTGCCTCTGCGGAGAGTAGACTGCAGCATACAGAAACAAAGCAAAAAAAAATGTCAATGGCAGGTCAGATGAACCGTAAAATGCTTTAACAGCCAGTGAGATTTAATCGTTGCTTAAGACAGGAAGCGGATAGCATACATCTGTGACGATTGGGACGCCCAGGTGAGCCATATTGGTGATGATCTCACTGTCCTCAGGAGGGATCTGGGCGTGTTGGATCAGCTTGTTAAGGTTCTCCTCCGTGATCCCTGTTTTGCCACACATGCACACACAAGTCACGTTACAAAATGGCTGATCAAGGCAATAAAATGCAAACTGTGGTATAAAATGGCTGCCAAAGACTCCCTAACCGTTCTTCAGGAAAATGTAGAGCAGGATGATGCGGATCTTGTCATAGGTGGTGACGTTGGCATCCAGCAAGATTGGCACGATGGCCCTCATGGGGTCTTTAATCTTTTCACCCTCTGCGTCTGTTCCCATAGCGAGATCCTGCCAGGCGATAGAGCGCAGTTAATAAATTATGCTCAAAGGACAGAAATAAAAACAGAAATTACCTTGATGCTTTCAAGTCCTTTAGTATCAATAGCAATAAATTTAGTACCATGTAGTAAATATACGCTATTAGAATTACATAATTAAATCTTTAAATTCTATATGGCAGATACTTGTACTTTCCCTTGCAATAAATTTCCAATAGTTCTTGAATAGTAACCCTAGTTTAACCAGATAACTACTGGTAAAATCAGGGTTTGCACCTCATTATCTTAGTAAGATCATTTTAACCAGTGGCGGATCCTGGTAAAGGTGATATAGTCAAGTTGGCACACAGCTTTAGACACGCACTTCATACTCTATCGCACATTGTGGCAGTTTGATTGCTTCGCAATTCGCTCAGCTTGAAAATGAATCGTGAACTAGTGGGTAACTTTTCCGAGCTGCTCTTATGGCAACAAAAATCAATATTATGTGTAAATATATATAATATTATTTCATATACCAGACTTTGCAGCAAGCAGGCAAACCCAATAAATAGTAACAAACTAACTAGTAACAGGCCCGTATATTTACAAAAGTAAATTGTATACTCTATATAACCACGCTTTGCCCGATTAACAAAAGAATTAGCCCAATTAAGTATTATTATTTGCAATAATGCATGTGGATAATGCACATTTTCTGTTTTCAAATAATTCATATATTGCAGTGTGTGTGTGTGTGTGTGTGTACACTGTATATAATGTATATATATATATATGGCAAAAATCAACAATAATAAATGTAATTTTAAAAAGGCAACAAATTTAAATAATCGTTTATACATTTCCAATAATTGGCTCATTGTACTAAAATAATCTGGTAAATAAAATAAAATAAAGAATTTTTATGTAGATACATTTTTCTTACATTTGACAGCACTAGTTTTAAATAAAACCATTGCAATAAATCTCATAATGAAATGTTAACAATATTATCACATTTGGTGAATGTGAATGTTTAAATAATTTTGTGAAAACATATTTTATTCATTTCTGAAGTACAAACTGAAGTGTTTTTCTTTCAAATTTTTCACAGATTCTGTGGCAGTGATGTCTGGGGGTGAATTTGTACCTGCTCTACACGGCACAGCTTGTCCACAGTTCCCTGGTAGTGCTTCATGCAGTCCTCGGCCAACTGCAGATGGGTTGAGTACTAAAGGCACACATTTTAAGGGGTCAATGAGGTAAATATTGGAACTGCAATACCCATGAGGTGTCTCCTGTTTGGCAGAATGCACATCTCCTGTGACTTCTCTCACCTTGCTGAGCTCTTTCTGATACTGCGGCATCTTCTTCAGCATTTGAGACAAATCCCTCATGGTGGTCTGAAAGAAAAAAAGGACTTTCTCAGAAAGGACAGCTAAGCAGAGGTCAGACGCGACCCAGATCCAGTGAGCCAAATACAGTGCAATATAAAAGCTGTTTTGCTATATTAGATTAGGGTGACCAGGCGTCCTGTTTTTCCAATACAGTCCTGTATTTTCAAGTAGGTATAGCTGCAGATCTCCAAAATGGGGCGTGAACTCCAAAAAAGAGTTGCACCTCCATAAGGGGACGGGGTCTCCACACGCAAAGACTTCAGCCATTGGTTCTGGCTTCAGCCAATTGTCATTGACTTAGATTTCAAAATAAAAAATAGTAAATTACAACGTTTCTACATGATCTAAAATAGTTATTTTTACATGTGGGAAAGTTGTAATTTGGACTCCTGAACTGCCATTTTCTTTAGCACGCTATTCAGCGCAAATTCCACCCTGCAGTCAATTTCATTGGTTAAGATTAGGGTGTAGGGTAGGTTTAGGGGTTAGCATTTCTTGTAGCATGTGTAGGAAATCAGCACTTATCAGCAATAGATACATTTATGTGTGCATGCTTGTGTTGTGGTGCCTGTCCATCCCATCCCGTATTCCACCATGAGAAATCTGATCACCCTAATTATACACTATAATTGCAGATAGATAGTACGTCACAGCAGAAATGTGTGTGTTCATGTCTGTTTGCTTGTGCTGTGTCAGTAAGTCAATCAATACTAATCCTGCTGTAGTGCTTTCGCATGAGTCAGCCATCACGCTTTAGATTCGGCTGCCAACGCAATCTCATCCGCCAGGCTATCCTTCCTCGCCCACACTACACTATTCTCTCTTTTCTACTCCTCATTTTTTTTTCTCTCTCTTCCAGGCCCCTCCCCCCTCAGCCAGACTCCAGCGTACCTTCTCTCCAGTGGTCATCCGCTTACTGGCAGAAAATTCCTTCAGGGAGCGTGTCACCTCCCTGCCAGCGAGGGAAATGAGAAAAGGAGGGAGAGAAAATTTACAGACCAAGAATATTACAAGAAAACCAGAGCTTGCGGTCGAAAATGTAAGGTTTTACTCACTGAGAGACCTCAGCAATATGTTTGTGCCGTAGATTCACCCAAAGGTCGTCATCTTCATGCAGTAGCACTTCCTTCTCTTTTGAGTCACCTATCCCACTGGTGTCATACCTACCAGATACAAATCAAACAAATATTTATATATTATATATTAGGTATTTATAGATTATCTATACATATATTAGATGTTTATACATTTATACAATGTATTCTCTTTTTAATAGACAAAGGATTGGTTATATAAAGTATTTGTTAATAATTAATAATTTGCACAATGTATAATTTTCTTTAATATATATTAATGATTTATATTTTATAATTATCTTATATTGTATTATATGTATTATAAGGAATGTATTATAATAATATAATAGGTTAATATTTTAGTAAATATTATTTGAAAATACATGTTAATATATATATATATATATATATATATATATATATATATATAGATTGACAAAAATATTTGTTGTATCAAATTTATTTTTAATATTTACTTTTTTTTTTTTTTACTCACTTGTACACATCATTCTCGATGGGCAGCAGGTCATAGGCCATAGCCTGGAAGGTGAGCTCGTGCAGGACGGGAGAGACAGGGTCGAAAGCCCTGTCCAGAATAATGAGCTGAGAGCGAGCCTTGTCTGGTCCCTGCAGAGAGATAGAATATGTCGAAAAATCTACTCTTGTTTCATGTTCAGCAAAAGACACTTTTAGATTAACAAAGCCACCCACAAACATAATTATGTGGGCAGGAATGAAGCTGACATAAGCAAAGCTTCTCAATATGGAAGTTGTGAAGTCGCTTCAGAGGAAGAATTACATTTTGGTACATATTACGCAAAGGAAGAATCTTTTTTTTGCCATTACATGATTCCAACCCAAATCAATGGTCACGTACTTGCAGCATCTAAATTCGGTTGTCAATTCACCTTTTACTGCCTAATCCTGTTCTGTACACACACAGTTCAGCAATTTACAGTGACATTCGCATTCTAAAAATCCAGGTAGTGACAAACATTCTATGAAGTCTGCGGAACTGAACTGAACAAAGTTGTTAATGATGTATTTTAACGTGCATCAGAAATGTTTCTCTCTTTTGTACAGTATGTGCGGTGCAAGAAATCACAGGGAAAGCAGTAGGAGCCTGGACTCATTCGTGTTGCCAGATCTTGCTAGAAAAACAGCCAAACAAATGCTTTATGCTGAAAATAAGACCAAAATATAGCAATCCGTACCTGCTAACTTTAATAACTCCGTAAACTCGATCGCTTTATGAGCCAAGTTTAAACAACAAGCCCAAAAAGTCTTATAATTAGTGAACATGGCAACACTGCAAGAGCGCGTTGCGTGAAGCAGCCTTTCCAAGCTTAAGCAAAACACGACGCCGCCTCCGTCGACTATGCTTTACTTAAAACGGCTGAACATAACAAGTTTTTTGTCACTGTATGGTCAAAATAGCAGATACCAAACACACAAAACACCATAAGGTTGATATGGTTTCCCATGGTGTCAACCATCGCAGTTTCGAGAGTACCGGTAAGTCTTGATCTACACACACACGATAACTTAGGGGATTCACTCCCGCATTTAAAAGTGGTTGTCACTTCTGAAACTTTACAGTGTGTACGTGGCCATCCGTTCACAGCAAGACCAGGGCAGTGAAGGGTTAATATTGGTCAATTTTGTGCGTGCTGTCAAAGTTTAATCTTTGACAGCCCTAATATTTGTGAGTCATCATTTCTTCTTTTATGGCTTTAACAAAATCTAAATTTTTCCAAGAACCTGCTGGAAGCTGCTTCTGTTCCCCCTGTGCATGTATCAGCATATTCATTGGTACATGTATCATCTCCTGCAGTGTAGTAACTGAGATGTGCCGCTCACCTCCCCCATTGTGGGATCATCTGCCTTGTAGGCGTCCAGTTTGTCTTGAAGCAACTGAGCCAGAGTGGCGTTATCTTTATACTCCCTGTGCACAGAGAATCAGAGCATTAGAGCAGATAGACAGGCTGAACTTTAGACAGCTCTGTTGATCCTGACAAGCAGCCACTTCCTGGAATCTGATCCAGAGATGACTGCTATCTGTCTTGTCCACTAGTTCCTGTTGTTACTGTATATGTTGGATAAATATGATTGGATATGTAAAAGGGCAGAAACATCAGGTCAGATATAAAGAGCCTTAGTTCAAGACGCGGCACCAATAGAGCCCCTCGTGCCTTACCCTCGGTATCGGACGGCAGGGTATTCCTTCAGTGTGGCACACAGAGTCGCCAGCTGTTCGGCCAACCGTTCCATCACAGGGTTCTTCAGCTGTGTCTTATGAGGGCTGTAGAAGCTCTGGAAGGCATCAGGGTTGTCCAAGGAGAACACCTAAACGCACACACACACATTCATACTCATAACTGATAGAGCAGTATTGTGGACAAGCTAATCGGTCAACTGACATTTTGCCATTTTTTATGGTTTCAGTGTCAGTTTTCAGTTACTTTTTGCTTTTTTTATGTGCCGTTTAGGGGCCCATAAAACAATTACATTTTAATTACATTAATTAATTAATGTAATTTTAAAACAACTGTTTTCTTATTTGATATATTTTAAAATGTAATTTATTCCTGGGATGGCAAAGCTGAATTTTTAGCATCCATTACTCCAGTCTTTAGTGTCACATGATCCTTCAGAAATCATTCTAATATTCTGATTTGCTGCTCAAGAAACATTTCTTATTATTATCTTTGTTGAAAACCATTGTGCTGCTGAATATTTTTGTGGAAACTGATATATATTTATATATATATATATATTTTTCAAGATTCATTGATGAACAGAAAGTTCAAAGTATTTGTGTAACATTATAAATGTCTTTACTGTTATTTTTGATCAATTTTATGCATCCTTGCTGAATAAAAGTATTAATTTCTTTAAAAATATATATTTGGAACAGTAGTGTATATGTTTGTCAGTAGTGTATAAGTATATTTCTAAATAATTTAATTGATGACAGTGTGATTTTGTATGCATGTCACACCTGTGACAGAAATGCCACAAAATGTGCTTCTCTGCACTTAGTGTTTCCACACTGGTACGAGAGATGAACTTCAGTCCAGTCTTTCCTCGGGCCGAATCTGTGCTATATCTCTCTGACTGTGGCAGACCGTTTATCTGTATAGGTCTTCACAAACACCCCCTGTCGGCACACACAAGGTCACATGACGATCCTTCTGTTCAGCAGATGGGTTCCCCTTCATGCTCGTTTCCTCTCATAACCTCCTCTGATTGGCCGAGGCTCTCTATGGATGCTGCATCGGCCAATTACGTGCTGCTGAACGAGGCGTGTTCACGAAGCATTGAGCTGCAGCATCACGCACTGCTCCTCTGACTCCACTGAATTAATCATAGCAGACAGCCTCAGCAGCAAAGCATTGTGGGCCAGACCGCATCCCCCATGCCTCAGAGCTGTTCTGGAACACTCTATTTCTACAATCACTGAGTTGCTTCTGGAGTCTCTATATGGACTGTCATTATTCGCCTAGATTTTTTCTCTCTCTCTCTCTCTCTCTCTCTCTCTCTCTCTCTCTCTCTCTCTCTCTCTCTCTCTCTCTCTCTCTCTCTCTCTCTCTCTCTCTCTCTTCCTCTCCACTCCCGAAATTGCTCACCTGGGACTCATAGGGCAGGAAGGCGATGTTGATCTCAGTTAGGGTTTTAATGGTTTTGGAGGCACGGCTCTTCACCACATCATTAAACAGGGGGTCTGGGCAAGCTGTAAGAAACACATGGGTAGTTGACATATCATTTTGAGCCGTGAAAGCTGTGTATTGGAATTCTGACAATAATTGTTATACATTACACAATTTTTGCTATACATTACCTAATAGTATTTTTGTATGTTCATACATATATACTGTATATATATACAGTTGTAATCGAAATTATTAACAGCTAAAAGTTATTTTTTGCCAGTAAACCTGATTTGCAAATGGGGGTTGAATCATTTTTATTACAACTGTATATACTTCATAAATATGTATATGTACTGTATGTGTGTAAATATTGCAGCCAAATATATGTGATTTTATATATAAATATTTTTTAAACAAATTATTTATGCTGTTTATCTTATATCATTTGCATTTTGTTTTTTTTTAACAAAGTAAGAAATGAACTCAGAACTTGTGAGACTATACACACATCTGTTGTTTAATCCATATGATCACAAAACAAATAATTTCAGCTGAGTCGCATTTATATCTGATGTTACATAACATTGTTTTTCATTAAGATTCATTATGAAAGTGTCTGGCTGAGTGCTTGTGTGGTAGTCTAGATTTGAGCGTGGTCCCATTAATACTTTAGTGTATATTATGCTTCCAGGGCCCTTGATGTACAGTGGAGTACCCTCATATACTCACAGTCAGTGAAGAACACATGAGCCCCTTTATATTTCGCTGAATGGGGATCTTTGAAGTCATTGACGAGAGTCTGCACAGACTGGTAAGAGAAATACAACAAGCTTTAGATAAGAGTGTGTGTACGTGTGTGTTGTTATAGCAACCACAATGGCTAATAAACATGACACGATTTTCAGCTGTTTGTGTAGGCTGTGTCAATAGTAGGTCTACTGTGTGATGTGTGTATGTGTTAGATAGTGACATATGTTTAGTGTGTACAGTGTGAAGGTTCCGCCTCCACGCTGTGAGACAAACGTATACTCTGGAGCTGTTATTTTGCTATAGTATCTTCTGAAATCTTCATGTTTGAGTACCTTCTCAGTCGGGGTGATCAGATAAATGGCCTCCAAAGAGGGGAGAGGCTCTCTTCGCTTATTGATGTCTTCAACAACTGCAGAGATGAAGAAAGAAACATTAATAGGTCACAGAAGTAGCTCCTCTGATAAAGGGTTATTATAATTATCCTTTTATGTTAATTGAAATAAAGCAGAAATAAAATATAAATATTAGATTAGAACTAAACAAAAATGTTGCCTTGGCAACTAACTGAAATAAAGTTCAGTTGAAGCACTAAAATTACTAACTAGAAATAAATAAACTAATATAAAACTAAAACTGAAATAAAAATAAATTCAACTTAAATAACAACATTTAAATGTTATACTAAAATTAAACTATGTAAGAACTATGTAATAAAATGTAACTGTAATAAAAAATATAATATGAATAACAGTATTATTAACTAGTAATAACAGTAATATTATTAACCCTCTGGTGCTGTTTTATTTTATGTTTTGGTTTTTTAGAATCTTTTACTTCATCAGAATGGTACCAAACTTGGTAAAGGTTTTGGTACTTGCTATGAGAACACCAGAAAAAAAAAAGATGGACATGATTTCGAAAAGGTAAAATGGTCCTGAAAAAAATAGTCACACTTGTACAGCTCGCGGTCAAAAATGACTGCATTGGAAATCAATGGGAAGCTAATTTCATCTAGTGGAAACGTTTGGTACTGCACCTGTCACACTTTGGCTGAGTGTGGTGTAGGTATGACGCAAAGACGAAGATAAAAGTGAACAGACTTTATTAACCGAAAGAGAAGTATACCAAACTGAACATAAGCATTAACGAGAACCGACAAATGAGAACTAAAACACAGGCATATATATACTAAGTGAAAGTGTCTGTGCTTTAAAGCATTTCCGACTGTTTAAGTTGGAAATTGCATTTTGATGCTCAAAAAGTAATTAACAGGTACTAAATGGATAACAACTATTCCATAAATATAATTTAGTACCATAAACCCCCCTAATAATACAAAATATTAAATAAAAAAACATTATCAAACTAAAATATAGTACAATAATTTAATTGAAATAAAATTTTTTGTCATTTTTGCCAGCCACACAAGCAGCACCAGAGGGTTAACAATATTAAAAAAAAAACTATTCTAGTTTATAAATAATAATAATAATAATAAATAACACTGCTTTGATAGCATATGTACAAAATGCCTGCTCAGTTTCTTTAATCCAAAACCTAGTAATATAAACTCACAATTCTGAGTTTGTAAAAAAAAAAGTCAGAATTGTGAAATATAAACTTACAATTAAAAAAGATAATTGTGACACTTTACTCTTAATTCTGACTTTTTTCTCAAAATTGTGAGATACAAACTCGCAATTAAAAAAGATATTTTTTTTCCTCACAATTCTGACTTTTTTTCCTCACAATTGCAAGTTTTCTCAAGTCAGAATTGTGCGATAAATGGTCGGAATTACCTTTTAATCTGTTTATTCCGTGGTGGAAGAAAGCTTCAATACATTTCCACACCTCATTTTAGCCAAATTATTGAAATCGAGTCTCGCTCAGAAGTCGAGTCACATACGATGCCTAGCTAAACTGCTTCCTTTCAGAACACTGTTTAGCAGATGTTAGTAAGGTTTATGATTTAGAATGTAATCCTGTTTTTTAAGATGTTGTTTGTACAACTATTATGAATATATTCAGAGCTGAAGGGGGTTGCAACTGTGAGCCATGCCTAACAACTCCCTTTAGCTAGGACTTGTTCATAATATAGCACAACAACTTAATTTAATTTAATGTGATGCATTCCAGATTCGTTCTTTTGAAGACATATTCAGTGACATATGGGTGCTTAGCTGGGTTGTTGATTTGAAAGGTTGGGTTTATTTCCATCTGGCCATCATTTCCCAGCGTTTATATGAAAGGTTTCAGGTTAAGAGATCAGTTCTAAATCGAGTTTTTCAGAATCTTTTTGTGTAGGCTAGTTGTTAGCAACAAAGCAACACTTTTTTTCTTCGTTTGTAAGAAAACAATTCAAAAAAGTGACTTACTAGTGATGCCCTCTGTCATAATATCAGTCATTTTGCAACAAGAGGACAGCATCCTCATGCTGAGCTGGTCCACTATCAAAGCCTATAGACAAAAATAGAGAGCAAAAATGTCATTTCATTTGATTTATTTATGTTTATTTCGAACAACAAAAAAGATACAAAGAAAATAACATGTAAAAATACAATAAGTATGATACCAAAAGAAAAAAACAATATCTATAAAGTATTAGAACAATAATTGCAATATGTTCGAAAAGGAGCGGGATAAAGCAGAAGCTTATTATTTTCCACACCCCTTATATAACTCTAAATAGTTCCAGTATATCATTTTATATTCATAGCAAGATAACAAACATACCATCATTTTTAACACCAACTAAACTTTTACCTCACCCCACAAATAGTGATGCACATACTTTTTAGAGTTGTTCTTATTATAAGCTTTTTAAAGTTTAATTCTTCTCTCAAGCTATACACCCTGCCTCTCCATAATTTTTATTTTGTAAATTTCCCGGAAGTCGATTACTTCAGTTCTTGCTTTGAACATGACTTGTGCCGTCTTCAATTTAACCATATCAATGAACTTCAATATATGTGACTGTAAGAATTATAAATTGGTCTGTTCCTGATATCCAACATTATTTAAAGACTATTTTTTTGTTGTTGCATTTTTGCCTTTTATTAGGATAGAGAGCCTAAGTCCCTCCCCTTCCGGTCGACCACCATGGGACCTTATTTCGGAAAAATATTATATGGTAGTCAATGGCAAGAGACAACAAATATTTTGATCTGGTTTGAACTGTGCCCTGAATTACACATATGATGTTTGTCAATTTAAAAGATACATTTTAAAGTCAAGAAAGTCGCAGTTTGATGTAAAACTGTTGAGGTATAAGACTGTGAAAATACGTAATTACAAAGACTACAAACCCCAAAGGCGCACATTTTCTCTCAATGAATGAAGCCAACTTTACTGAAGCTAACATCTGTCATTTTTTCTATATTCTTACGTTATAATCGTAACCTTACGCCGTCATGCCTGAGTGTTTTGTACCAGACTGCACACATACGAGCAACGGATCTTGCTTGTTGTTTCGCTTCCCGGGAGATGTAGATCATTGAGCGATTTTCACATAAAACTAAATGTTACTCTTCTGTTTTATGACAAACTGCGACTTTCTTGAATTTCATAATTATAAAAATAATAATGTGTAATTCAGGGCACAGTTCAGACGGAATAAAAAGATAAGTTGTCTCTCGCCATTGACTACCATACATATTTTTTCCGAAATAAGGTCCCATGAGCCGGAATCGGAGGGGAGGGACTTAGGCTCTCTTTAGGACAGTAGCTAGACAGGAAGTGAGGTGGGAGAGCGAGAGGAGGGACGGTATTGGGAAAGGCCCACGAGCCGGGACTCAAACTCGGGTCGCCCGAAGCACAGTGGCGCTAAATGTCGGCGCACTTGCACACAAGGCTATCGGCGCCGATGATATCCAACAATATTAATGATGCTCTCGTTTGTTATGTGCATAACGACTGTAGGTTGGTTTGAGAAATGATGAGAGAGTCTCAGAAACAGTAATGTGTCTATGCAGTACCACGCTGCTTATGCAGGCACTGAAAAGCATGCATTAAATGCATGCGGTGTGATACAGGAGTAACAAAATACAAATTGATAAAATAGTTTGGGCTTAATTATTCACACAGATTTCCTGGTCTGCGGCTCAGGGACTCAATGAATGAATAAAACTGTGATGCCGTGACAAAAAGAGAGTGCGGTTGCTATGGTGATGGGGTGAATGAGTTTGTATTACCTTCCATTCTCCCTTCTTCTTCACCTTCTTGATGACATCATTCATAATCTCTGCAGAAGTAGAGAAAAGTTCAGATATTAGCGTTTCATACACATCTCAAATTTAGGTAATTATCACATCTTTCATTATTCGTTTACACTAAGTGCAAATATGTACAATTAAACAATAACTTCAATTTTTCATTTTATGTGAATAGTATCAATATTCACACCTTTTTACTCTAAAGAAACTAGTGTAAGTAGCATCTGGTTGTTAAGAAAATGTTTTTGAAAACAGACTCTTATGCTCATCAAAATTGCTTTATTTGATCAAAAATACAGTTCAAAAAAAGTCAAATGTTATTACAATTTAAAATAACTGTTTTCTATTTTAATATATTTTAAATTGTAATTTATTCCTCTGATGACAAAGCTGAATTTTTGGCAGCCATAACAGTCTTCAGTGTCACATGATACTTCAGAAATCATTCTAATATGATGATTCTCTGTTGACAAAAGTTGTGCAGCTTAATATTTTTTGTGGAAACTGTGTTGCATGATTTTTTTGATTTTTTTATGAACATAGCATTTATTTGAAACCAAAATCTTTTGTAACATTATAAATGTCTTTGCTGTGACTATTGATCAGTTTAATGCATCCTTGCTGAATAAAAGTTAATTTCAAACCAAATCTTACTAACCCCAAACTTATGCACTTATTACTTAATTTAATTGAATAGTTATTTGACAGTTTAGACCAGCATAGGACATTAAATCATGAGGCAGTTAAGGGCAGCATGTTTGAATGTATGTTTGTGGTGGTGTCCGCATCATACAAAAAAACACTGTTATATGTGACAGGAAGCAGCTTGTGTGTTCGTGTTGGTTATTGAATGTTGATGTGTTGGAGATGGAGTAAACAAATATATTACACAATCAAAAAATGAAGGTATTGGTGATTACACATTGTGTATACCATTCTATCACTCCATTTATCCTCTTATCACCTGCTCTGTACTGTATGTGTGTGTCCATTCTGTCCCTGTCACACATGAGCCTGACTGTGCCCGCTGTCTCTCAATAAAAACACTGACTTCTGAAAAGGAATTCGTGAAATCCAGCTCATCTGGTCATGCGGGTAAAATTAACATTGTGATCAGGAATGTAACTCTGAGTTCTGAGATAAAGTTGCAATTTGGGCATTGTGATCCCAGACCCTCTATGGGAAAAGAGTTTGGAACATACTCATCGATGTTCCAATAATGCTAGGCACTGTCTAATTCACTTTAAGATTTTACATCGTCTTCACTTTTCTAAAGAGAGATTACACAAAATATACCCTGAGATATCCCCTCTATGCGACAGATGCCTTGTTGCAGAAGACACGTTGCTTCACAGCTTCGTTCTGTGTCCCAAGGTTAAGATCTTTTGGTTTAATATCTTCAGTTTAATTTCTAGGATACTTAAAATACAATTGGAGCCTAATCCTCTCATCATTATTTTAGGAATTTCAGAGGATTTTAAAAGGTTAAACAACTATCAACAATGCCTCCTGTCCTATAGTCTCATCACCGCAAAGAAGCTACTTCTCATGCATTGGAAAAATAAAGAAGCACCCACCACAAAGTTATGGCTCAGTAATCTTACTAACACTCTCTACTTAGAGAGAATAAAATATATTCTTATGGATAAACTCCCACACTTTGATAAAGTGTGGTCACCTCTCATTCACTATCTCTCTCCTGGCAGTGGAAATTAATGTTTCCCTCTAACTATAATAAAGTAATATCTAGACGGGAGGATTAGGCTGGGTAGGGTGGGAAAGAGGGATTATTTATTTTTTTTTATTTTTTTTTGTTTTTTGTTTTTTCTCTATATTCTATGTTTATCTGTTGATTCTGTTTTTATTTTTTATTATTATTTGTTTTTGACATTGTTGTATGTTCTAAAACAAAAAGAGGACTGTATGTCCTAACTGCACACATTTCTATGTGGTTATACATTATACTCCTGTGTATGATGTAGAAATTATAACGATATGAACATGTGCTCTAATAAAAATATTTGAAACTAATAAAGTTGCAATTACAAGAGAAAAGACAAAATTGGGAGATACAAAAGTCAGGTTCTCAGATATAAAGTCCAGAGATTATGAGAGAAAATGGCAATTGTGAGATATAATAAATGTCAGTCACACAGCAAGATATAGGCCTGGTTTCACAAACAGGGTTTAGATTAAGCCAGGATTAGGCCTTAGTTCAATTAGGACATTTAAGTAGCTTTTATAAACGTCCCTTAGAAAAAAAAACATTACTGGTGTGCATCTCGAGACAAAACAATGGCACTGACATATTTTAAAGGGGTCATATAATGGTACACGCACTTTTACAAGTTGATTGTACTGAAATGTGTGTTGGCAGTGCCTGTACACAAACATCATAAAATGATACAAATCCATCCAGTGTTTTTGTTTTAATCTCCTTATATGTTTTCCCCTGTCTCAAATCAAGCCGTTCGACCGTGTGACGTCACACGGTCGGACGCCCCTCCCGCGATTGTTGATTGACAGCCGGGTTTCAACACAGACCCGCCCTCGCTCGTGAGAGCTGTCAATCATAGTCTGCGCGGACCGGCGCGGTCATTGTTGATACGCTGGAGCACTGTCTATGAGCAGAATGCCGTCTAAGCGATTGTGGTGTTCTGTTCTTGGGTGTAATAACGAACACAGTCATTTTAATGTTCCTAAATCCGAACCGCTGAAGACGCAGTGGCTGAGTTTGTTTTCGAAGGGAATATTCCCCACGAGCAACGTCAATGCTTTCATATTTGCGCGAATCATTTCACACATCAGACTGCTTATAAACGAGGAGGATCAGTATAAAGCTGGTTTTGCTAAGAAGCTGCTCCTGGACCGGTACCAACTATTCGTGTTCCTGCTGAACCTCCAAAATAACTGAAGTGAGTGTAACGTTTTATTAATCTTTAATATTTATATTAATCTTTGCAAATCGCTAGATGCACGCTTCACAATGAATGCGTCTAAGGTTTACACTCAGGGTACGGCATGTTTTCTATGTACGACGTTCTCAATATAATTCATAATCCCACGTCTATAATGAACAACGCGTTATGGTTATTGTGTTACAAACGGTGTACACAGAGGGGCGGGGTGAGCAAAGCTCATTATCATTTAAAGTCATATGCACTGAAACGGCGTGCTGAAAACAGAGCTGTTTTTGACCAGGTAAAATAAGTGTTTTCTTACAATACTAATGAGAATTTTTAATTAAAGTATATTACAAACTTTTAATTTAGACTCTAAAGAATCATATTAGCTTGTACAAAAATGGCATTATATGACCCCTTTAAGATAAGTCAGTGCAAGTTGCTTTCAGTTAAAACAGCTCAAACATGCATTTTAATCTTGAATCTTATGCCTTGTCTCTGAAACCGGAGGATAAAGTCACAATTATGAGAAATAGAGTCAATTGCGAGATATAAAATAGCAATTAGGAGGGGGAAAAAGCAATTGTGAGTTGTAGTCAAATTGTGAGCTATAATCACAATGACTAGAAAAAATGTCAATTCCTCGCAATTCAGATTTTTTTCTCCCAATTGTGAGTTTATTTCTTGCACTCTATAACACGCAAGTGTGAATTTATATCAGGCAGTTCTGAGAAAAGAAGTCAGAATTGCGAGACATCAACTTTCAATTGAAAGAAAAAAGTCGGAATTGCGAGATACAAACTCACAATTGTGAGATAAAAAGTTTTTAAAAAAATAATTCTGTGGCGGAAACAAGTTTCCATCCCATTCCCTCTAAAGTGCATTTGTTGCACACTGGGAAGCTGTGGCGCTATCAGATGCTGCAGAGACAGCGTTTGCTATGGCAGTAAATTGAATCTGTATATCTTCAGAATCTCCCTCTGTTCAGATGCCAAGATTGTGCTGCTTTCAGACAATGTTAAATGAACAGCAAATCATTGAGATTTCTGAAATCTCTTTCTGTGTAACTGTTTCTGCTCTGTGGCGGATCTCTCTTATTCACTCTGATGTAAGTAATCCCATCATGCAGAGATTGGGTGGAGGCAGCCATGTTTGTGTGTTGGGGCCAATATTAGCATGATTGCACTGCTAGCCATCTGGTTGCAGTATCAGAATAAAGGCGCTCAGGGTGATTTTGTGGTTTTCACATTTGTGCCAGTGCCGTGATACAGAGTTAAGCTCCTCTGTGGATGAAAACAGTCTGGATTATGGGTGTTTAAACACAGGGCATGTTTTAGTAAATGTGAAGAGATTAGCAGGCAGATTTAACATAGAGTACAATAATAACGATTTATGTTGATCGAGGGCCAAAGCTAATCAAACTTTTATTGTGCCAATTAAAACATATTTGTAAAATTTCTGACGATATTTTTTTTTAAATAAATAACGTGTTTCCACACAATATTACTACTCAAAAATATTCACTCCATGTGACCAGTGTTGTTATTGTTAACTAAAACTATTACAAATGATTTTTGTTGACTAAAAAAAAAAAAAAAAAATATTTTTTAGGTTGAAGTACTAATAAATATAAATTAAAGCTAAATAGAAATATTTTAAAAAATGACAAGGGCACGTGACAAAATGAATACAACTTAAAGGAGCTGTATGTAATAAATTTATTTCAATTAATCATAAAATGGCCCTGAAATGTCACTAGCCATTAAGAAATCATGTACATTTCAAATACTTATATCACTGACAACAGTAGTCCGGCCAGGATATTGTCCTTTAAAAAGTGCAGTTGCAGCCCTCAACTGATGTTGATGTTGTCATGTTGTGTTTTGGTCTGATGCTCCACCCTCCACCTATCTACCAATCACGAAGTCAGTAGTGTTGTGGCATCCGGGTTGCCAGCTCTGCTCTAGTTACCACAGCTGCAGCTCGTCATGTTCCTGCTGGATCCTGCAGCCGATCTGGCAACCTCGAGTCAGGGAGGAGGGGGAGGGGATACACCACTCTACAGTAATTTGTCAGTGATTGCAGTACTAGTTTTGGCCACAATCTTACATACAGCTCCTTTAAACTAAAATGAAAATTGAAAATGTAAAAATAAAAGCTATAACACACTATAACTGCAAGCGCACACCCTTTGAGAGGTATACGCTAGGTCATGTCGTTCTCAGCTGTCTCCAGAGGACACTTCATCCAGTCATGTGACATCAGCACAACCCCCCATTGGCCTCACTTCACTTCAGCCTCCAGGACTGAGGTAAAAAAAACATTTTACTGTACAAGTGGGGGTTACTGAGCGAGTGAAGGGGAAAAATACAGAGAAGGACTAAACGAATGTCAAACAACCTCATCCAAGGCTTCTGGAATATCCTCAAAATCCTAATCATTATGCATTTAAACCATCATCAGAAAAAAATCCTAGCTTCTTGTATTTTATAAAATCCTTTACAGAGACTTCTCGATGTATTGATTTTGCTTCCTCGCTGATCTGTAGCCTTTTCAAGAGATGAATTTTTGCAGTGCAGCAGAACTATACTGGATTAAATCATGCTGTACTGTACAGACTCCAGGCCGGGTCTGAGTTAATGAACTCCTTTTTCCCCCCCCTCCTCATATTGGGTAATAAAATATACCGCAGTCTATCAGCTATTTGTCACTGCAGGCTAGATCGCTTTAGCACTGATTTGCTCAGTAAGGTGCTGGATAATATGTTTGAGTTTGACTGCTTTATCAGATCAGCTGGATTGGAAAGTGACACTAATGCAAGATAATTATAATTCAATCAAACAGTGAATTCCATTGATGTGCATTAAATCAAAAATGACAAAAGGACACTGCAGTTATATGCAAACATTTAAGGGTGTGTGATCGGGTGTCAGACAGAAGAAAGCAAAGGACAGCTGAGACCATTTCCCCTTCAGGGTCACATAACAAAGTGATTTACTGCGATCTAAAGTAGAACTGTGAATGAGCAAGAAGCAAATCTGTACAGTATGTGTTGATGATAAACGTTTCAGTTCAGATTCCACTCGGAATTAAAGTCAACTTGAAATCAAAATTGACTACTCTATGGAATATTGTATAGTGCAGTATTTATTCTAAATAATTTATCCGTGCACATCTTTAATCAAAATAACCTCCCCTCCTCTTGCACCGACTTTTCTGATGATGTGCTTACTGGCACAAGGGCGGGACAACCTGTCACTCACATGAAATCGACCAATAGCAAACCACAACGATCCAATCAATTCCCAATGGACAATATCAAGTCCTGCCCTACTTCTGTTCTTGTTCAATAAGCCGTTTCATTTGAATATACACCGCAATAGGGAAGAAAAGACTATCACAATTTCTGTTTCATGCTGATATTAAAACTGAACCATGCAGGCTTTGCAGATAAACATGTTCTCTCGGTTCACGTCAGGCTGATCACAAAATGGTAAAAGACATGCATGATAAGAGCTGGCAATGTGTGTGTGTGCCTCGCTGTTTCTGTCTCACGCTCCTTCACTTAAACACTGAACCTCTCTCCTGAGTAAACCAATGTGAGTCTCATCTCACACAAGTTCTTCACTCTTTAACCTTAATATAGATTAAGCTCTATCTACAGCTGTAATCAAAGATGGCTTAAGCAAGGATGTTTGGATATGATGCAATCGCTGCCTGGTTTAGTGTGATGGACTATTTTGTTGGTTCTCTCTTGTTTTTGCATGTGTTCATAATTTCTTTGTACAAAAGCCTGATGTGTGCACAATTGGGCATGTTTCATTGCGTTATCACAAATAAAACAATTTACTATGCACAACTAAGCAATATATTGAAAATATACCTTTTTCATTTATTTTTACTTTGGATCTCACGACTGTATGTTCAAAATGACGGTTCCTCTAATGATACATAATAATTCTACAGCATTTAAAAATCTTAAGTTAATGTTAATTTCTACATTTACTAATACATTTTTAAAAACAAAAGTTAGCTATATTTGTGAAAGTCAGATAATGCACTGTAAACTAACATTAACAAACAATGAACAATTGTGTTTTTATTAACTATTAACAGATCTACTTAATAAAAAATACATTGCTTGCCCATAGTTATTGTTAACAAATTAGACCTTTTTTTACAGTGTTACCAATTCGCAAAAACATATTGAGATAAATATTAAATATCATTAAAAGGCAATATCACCAGCTGTAATACTGTGGTCAGTACAACAACAAAAAAACTGTATAATGGCTGCAGATTTAACCCTCCATATTCCCAGGCTCCCTCAGGGTACTCTCATTTCATGGCCCACTTTTATGCTCAGTCTCTCGGGAATTTTACGGCCATTTACCTTAAAGAGACAGTCTGTGGTTTTCCTTATCCTGGTGGGTCTGATTTGATTTTCTGGTATGAGACAACTAAACCTAGAAACATTTTATTTTCAAGATTCATGTTTTGTATTGATGCTTGATTGCATCAGTGACCTTGGTTTTTTTTCTTCTCTTATTATTGAGCCATGGTTTACTATTAATATCTGTTGAGTTGGAGTGCACACAGCAACAACTGAATCATTTATTTCTTGTTGAGGAGTTCTATAGAGAGCTTTTTAAGGCAATTGATGTTGTCAGAGCATCTCGTCCACACTGCATAGTCTATGCGCATAGTGTCATATAATGCCCCTGAGAAGGTGACTATCCAATATTGTCCTTCTATAACAGACAGAAGATGCTCTGCTAACCCCCAACCAACGTCACAGAGTCCAAGGACAGAGCACACACACACACACACACACACACACACATTGACTCGGATGCTGTCCTGCTGGTATAGAATTTCAGCATGCTGAGTCATTACCCGTTCAATGAATATGCAGAAGAGCTTCTTGAGGAAGAAAGCCACTAGTTATATGTAAATATTATTCATGTTATGGCTAATAAAGAATGAAAAGACTAAAACTCTAGTCTATATTATTTTGTCTAAATAAAAAATTTATTAATTTTGAGATTTGCTGCAGATTACATTTGTTATTAAAATTATTTTAACAAATGATAAAAATGTAAACATTTTGTTTTTGTTTCTTTTATTTTGGTGTTTATTTATGGTGTTATTATTGGATATTAATAAATGTTTACTTTATTGGTGTCATTAATCACTTTTATGATGATTGCAAAGGTAATCTATCTGTCAATATAGGGGAAATGAGTAGTCACATATCAACCGATACCAATAAATGCGAAAATCTCTAATATGCATGCTTTGATAATCGATATGGTACTGATATGTTGTGTATCCCTAACCATAAGTATTTTTATACAACAGGATATATTGTCCAGAAATATGTGTGTGATCTCAAAAATCCACACTGCATGTGCAGGTTTTTTTTCGGAAATTTAAAAATGTTTCAATTTCAAAATAAAAAGAATGTTTTCATTTCAAATCTCAGATTTAATTCCTTACCCCACAGATATCAGTGTGTTTTGTAATCTTACTGTACACTTAACAATAAGAGTGCCATTGATGGTTCCATGAAAAACCTATAACATTCAATGAATTTTTACAAAAAAATGCTCTTAATCCTACGAAAAATGGTTATTTTAAGAACTCTTCACTGAAAGGTTCTTTGTGCAACCAAAAATGGTTCTTCTATGGCATAGCTATGAAAAAAAAAAAACTTTTGGAACCTATTATTAAGAATTTATGTTTTGTACTATTCTGTACTAGTTCATTTTAGCACTGTGTCTGTCTCAGTGGGACGACATCTTTTATCCTCAGGTCTGATTTATATTTTTCCCCAGAGCTCTCCACTCTAGCTCATTTTCATAGGAAAGCCATAAACCCAGGCTGAACGGGATTCTGGATAATGTATTACGGGAGAGTCAGCAGAGAGCTTGAACAAAACATCTTAAGTCTTTAATATTAACTTCAATATAATGTCATATAAAAGCATCCCGAATCAGATCATGCCATTGGTAACACCCAAAGAGAGACTATAAAACTGTATGAATGATTGCAAGCTCATGGCTGATCTTAATAGAAATCTATAATTCATTTCGACTGTTGGTGCATTTTGCATTCGGCTGCAGAGATTGGAAAATGTTACACTGGTCTGTGCATCCTTGCACAAGGCTAATGCAACACCCAAATGTCAGGGCGAGAGCAATCATGGATAATGACAGGCTAGTGGTGCATTTCAGACCTGGAGAAATACAGTAGACTAATACACAGTGATTTATTTAGCAACATCTTCAATGCGTTTCATGGCTTTCCAAATGGACTTTGGGATTGCAAAATACGAGGTCAAACAACTAAAATATCTAGAAGACTACAGAATATTCTTGTCCTACTTCTCTCTGGTTGGTTTGTCATTAGTGGTGCTTGATAATGCAAGCATCTGTATTACAACTGCTTAAATGGAAATGGATTTGAAGACTCTTCTAACAGATAAGACCATTTTTGGTCAGATGATAAAATGGGTAAAAAAAAAATATTTGATTGTCATTCTGATAGCAATCACCTCAGCAACATGGTAAAATCCCCCTTAGGACTGTGAAAATGTGTTTTGAACAGATAAGCACCCTGAAAACCCAGTATAAACCAACCTAAGATGCTTGTCTGGTCTTAGCTGCTGGTGGTCTTCTTGAGACCTGAAAAGTGCTCCAAACCCTTATAAAAACCAACGTAAGGCTGGTTTAAGCTTTAGTTCCGATCAGAATATGTAGTTTGTATGGCTACTGCCTTCTTAATTTCCACTCTGCCCTTCATTTAACCCCTCATTCTTTTTCATTCACACTAGAATTAATCATCATTAACTGGCTGCTATTTTTATCATGATGTGTCTGTTCCATGTGTTCTTTAAATATGGTGGAGGTTTGCTTGAGTATTGAATTGAAGGACAAAGCAAAAGCTAACCTTGATCAGTAAAGGCAATTCTGAAACAAAGAGCCACATACTGGATCAGTGCTCTCCGTGCAGCGCTCATTCATACTCTCATATATTAAAACTTGTCCATTGTCATAAATGGTTCTCAATACATGAGAAATACTTGAAAGGCACAGGGCTTTATAAAGGGAGTTATAAATGTCCTCCGTTCAAGTCAAGCATGAATCACACGCTTGTAATTTGCTGCAAGGCACATTGACTGTCCTCTCTTCGCTTGCCATACACAAGTATACACATTATGATCAAGCACTTTCGTCTTAAAGGTGCAGTAAGGAATTTCTGAGAAACACTATTGATATTTGAAATGAACCCAAACAAACACTCTCCTCCCTTCATTGCTCCACCCCTACAAGAGTGGATATCTCTTTATCATAGCTGAAGCGAAGCAATATAATGCTTTGTGAAAAATAAAACGAAGATGATGAACAAATGAGAAGATATGTAATGTAATTTGGGCCTAATGGGTGGAGTTAGAATATCCTACCACACCCTAACCCTACCCACTACTCTATCCCTCCACCCCATTAGACGTCCAGAGAGGAGGAGCTGAACGTCATTTATTTCTGCAGTGGATATTCCTCTGGCCTTATCTCTTTTGTAATGTCTCTCAGCCATCTCTCTTTCTACAGTCTTTCTTTAAATCTCCCTCTTGCTCATTCTGTCTCCTCTCCTATCATGAGTGTATATGCCCCCTACTGCTGATTGGCTGCTCGGTCCGATCCAACTTCAACAGCATTTCTCAGAAATCACTTACTGCACCTTTAATTCAGCTTCAAGTTAAGAGAACAGAGAAGCGTTGTCATCTAAGGGGGTGTCATATACCCTTCACATAGGTTTTGTTTGTGGATGTATATATCTGAGAATCCCTCCAGATGTTCTTTATGACTTTATGATTGTATTGGCAAAATTAGCTTGGCAGATATATATATATATATATATATGTGTGTGTGTGTGTGTGTGTGTGTGTGTGTGTGTGTGTGTGTGTGTGTGTGTGTGTGTGTGTGTGTACATTAAATATACAATTATATATATAATATATCAATATATTTCATTATACAATAAATATGTAATTTTCAAAAATGATAAAGAAGATTATATCAGTTAATGTGTTTGCAATATGCTGAATCAAAATCTTACTATAAAGAGATTTGCGGAGAAATAAAAGGAAATATGTTTCCCTGAATACTGAATCTGAATCTGGTAAGTAGGGCATAGTATAAGCTCAATTCATGAAAATGGATCAACAAATAGGCAGGCTAACAAAAGAACTGGTTCATTCAGAACGAGACTAATGCCTATGAAAGACCCTTTAGACAAATACTATGAGTCATTTACACATGCTTTCCATCTACTCCTGTCCCCTTACTTTACATCCTACATTTCCCTGTGAATATCGCATCTTTTAAACATAAAAACAAAGCTATGACAATCTAAGCAAGGGTGTACGTGCATTTGGCCAGTCCCCTCTCATCTCTTTGCTCTCTATCTGACCCTGCGTCTGATGATGTGTATCTCATGTCCCATGAGAAGACAGTGAAACCAACACACACGCACACACCCACGCCACATCAGAGACCACAGGAAAACCAATCCATCATCCTGCGTGTGAGGAAGACAGAATCCAGCGCAGGTGTTCGGAGCACTAATGATCAGGTTTCAGTCAATATTGATTATATGTGTCCCTTTCATTTGGACTGGACAATGCAACAGCATTTTCACTATTATGTAATATTTTCCATGCTTTCAGTTTTTTAGCAGGTGTTTAAACAACATTAACTAATATATATCAAATGAAACTAACTCAAAATGTTTAATATGATTCTGTTGAATGATGAGGGCATAATACATGGGTCAATGGCAAATAATTACTGTATTATATAGGACATGGTTTTTGAAATGATACAATTTTTTGCTTTAATATGTTCCTCAATCAAATTTAGCCAAAATAATAATAATTTTAAAACCTTTTTAAACATATTTTTCAAGGTAAAAATATTTTCCCCCCGTTTGACCTGAACAAAATTAGTCTTTTAATAAAAGGTTTTTTTAGATGACCTAAAGGGGTTCTCTTTGAATTCCATGTTTTATCAGTTTTTATCATGTAACTACAAAATGTAGTTACAACAAAACTGATTTAAATGTGTTGGACTGAAGTTTTACATGTATTAATACTTTATTGCTTCATTGGGTTTTTTATTATTTATATATATATATATATATATATCGAAATTTGAGCTTTTCCATTAACAAGCGCATCTTTTCATTTATTAAAAATAATATAAACACATTAAAATGCAAGTATATAACAAAATTGTGAGGCTTTTGTGGAGAAAAACAAATGCTGGAAAAAGTAGTTTGGCATATATATATATATATATGTACTGTATGTATAAATGTATGTGAGAGTGTGTGTATATACAAAAGCCCCACAATTTTTTTTTACTTGCATTTTAATGTGTTTATATTATTTTGAATAAATGAACAGATGCGTTTGATCATGGAAAAGCTCAAATTTCGATTCCCAATAATAAGCAAGAGAAAATGAGAGTCGTAATCATTGATTTCATCAACCTTTCAAACAATTGTCTTCTTATCCTGCTGCATAAGCAACATTTCTCAAAAAAAAAAAAAAAAACCCGAAAGCACCAACGACCGGCATCAATCTGTTTGCACTAAACGCCATTCTCTTGCGCTACACGTGACAGATACAGCTCCACGTCTGAGGGATGCGCATTTGGTGCTCTCATTTTCCACTACTCAACCGAACACGAACAACTCCGCCATTTAACGATCATCCAGCTGGAGATGCGAGCCAGCTGCATTCATGGTAAAAGCACGGGCACTTCCTGGGCAGAGCAGTTCACCAGCTGGAGCTTTACGCAATGGAATATAACGCACTGGTGATCAATCACAGGGGTGAGGCTGTGCCAAAAACGCATTTATTAAGCTCATTTTCGGAAGTAGCAGGTAGAGGTATGCAAACATCGTTTCAATTGTATTCTCATTAGTTATATAGATACTAATAGGAGTAGAATAAAATAACATCGCAGTGGTCTGTCGAATCAATTCCCTGCGTAATTCCTCAAACGTCCGTGCTTGATAAAGGGCGTTCCTGTTCTGGACCATCTTTATCAAGCTTTTTTTCCTGTTAGTCTGGTTCTCGTGCCACATATTTATAATTTAAACAACATGCAATGGGAATAAAACCTATCCATGTCATGCTCCACTGATGCACAATGCGTATCTGCATCCTCCCGAGAGTAATGTCCTCCCCGTTCAGCACAATGGCAGGGAAACAACCAGTCGCATCCAGGGGAACAGAACGCTGAGGAACACTAATGACATGCAACGGGAAGGAACCATAAAATAGCATGTTCACATGGTTAAACATTAAACCTCAGTAGCCGAGGAGAATTAACATTATGATCTTACTTTCGCCAACGACCGCCTTTAATCCAATTGGTGCCATGATGCTCGTGAGTGTTCGCCCGTGTGCAGTGTCTTCTCCTCCCTCTCCTCCTCTTGCTGTCTCTGGCTGAGCGATGCTGCGCACTCCTCACGGCATCTGACTGCGGAGATCCGTCACTGCGCATGCGCCCCTCTCTCCCGCACATGAGCTCATGCTACAGATCGACGGAGCGGCGCGTTCGCCAAACGCTGAGGGTGCAGAGCGCAGACACAGAATCAAAAGTGAATCCTTTCTTGATTTTATACTGATTTTTTCTCCATTTTTTTTCTCCATGCCATGATCAATGGATGTTTAAAATATCATTGCATCTGTTTCTATGGCGTTCACTGGCTGCAACTAAAGGTTTAATATTTTAAATTGACTTTTAATTTCAAAATCCGTTTTTTAGTTTACATCATTCAATTAAAAACATACACTACCAGTTACAAGTTTTGGATCGGTAAGTTTTTCAAATGTTTAAAAAAAAAAAAAAATCTTCTGCTCACCAAGGCTGCATTTATTTGACAAAAAAACAGTATCCTTGTGAAATATTATTATTACAATTTAAAACAGCTGTTTCCTATGTGAATATAAAGCAAAGTGTAATTTATTCCTGTGATCAAAGCTGAATTTTCAGCAACTTTACTCCAGTCTTCAGTGTCACATGCTTCTTTAGAAATCAAATGATGTGATGCTCAAGAAACTTTTATGATTATTATCAATGTTGAAAAGAGTTATTTACACTTACTTCAGGATTCTTTGATTAATAGAAAGTTTTTATCTGCATTTATCTGAAATAGAAAGCTTTTGTAACATTAAACAAATATATAAATAAAATAAATCAATACTTTTATTCATGAAGGAAGGATGAATTAAATTGATCAAAAGTTACAGTAAAGACATGTATAATGTTACAAAAGGTTCTATTTCAAATAAATGCTTGAACTTTCATCAAACTTTCATCAAAGAATCCTGAAAAAAATGTACACAACTGTTTTCAACATTGATAATAATAATTAATGTTTTTTTTAGCATAAAATCCAGATATTAGAATAATTTCTGAAGAGACTTATTTTTAAAACATTAAAAATCTTACCGATCCAAAACTTTTGACTGGTAGTGTACATTGTGAAGTTATTAATTAAAGATATACAATAAAAATGATTTAATAAAAAAGACAAACTGTAACAATATTTCACATTTCACTGTTGTCGTGTACAGTTGCTATCATACGTGATCATAATGTTGACCGCATGAGGGCGTTAAAACTCTACTAAACATGAACCCTTTATCGTAACGCCATTTAACTTAGTTTCGAATTTCGATTATGTAAAAAAAGACAGTGGTTTTGGGGATCTTTTGTTTATTTTATAATATTTATGACTATTTTCTAATCAAAATAATCATTGTGATATATAATTATTTAAAAAAAACATTTAAAGTCTTTATTTTTTGCCATGCTAAAATAATATTAGCTATATTACAATTAAAAATGTTTATTTTATAAATTATATTATTTCATCAATATTATTTTGTTTTAATAAAATATAATTATATTAAAATTATAGGCTATTATATCAATATATCTAAAAAATGTCATCATGTAATCATAATTTAATCATATTAAATCCTAATATTTTATGAAAGTACATTTTAATAATAATATTTTTTATTTTAAAATATATCTTATTTTAAACTACCATGAAAAACTATAAAACAATATGTTATGCCAATTTATTTAATCAAAATTGCAATATTTTATAAAAAAATATTGTTTTTAATAATAATATTTAAACTGTGGTTTTCATGAAATTATATAATTTTATCAAACTTCTGTGCCAAACTACAAAGCAATATGTTATTTTATGTTTATTTATTTTTAATATATATATTTTTTTATTCGTTATAAAATGTATTATTATTATTAACAATTATTGAAAGAAATATTTTTATAAAATGATTATCTTTGTGAAATACAATTTTGCCCTTTGCTCCCTTTCCCTTGACCCCAAAGGCTCCATTCAGATTCCTTAAAAGTAGTTTGCATTTCCTGGAGACAATATCAGTTTGGGAATGAAGTTTTAATGTTTGTGGAAAAGAATTCAACGTGGAAAATAATTGGGGGGAAATAATTTAATTAATTATTGGCGAGCTTTATTAAAACAGATTCAGTTGTCATTTCAAAACCAAGATAGTTCCAGTCTTATTAAATAGGCTAAGTAATAAATAAATAAATCAAGCAAATCCCAACATATAACAAAAGCTGAATGCGATTAGATGATCAGACGCTCGATCTAATCAGCCGTGATTAAAAATACAACCCGGTATGTTGTGAAGTTGGGTGTGTCAGTGTGTGTAAACCACACCCTCTGAATGGCACTCATTTGACTGAACAAGTTTAAATGAGTCTTGTTTCTCACACAGAGAGGGCGTCGCACAGTCACGTCAACGCAAAATGAACGCAACGCTCTGAGTGACCAGGGATGCTTAATTTGGAAGACACATTTCTGTAGTGTTTCCTAAGTTTCGGATACAAAGGAACTTTTCCTCAATATCTGTGATTGTCATTTAAATCGCCATCATGGGTGATGTGATTTCTTCCAACCTGGACGAAGGCAAGCGGGAGATGATTACAGGTAAAACGCATTTGTGTTACTTTACAAAAGGATGACGCCATTATCGGTACAAAAGAGGTACGATACTTAACGTAAATGCTTATAGTGAACGTGGACACAACAACCACAATCGTTTAAGAGAGCCTTTTAACAGAAACCGTGTAGTACAACAAGGAAAACCTGGACTCGTTCGCGAGACGCGTTTTTCGCTTAGAAATCAAAGTCCTGACATCATTCACTGAGACTGTCAGTTCATAACTTTCTGCCTAACTCGTTTTATGTTCCACGGAAAGAATAGAGAACGTCATACAAGATTGTGAAAGAACATGAATGTGAGTAAATGATGACAGAATTGAATTTGACGCGGTGTCTTAAAAAACGCGACGGAATGTATGAACGCGTCGTCGTGTGTAAACGCCCTCAAGTATACACATGTTTAAATGACCTTTTGAGGCAATGTTGAGTAATACTGTTTGTATTAAAAACACTTTATATTGCTAATCATTTTTTGATTCGACTTCCCACGCCAGTACGTTTATTAGCGTTTAACAATTTGGCAAAAACTGTTTTTCCTCTGTCAACTTCACTCAGTTTTTCTATGAGTGATTAAAAGTATCTTCAAACCCTTTAAGGGTAGTTTTGTGTCCACATACAAATGATATTTTCTTTTATATCTCTAATAATAATTAAATAAAATGGCTAACTATAAATGAATAAAAAGTATTTTTGTCTGGATTATGGTTCCTCTAGTTGTTTAGAGAACTTGTAAATATCCTCTACCCGTAGAGACATGCTCCAATAGAACCATATATTAGTTCCTCTCCCAACCATGTAGGACATTTCTTATGTATGACATTGTTCAAAAGAAAGGGTTTTACCCGAAGAGATTTGGAATACCGAAATTATGTTTGCAACATTTGCTTTTGTTTAAAAAGGCTTTGAGATTTTCTAGAAACTTCCATGAACATTTCATAGCTATCCTGTGCTACCAAACTGACAAGTGGGAAAGGAAATGTAATGTTACCAGTCCATAATGTGTGTCGTATTGGTGATTATTGTGCTTTGGAGCTGCGTCTCGTCTTTCCCCCCAGGTTTCCCCTCATGTCTATCATAGAAAATATCTATGGGTGAAAACAGTATTGATAAATATAGCCTAAGTGTTCTTTTAGAACAAAGAGTTCTTTAAGTTGTGGAAAGCTGCCAAAAAAAAGTAAAATGGAATTATATCTGCAAGATATGTTCCCATAATAACTTTTGGATATTATAACAAAAGCTCTTTTGCCTGTGACTGGAAATATTGGATAACTACAACTACAACCTTGTATGTACACACACATACTCTTAGAACAAGTCAGGACTGGTTAACAAGTAGGTTATAGGTTTCATTGTGTGCGTTTGAAGTACCAGTCTGGATCTTTCATTGATGATGATAGGCTTGAGTCACTTGAGGAGTTGCCACTTCATGAAATAATTGTCTCGTTCTTCTAAGCTCATTTCTGAGAAATATTTCCGTGAGATCAATGCAGGTGGTTCTCATGCAGACGCTTTTGCTGATGTCATAAAAAGCTATCTGCTGACTCGGCCCTCCTGAAATTCCACTGCTCTGTAATGAACTGTGGGAAGATGTTTGGTCCAGATGACAAAAAAGCCACCCCCATAGACTCTCCCTTAATGAGGCCCGGAGCAGTTGTGAAGATGTTTGTGGTAGATGGACAGGAGGTCAGCAGTTTGACAGGAGGTTTGAACACAGGAAATTCCTCTTTAGACCTCCCCCGTGAACTATTTCACTAATAGGGCTGGATGTTTTCTTAGAGAGTGAGATCAAGTATGAACATGTCTTGGAGTAAAAGGGATGATCTTCTCAAGGTGTCCTCATACATCTGTCTCCCCCTTGTCTTTCACTCCCTGCATCAATTTCATGGACACTGCAGTTCATCTGCTGACTGTGCATGCGGGAGGGGATGTTTGTCATCTTTTGGTCTTTGTTCTCTATGGTGCGATAGATAGATAGATAGATAGATAGATAGATAGATAGATAGATAGATAGATAGATAGATAGATAGATAGATAGATAGATAGATAGATAGATAGATAGATAGATAGATTGATTATTGGACTTGTAGAAGCCAGCAGTGAGAGAAAATGATCTAACTGGCAAACAGATGAAGTTTTGTCGGAAAGAATGACTTATGGTATTCTAGGTAGCATCAATAAATCAATCAATAATGTGTTTTTGCTATTGTTTTTCAGCAAAAGTGTCTGAATTGTACAGTTGTCTTGGTGTGACATGCATAAATAACTATCCCTGAATCCCTATGTGCATACTATCCATCCTAAAAAATAGTATGTGAGATTAGAATTAGTGTGTCTCAAAGCATAGGATGTTGAAAAGAGTATGGCAAAAGTCCCTGGATGGTCTTGTATTGCCGGTAGATTTTCGAAGTGTAGATCTGTGCACACGCTATAACGGCTAATATCTAATAGTTTCCGACACTAAATAAAAAATATAAAAGGTAATTGCAACTTTTTATCTCACAATTCAGATTTTTTTTCTCGCAATTGCGAGTTTACATCTCACAATTCATACTTTTTTTTTTTTTTTTTTTTTTTTTTTTTCTCAGAATTGGGATATAAACGCGCAATTGTGAGTTATTGCGAGATTCTGACTTTATTTTATTTTCTATTGTATTGCGTAAACAAGCTACCATGAAAATCGCCCACTTTGAAGGAGGGTTCATTTTAGGACTACAAACATGAATAAAAAGTGTAAAAAAAGTGCTACTTTATTACAAAAAAGTATTAAATTAAATTAAATATATGAAGGATTTTAACTGTGGCAAGATGATTAACAGGACAGTTTACAGTGACAGGATGTGTGTAAATATAATGCGACAAAGTGTCCATTAAAGATGCAATTTAATGACGTGAGTGATAGTATGTCCCAAGGGTGTCTACTCTTTTGATACACACTGAAAAGTATGTACTTTTTCTTCAGAAAAAGAGTGCATACTTTTAAGGCGTAGGATAAGTAGGCAGATTATTATATAATGAGTTATTATTAGGGGTTCAAGCGCGTAGCGCTGAAACCCTTTTGTTATTGTTAATTTTCCCATGATGCAGCATTCTCCATCTAAAACTGATCGGGCAGACCGAACCGTAAGTCGTAGAGACTTGAAACTTTGAGGGCTGGTGGTAGTACTCACACCGCCCACAACCACACCAAAGGCGCACCCCGAACGGCCTGACGGGGGCGCTACACCGGTCAAAAGTATGAAATGCCTCATAACTCTTAAACCGTCAGGCGTTTGCTCTTATATCTTAATTAATTGTCTTATATCGTTGGAATCCTTGGCTCAAGAATCCGTGCCTCGGATTTGCTCGCCCTTCAGGCGCCATTTTCGAGTAAATTGAGTTTTTTTTGAAAAATAAAATATTCTCTAGAGACTGGAGAGTGACTATCAATAATCATCCAAAAAATTCGAAATTTCAATTCACAGTCACTAATAGGGGAACCAAAATGTTCGATGTGACCGGGGCCACTTTTACTAAAATGGTTATAACTTGTGAACGGAAAGAGATATTTTCGCTAAACTCGGGACACATGTTTATGAGCTCAATCTGAGATCACATGAAAAAAAAATCGGGACAATTGGCCACTTGGTGGTGCTATAACAGGGAAAAATATCATGAAAATGGCTATATCTCTTTTCACCCAACCGTTAGTCCGATAAAAATAGGCATGCAGTGTCTTTGTCCAGGGTTCCATGATAGTCTGAGAACATTGGCACATTTCAAAACTCGGTATGCGTCATCAGCACAATGCCCTGAAGGAGTCTGAGAGGTTTCAAGCCAGCGTTTTTTTTCACGGAAGTGACTTCCTTAAACTCCTGAATCCTTGCCGAGTCCAACGATACCAAACATGCCAGATTTCGCCTTATGGTTTGTGTAACGGTGTCACTTGGTGCTTAAAAAAAACCGTATTATCTACGAAACCATTAGTCCGATCGAGACAAAACCACCACAGGAAATTTGAAAACGTAGGCCAATAGCTAAACAATAATGACCAAATGTCAAAATTATGATAGGAACTGACAAAAAAATCAAAAAACATATTTTCCTTCAGGGCCTGAATTTCGTTTTGGAAAATGGGGGGGAAATCCCCCCTTAGATGATTCTCATGGGGGGGATTTGTTTTGTTTGAGGGGGAGAAAGGGAAAAGCATTTTTTTCCAAACAAAATTATTACATTTATCTTGCCTAAATGTTTGCGCTCATTGCATTTTTACAATGGGGTTGTAAATTTACACAACACAAGGAAGCTTGATTTAAATTGTTTAATTAAATTGAAAAAAAGTAGCACAAATAAATACAATAGAATAAAGATACAAATAAAGACAAATAAAGAGAAAAGTTTTTGAATAGGTCTAACACTAGTATTCATATACAGAAACTGAATAAAGTAATCAAATGGAAAATAACACTGGGTAGTATTTTAGTCCTGAATAAATTAAATACATAGGCTATTAATCCTGATTCCTTTAACTTAAAGCTATCTTTTGTTGTTTTGACAACAAAATTAATGACACACACATATGGCTGCCGTCACTTTAAGAGCTAGTGCACGGATCCTGTGAAGTGTGTTCATTATACTGGCATGCGTTTTATGCTTACTAAAGACAAAAGCGAGTGTTTATACTCACGAAGACCGCAATATAATCCTCGAAAAATAACTTTTGTTACTGGCCAGCTGTTTTTGAGGCGGATTTTCTATGAATGTGCGCATAGAAAATAATCTCTCAGAGAGCGCGCGATCACTGATTAGTTTAAAATCGCTTGAATGTTTAAACTGGTAAGACTTAAAAAGACGTGCAAATGGTAAACTTCAGTCACGATGCACTGCTGGCCCGATTGTGCAAGTGAATTTTCCGGTATGTCCCCATTGTCCCGACTCCTAAACGCGAGTGTGTATTATCGCCGCAGCGCTTGATGCTTGCCTTGCACAACACATTTTGAGAGAAGAGACGCGGCACAGCTGAACACTCACGCTGTTTGTGAAATTGCGTCTGGCAGATAGTTGTTAAAAGAATGATTTGATTTTATTATCTGTGTGGATTACGATTGCGGGAATTTCCCGCATATAAATGGGAGACCTGCGGGAATGATTAGAATTATGCGTAATACCCGCAATCCCGCACCGAAATTCGAGCCCTGTCCTTAACAAATTGCCTGTATTGGTTGTAAATGGTCTTATCCATCTGTGATATAAGTGTATTTGTTTGTTTGGATCCCCATTAGCCACTAACTGCAGTGGCTACTCTTCCTGGGGTCCCAACAAGTAAAAAATACAAAACTACATTTGATCAACAACAATAAAAAGTTAAGTCAATGAAACATAGTTACCCAACATTCATTCCAAATATCAAAATCAACAATTTACTATAAATTATGCCATTAAATGTTCCTTTAAATTTTTTTTTTTAAACTCATTTTTCTTGTTAAAAAATATGTAATATCAATGGTAAATCATTCCATATTTTCATTCCTCTATACATTACAGTCCGTTGTTTTGCAGTGGTTTTCGAAACGGGAAATATAAATAACATCTCCTTTATGCATGTCTGGTGTTAACATTATGACTAGTACTACTATAAAAGAAGTTGAGACCACAGAACATTAGGAACTCTAGACACAGAAATGTTTCTTATAAAACAAAGCAGAGAGACAATCCTTCACAAGTGCATTCTTATTATATTACAGTTTAAAGTGAGTCGTGTCGCTCTGTTCTGGACTAATTGTAATTCTTCAATTAGTTCATTTTTTTGTCTTTACTTGATGCACTCGACCACCACTGGGCAATAATCTAAGCAAGAACCATTGTTTGCACAATTTTAGAAATACAGTGTTGTGGTAAAAAGTTTAAAACAAGAGGAAGATCATTGGTCTTAAACAACTTCCTTGAGGCACACCACATTGCAACTCTTTCAAATCTGATTAACTTCCATTATAAAATACACATTGTCCCATTAGACAGTTAACTTTTAAACCAATGCACTGTATGAGAAGAAAATTTGTAACATTTCAGTTTATCCAGCATTAATTTATGATCCACTACATCAAAAGCTGAGCTAAAATCTAACAATACTGCTCCTACTAAGGTATTGTCATCAATCTGTGCTCTCTCAATATAAATGCTGAAAATTAGAGAGCAAATTATTCTCCTTAAAGAATAATTGAATTTGCTCACAAACTATCATTTTCAATACTTTGCTAAGAACTGGTTGCAAACTTATTGGTCGACTATTATGACCATTAAAACCCAGTGCTTTCTGTAGATGAATAACCTTTGCATCTTTCCAAGCTAAAGGAAAAATCCCCTTTTCAATACTGATATTAAAGCTGTGGCAAACTGGTTCTGCCAAACAACATTTCTTCTCTTAATTTATCAACTTTAGTTATGAAAAAAATCATTAAAATAATTTACAATTTCATATGGTTTAAAAATAGTTAAAAACGAGTCGCCTGTATCAATAAAAGAAGGAATTTGACTTGATTTCCTATCCATTATTTCATTGTGTACTCCACATTTTTTTACAATCATATTTACATTCACTTATTTTAATTTTGTAAAACATTCTTTTCTTTTTCCTGTTAATTTTAGTTACTTAATTTCTTAATTCGCAATAGGATTTGCAATCCTCCTTATTCCCAGTTCTGTTTGCTGTACCCTTTGCCACATCTCTCTCAAACATAATGTTTTTCAACTCCTTAACAATCCATAACATTCTTCACTGTACTTTTTTTTTTTTTTTTTTTTTTTTTTTTTCATATATAGGTGCATGTTTTTCTACCAAAGTGTAAAATCTTTCAAATGCTGACAATGCATAATCTGGAATGAACTTCCTTATAAACATCAATCCAACATACATTATTTACATCTACAAAATGATTCTTGACTGAATCTCTTGAATAAATTACTTTTGGTTTCCCAAGTGTTTACATGCTTTCTAAATAAAACATAATATCTTTATAATATCTTGTGCTTAACGGCCTTAAACCCTGATAAATGCTTGCAGCTTTTATTATTATTATTATTATTATAAATGTTCTTTGTAAAGAACTTAACTTAAAATGTAAAATGACATTTATGTGTAAAAAAATAATAATATTTTTTTAATTTTTGATCCAAAAGGTCAAATTTCTTTAAAGAAAAAAACAGAATTGATGCAAATATAAAATCATACATTTTATTTGAAAACAATAAAAAAAAATGTTTAGGTCAAGCAGAAATCTGACCTACTAACCTCACTTGACCAGGGTTTTTCTTTTTAAGATTGCAAAATGGCCACTAGTCTCAACGTCTTTTTTTTTTTTTTTTTTTTTTTGTAATGCTTTGTTACAGGTAGTTGCTCTATTGCGTTTTTTTTAATCTTTTAGATCCCATGAACCAGCTATTATGATCTTTGTGTGAGGGAACCCTTTCCTAAAGTCGTGTGTGTGTGTATACACGAGTAAATATTATTTAGAAAATATTAAGTGGCTATTATTAACTTATTACACTCACTATAGTACTGTGCTGGGACAGTACTTTATATTATTTATTTATTTTAATCAATTTTAAGTATCTTACTTTTTTTTTTTTTTTACATTTCTACGGACCCTTTAGCATTCCCTTGCAGAACCCATCTTAAGATGTGATGAGTAAATTGATGTGCTGTGTTCGCAATGGCATTCAATTTCAGCGTTTCTGAAGATAACATTGTTTTCCTGCGAATCGACGCCGGTACCTGTTCCTCCTGTGCCGATTGAACGTCTAGAAATGCTCTCTGCAAATATACATGTGAATGAATACTGTGGAATAGTCAACACTGAGCCAAAGCAAACGGAGTCTACAAGTTGTTCTAGTTTAATACAATAGTGGGTCTGCTTGAGAACGGTCTGCCCTCAGACGCGTCGGCTGCTGCATTCGTGCAAACAAAACAACATGCTTTTCATGTTCAAATTTCCTGTAACAAGAAGCTGCTAATCTGATAGATTTCTTAAGAAAAAAGGTGTAAGTGGAGAGATTCTTTCCTGTGGAGACCTAGGCCATGGTATAGTAAACGGAAATGCCCAGAAGAACGTGTACTTGGAGCGCTGTGCTATAAATTTAGTTTGACATCAGATGTGGCCTTCTTCCTTTTCCGTCCTTGTCAGGTTGTTCCTTCCTGTTCTTATGAAAGCATCTCCTTTCACATGCATGCGATTGTGAACACGTGCTAACTTTCATCCCAATACAGTGCCTCAAGAGATTGTTTAACATGTTAATTTGAAATGCCAAGGATATCGTTTGCTGTAAAACTAGACCAAGATACTTTGAATATGGCATTCAAATGTGATCGCCTCCAATCATGCGTCACTTTTTCCATTTATTGCCCCCTTTATATAAGCAAATTATTCTTAATAGCACCATCTTTTCATAAAGCTTCGATAAGCCTGCAGGCTCAGGTCTTTTCATTTTTAATGTGTATTTTCATACACAGTGTTTTCACCATGTGTTTGTGTATTTCCACACTTGATTGTTTTTGCAACTGTTTCTCTCTTTATCAAGAACACCCTTTAATTGTTGACCTCCTTTTGTGTTCTAACCCTATTGAATTTCTGGAAAGCTTGGATCAGCATTTACACATATATTTCCACATAACTGTTATGATGTCGCAACAGAATACATGGTGAGGGTTGCACAGTTTGTCCCAAAAATCATGATGTTTATTTTGGTTAAAGTTGTTGTTTGTCATTTGAACCGTGATTATATAATCCCTTACATCTCATATGGTAGTTAAGTTTTTTTTTTTTTTTTTTTGAATATAGGCCAAAAGGAATTTATTATTAATATTTATTTTATAATAAGAACAATAATATTTTCTTAGTAGTACAATATTAGACTTTGAAGCATGCAAATAAAGTGGTTTAATAATCGCATATGGCCTTAATATCATGATTTCTATTTGAACTCTCTCAAACACGCTCACACACTCACTCACACTGTTGGCTAATGATGTGTGGTTCTAGTTCTAGTCAACTAAGAATCTTGGATCAAGTTACACTCTCTGTGTGTTTGCATCTTAGTTGTTATCTTGCCTAATTGCTGTTGGGAACAATTCACAACTAAAAGACTAAACTAACTCAACAGGTTTATTACATTTTGTGATTGATTGTTAAATGTACCACCATTTCACCCAAAGTAACCTCCAACAAATGCAACCTGCAATTTGCAGTAAACTCGGCAGCTGTAAGGTGATCATTTCTTTCCTCTGCTGCGGTCCTGCTTGAAATCTAACGTTCCTGTGTGTCTGTTCCAACCTAGCCCGCACCAGTGCAGTGATGGCAGAGTTTGGGAGGTTTTACGAGCAGCAGTACGCCGTGGCTTTGTTCAACAGTGTGCGCTTTGAGATCGAAGGAGGAGGAAATATCCAGACACAACTACTACATAGAAAGGTAAAGCCCCTCATATTTCCATGAATTTCACCTTTACATCCCAGAACGAAAATGAAATGGAAAAGAAATGCCCACTACAGGTTAAAATAAGGTAAGAAATAAGCCTCCTTGCTTTTGCTTTTTTTTGCTTTTTTTTTTTTTTTTTTGCCATTTCATTTGGGAGGCTCTCTGTGGTCTTGCTTATCGGCATGGAGTCGGTAAAGAGGAAGTGGAACAAATTTCACACAAGTTAAATAACCGTAACAAAGACCTGAATAGCACACACACAAAAAGCACATAAAGACTTCAGTCGCCATTCCACCAACTGATAAATCAAAGGATCTTGGGTAGTTCTGACTCATGCTCCTTTTCAATCACATTTATGCTGGTGCTGGTCCCAACCCACATTTCCACTGACTTGAGTGATGAATATGGACATAACTAACAACATAACCGGCTCACAAATGAACTTTGAGCATTACTGTCTTTGTTTGAGTTTTCATTTTGGGAAAAAAGAAATGAATTGTTGATGCAACTGTCAAGAGCATAGCAATCAATTCAAATAAGTAATATTAGTAATTATATATTTTATTAAGATAGACTGGGGAAACATTAATGTGGCTGGAGCTTCTGTCCAACACATGGGAACGAGGTGTCCATCAATGGATTATGTATCGCCCCCTTGGGCATTCCCAGTGTAGACTATTTAGTTGTTTTGAAAACTTTACTTGTTTTAGATGTTATCCCTCTCTCCTGGCCTCTGATGCTAATTGTTTCTGGTTTGAGATCAGCAGATCTAAGGAGCCTAAAGCAGCTTTTCTGCTGTGGAAAAATGGATCAAATAGTTTTTGATCAGACACCAGCACACTGGCTACTTTTACATGCAACCAAATAATCCATTAGTAATCGGATTGACAGCTCAGTCGGACTGAAAAGCCTTCATGTAAACACCCTAATTGATCCAATTGAGCTCGATCTGAATGGAATTTTTTTCGGATTGAAAGGGGTGGTTTATTTCTTTTCTTATCCAATCGAGAGATTGCTTATGTGCAATGACTTAGAAATGACATAATGACGTATGATGCCCGGAATGTGCTGCAGTTGTTAAAAGAAATGTCAAAAATGACTCGTGTTATTCTAAATTCTCCTACCACTTCATCATCTGTGAAGTGAATTCCCATCAGTCCTCACTTCATACTCTCATCCACAGACACTTTGTTTTGGGCGCAGGAAGGGGCGTTTTTACTATTTGATAAATATAAGCAGCATTGCATACCGGTTTATCCACAGACACTTTGTTTTGGGCGCAGGAAGGGGCGTTTTTATTATTTGATAAATATAAGCAGCATTGCATACCGGTTCATGTGCTCGTTGTTTCCTAATCAGGACCCGAAATAGATAAATATTAAGTCTGCTCTTCAAAAAAAAGAAAAAAGCAATGGAGGAGAATAGCACTAACAGCGGGAAACTGTACATTCGTGCAGTGTGTGCATGTCAAATAATCAATTCTGATTAGAAGCTTGTGGCATATAAACACACACAACAACCCGATCACTATTTATCGTTCATGTAAACACTACGTTCGGATTCATCAATCATAATGAATACATTTCCGATTGAAACGAAAGGTGTGCATGTAAACAGCCACTGTCAGTTTGAATTGGGCTTGAGAGATGATCTTGCGAAGAGAATTTGTCCCCCGGTTATCTTAACTAATCTGGAGAGCAAAGAGAAAAGAAAATGTTCACCATTGAAGGCTGCTGAGTTTTTAAACTTTCTACGAAGTCAATTGTCCATGATGTCATTGATCTCAACTCTACACAGCAATCGAGACTACAGCCAAGAAAAACACTTCTCAAGAACTGTGCACAATAATTTTTGAAGTCCCTCAATTGTTATGAGCCAAGACAGCTGGACTTTAAAATATTTGTCTGTATGTTTTTTGGGTTTTGTTTAAAAGATTAACCGATTAACCATGTTCAAAGGCATGTTAACTCACCAGTGGTAAATAGGGCCTCCATTAGCAGAACTCTGTGGTTTTGATTGTAGACATAACACAACCTTGAAGCCCTTTTATGTACCAATTGCTCTGCCCATTTCTTATTTTAGGCTGAATCACTGAGATCAATGTTATATAAACACATCTTGAGCTAGCCTTTTTGTTATTCCAGACTGTTGGGAGTGTTTCATGTTGGTCTTCTAAACATCATTCATTGTATTGTTTAGTCATGCTTTCTTCTAGTACAATGATTTTGATTCACATTCATTTAAAATGTGTTTGTTCCCATCACAGGACCCTCTGAAGAACAAGTCCATCTTCTCTGGAGGTCTGTTTCAGTATCTGGAAGAGAGCAAGAAATGGAGGAGTCGTTTTTTGTACGTGGGCGACTCTTACAGCATCGGCTTGTATGAGAGCAAAGCGGTGAGTGTAAACCGCTGAGTGTGGGTTTTTTTTATGTTCACCACAAACACACCCAGCTCAGATAATTAAATGTAAACAAAATAAAAATGATCTGAATGTTAATCTTGCATTATTGGACCTCACTTAAATTGCATTGCTGTTAGTGGACATGTACTGTATGTCATTTCCCCAGCTGCAGATGGATTCTGAAAAGTCTGCTTCCTCTACAGGCACATGATCGAGGTCTACAGTCCAAAGGGGTCATTAACTGTGCCGGGTACAGAGCCCTAACCTCTATGGAGGAGTACCTGGAGCTTCTCAACAATAGCCTGAGTGGTGAGAAATTAATTAATATAGTAAATTAATAACATGATACAAAAATAAGTTGTTTAGAAAATCCTAGAATTCTTATAGGCATGTAGTACAAAATTATTTTAATAGTCCAAGTAGGGTTTAAAAATTACATTATTTACATTAGGAGGAAAAAAAAGTAATTACAAAATTGATTTATCTAGAAAATTTGTTAACACATTACTTAAAGCTTTTATGTATAATGCATATAAAGGTATTAATAATGTTTGTTACAATGCAATGTATCATTTCTAGATAACTAAAGTTATAATGGATTATGAGATTTGCACATTCCTCGTTACATCTGAAATTGTTTTGTCATGTTGTCATCTAAAATGTTATATAAAATAAATATTGTTAATTATTTAACAATAATTATAAATTAAGCGTAGCGTCAGTTCTGGCAGGTCAAGCTCGTATCAGCTGACACTCTGCTGATTCACGTCTACCGATAGGAATACAATGCCGATCACTATATATATATATATATATATATATATATATATATATATATATATATATATATACACACAGGTCCTTCTAAAAAATTAGCATATTGTGATAAAGTTCATTATTTTCCATAATGTAATGATAAAAATGAAACTTTCATATATTTTAGATTCATTGCACACCAACTGAAATATTTCAGGTCTTTTATTGTTTTAATACTGATGATTTTGGCATACAGCTCATGAAAACCCAAAATTCCTCTCTCAAAAAATGAGCATATCATGAAAAGGGTCTCTAAACGAGCTATTAACCTAATCATCTGAATCAACTAATTAACTCTAAACACCTGCAAAAGATTCCTGAGGCTTTTAAAAACTCCCAGCCTGTTTCATTTCTCAAAACCGCAATCATGGGTAAGACTGCCGACCTGACTGCTGTCCAGAAGGCCATCATTGACACCCTCAAGCAAGAGGGTAAGACAGAAAGAAATTTCTGAACAAATAGGCTGTTCCCAGAGTGCTGTATCAAGGCACCTCAGTGGGAAGTCTGTGGGAAGGAATTGTGGAGAAGGACCGATTCCAGACCTTGGGGGACCTGCGGAAGCAGTGGACTGAGTCTGGAGTAGAAACATCCAGAGCCACCGTGCACAGGCGTGTGCAGGAAATGGGCTACAGGTGCCGCATTCCCCAGGTCAAGCCACTTTTGAACCAGAAACAGCGGCAGAAGCGCCTGACCTGGGCTACAGAGAAGCAGCACTGGACTGTTGCTCAGTTTTGCATGTCATTCGGAAATCAAGGTGCCAGAGTCTGGAGGAAGACTGGGGAGAAGGAAATGCCAAAATGCCTGAAGTCCAGTGTCAAGTACCCACAGTCAGTGATGGTCTGGGGTGCCATGTCAGCTGCTGGTGTTGGTGCACTGTGTTTTATCAAGGGCAGGTCAATGCAGCTAGCTATCAGGAGATTTTGGAGCACTTCATGCTTCCATCTGCTGAAAAGCTTTATGGAGATAAAGATTTCATTTTTCAGCACGACCTGACACCTGCTCACAGTGCCAAAATCACTGGTAAATGGTTTACTGACCATGGTATTACTGTGCTCAATTGGCCTGCCAACTCTTCTGACCTGAACCCCATAGAGAATCTGTGGGATATTGTGAAGAGAAAGTTGAGAGACGCAAGACCCAACACTCTGGATGAGCTTAAGGCCACTATCGAAGCATCCTGGGCCTCCATAACACCTCAGCAGTGCCACAGGCTGATTGCCTCCATGCCACGCCACATTGAAGCAGTCATTTCTGCAAAAGGATTCCCGACCAAGTATTAGTGCATAACTGAACATAATTATTTGAAGGTTGACTTTTTTTATTTTTTTTTATTAAACTTCTTTTATTGGTCAGATGAAATATGCTAATTTTTTTAGATCATCAGTATTAAAACAATAAAAGACCTGAAATATTTCAGTTGGTGTGCAATGAATCTAAAATATATGAAAGTTTAATTTTTATCATTACATTATGGAAAATAATGAACTTTATCACAATATGCAATTTTTTTTTAGAAGGACCAAAAATCTAAATAAAAGCTCCTTCAGTATTATCAGCAGCTGTCGTGTTTTAACAGGAGCGAATTACCCTCCTCCATCCCCAGCTCCTCCTCTCGTCAGTCCGGGTTTGGCATTCTGATTCCCCTTGAATCAGAATAAATTCTCTAATTATGTTGTACTTTAAAATCTAGAATTAATGATATCTGCATACATTCATGTTGGTTCTGTTGTGTTTACCCTAAGGGGGGTTATTGCTGCTCTCCCTGCTCTTATCCATGCTAGGCTGCATGGATGCGCAGGGAGTTCTTCCCCAGAACAGAGCCATACCGCCAATCCTAACTGTATGCAGTTGCGAATCGTATTTGACGATAGTGATCCTGACAGAAGTATTATAACTGTGGTTACAGATATTCATGAGACCATAAAGTGCATAAGGCATAATTAAATGCATACATTTTTTATATACATTAATAATTTTATAATGCAGTAAATATAAAAGGCTTTAAGTCAAGTATTACAGAAAGTTCTTATTTGATCTCATAATATAATATGCATCGTTTTATTTATGTATGAACAGGAAAAATTGCAGAATAAGTTCTCTGATTAGACTATACTTTTGTATACTGAGTATTCAGTGTAATTTGTGTTCGTGTTCTTCTTATATTGTGTCTGTTGTTTTAGATTCAAAGGCCAAAGTGGCAAGTGCCCCATTTCTGAAGTGCCCCACACAGTTTCCCCTCATCCTGTGGCATCCATATGCCCGCCATCACTACTTTTGCGTGATGACAGAGAAAGAACAGAAGAAGTGGCATGCCGTCTTCCAGGACTGTGTGAGACACACCAACAACGGTGAGTCACTATTGATTGATTGATTGAAGTTTATTTCGAGCAAAATAAAATAAAATAATATATACATATATATTAACACACAACTATCACAAACAATGACAAAAAAGTCCTGTTTTAAAAAAAATGTCAGTGTCAGTTTTATGTCAGTGTATCTGCTTTGCTGAGTTTAAAAAGATCTATCTTATCTACTTTACTCATTTAAATCACGTTCACGAAATTAAAAATGCTGTAGAAGTAGATTTTTCCAGATCAACTACTTTACTGTGCTCTAAAATTACATTAAAACCAAAGCTTTATTCGAGAACATTTGCTTTGTAGTCGGTTGTTTCTGATTTACATTACTACAACAAGATTTGACTCTTTCCTACCTGTCAATGAAACATAATCTATAGAGTTTCTAGCTAAATATTTAAAGAAATTCCTGAATGCCTTTGTAATAATTCATAGTATTATAATACCTTCAGCTCCACCCTCAAAACTTCTGGCTTATTGTCATATTTCAAATCTCACAACAGGGTGTGTGTCTATGTGTTTGTGAGGGGGGAAAAGGTTGTCACAGGTTGAAATGTTGAATGCCTTTGAAATTACTTTACTTTAAGGTGTGGAGGATGTTCCTGTTGTAATTTTAACTGATGTTAAATATCCCATGCAAGAACTGTGAAATAATGATTGTTTTTTTTTATTTTATTATTATTCATCATTAATGCACTGATATTAGCCCCTTTCACACAGTCTTTACTGGTAACTTACCAGTAACAGATCATATGTGTGAACAGGACCTTTTCAAATATACCGGTAAATTGGTTTCCGGCAATTTATCAGAGAGCGATGTTGTAAAATTACCGGTGTATGCGCTGTGTGAACGCGGAATGAAGATTAATGGTATTTTGCACGTGCCAGGTCAGAACGCGCTGACTTAAGAAGTGATTTAGGCCAATCAGAAGCCATTGAAAGAGCAATTGCTCTGGGCCATTCATACAATTATGACGCAGATGATGCATTTACTCAGCACTGATTAAAAAATGTCTTCAAATTGGAGTGATAATGAAACTAAAGCTCTTCTCCTCATCCGGGCAGATGAAGAGATTTGTGAACAACCGTTACAACAACATACTGTCACCTATAATAAAATAACTAGCATTCTTCAGGAGCAAGGCATAAACTGCCGGTTAATTACATCATAGTTTACTGGTATTTTGGTACTGAATACTTTGTAAATCCAAAGAAAATTTAGCTTTATCATCACATGAATAAATGTAAATGACAATTTAAAATTTATTAGAATATAAAACAGAATATAATTTCTGTTCAGTCTGTTTTTACTGTATATTTGATCAAATAAATGCAGCCTTGCTGAGCATAAGAGACTTCTTTTAAATTCATAATTTGTTACACTTTTCTGAGTACTCAATGCGCTTTTCATATGGAAGGGAGAATCTCCTCAACCACCACCAAGGTTATTAAGATTATTAAAAAATAATTCCTACACCTGCATAAAAAGTTTAAATCAAAAATGTTAAGTTTCTAAAGAATGCCATACTGTAGATGTTGCAAAACTAATAAAAGGAGGAATTGTGCAATTAACATAGCGGCCAATAAATACAACTTGCAGAGCAGCGTAGCTCCAACATATTGCCAGTCATTGACTTCTAACTGAATATCCTCTGATCTACCTCAGGGCATTATGGGAAGGTGTTGACATTTGGTCAGAGGCACTCTCAGTTGGGCTTGTCAAGACATGACAGCAAATTACTAGCTTTGTGGATCACAAATGATTCAAAACCAGATACCATACAATTTACGCAGATATATAACATCAAATACCTCTTGGTATCGCACTGGGATGTGAGAGACTGCTGAATATGATTTAGGGGTGTGTCTAATAAACCGTAAACCTACATTGCTCACGGCCTGACCTTAAGAGGCATATAAGAATCATGAAAGTTTTTTGCATTCCTTCACACTTGTCCGTCCACTTTGAGGAAACCCAGACCTTCCTGCTCTCCTCAGTCAGAGATTGATCTTATTAACTGGATTTTTGAATAATGACTTTCAAGCCATTCATTTGCCCGGGGCAGTGACCTTCCTGCTGCATTACCTGGAGAAATAATAAAGAAATAAACCAATTTACTTCCATATTGTAACATTTTTCATGTTTGTGACAAACAGGAGACATTTAGGGTGGGATTTGATTTTTCTGTTAGGAGCTGATTCTAAAAAGTAGTTTGTTTTAAAGAGTAAGAAGCTATTTTAACCTTGATTTTAAATGATGATGCTTCTATTATTACTTTGATATATTTCAATTAAACTGTACTATTGGCTTTAGATAACCGAATTGTGTATAAATAATAGCCTAAAACAATAGCTGTTTCAATTGTCTGCACAACCTGCTTCACCTATGCTTTTAGTGATGCAAGCTATTACATTTTGATAGATTTATGTAGCGCTTATTTTTCTTTTTTTGAAATAGCGTGGACACTAATCATGCACAATAAGGTATGATGAGGAATGTTGACTCATCTTCAAGAGGAAGTTTTGTTCCTCAGCCTGTTTTGCATATTGATTTAAAATTAACATGTAACTAGGGACTTCATCCCAGATCAATATGTACGGCAAACATATGAGATCTCTAGCTTGCCTCAAGGCTTTTTAAAATCTCAAGGTGACTCGGTAACGGGCCAAAACAGACAGTCATGAGTGCTAGAAGTTACACAATGAACATCATTTGCATTTGAGGCAGCAGGGAAGGGCTCTGCAAAGTCCCCGAGGCCTGCCTGAAGCCGAGGGCAAAGATGACTTGAGGTAGTTGCTCTGCAAACGTGAGAATGCAGCTCTGTGTTTTGGCTGGGGGGTTACCAGAGGGCAGAGATCAACCACATGCAAAGCTGTGGTGTTACAGCAGGTGCTTAATATGCTTGGATTCTATTGCAGCAATTGACAAAATCCAGGTGAATTATACTCCATCTCGCACACACAAAGGCCTTTCATAGAGCTAAGATAAAGCAAACCACAGATGCACACTAGTTTAGCTATCAGAATTTGAACTAAGGCTGTGTGTGATCCAATACATGTTTAAGTTGATCTGTGTAACCTTCTGGAATGGGACAAAAATAATGGAAAGCTTACACTATTGGTGATTCAGTGCAAATTTTGCATTCTGAACATTTTTGTTTATCTAGTAATTGTATTCTAGTCATTGTTCTGACGGTCTGTGGTGGTTGTTAGTCACTTGTTTTGTTGTAGTCATACCGGTCTCATTGGCAACTGGGACAGTTGGTAATCAATCATATCATCACACCCATTATGACATCATAGTATGGAGACCCATGGCAGAAAGAAAACAAACCGGTTTTTAAAACTGAAGTAGAGGAGAATTTCAGTTTCATATATGGAATTGTTGACACTGTTGACAGATGCAATACACCATCAAACTGCACACTTTGAATTCAGCTGAAATTTAATAACAGTCCTTTGCGCTAAGTAATAGGCACCCTTTGACCATCTGTTTAGTTAACGCCCACATGTGAACCTGAAGAGCAGTTGACTTGGATATGATGCTTCCCATATATGCTAAGATAATTCTGGCGTTTCTGCTGTAATTATGACACTGCTGCTTATTTTCAGACTGTGAAGAAATATTATTTTATTTTGCTTATTGATTTTCTTTCTTTAGTATTTTTATTTAAATAATTTATTATAAAGTTTGCTGATGAACCACTGTCCTAAGGTGATGTACTCAGGTTTCTTGTGCAAAAAACAATCATAATTTAGTTTTGCATGAACGTTTTCTACACTCCCTTTCATTCAATTAAAAAAACTATGCACGTCCGTGTAGAGAAATGTTTTATTTTCTCTTATTTCTATCGATAACCTCACCTTTACTGGGCAGGACAAGTTTCTGTACAGTGAGTAGGTGTCTTCTTGGTGTAATAATGTGGGCAGTCAGAAATTAATCACACCTGCTTTTTTTTCTGCTTTGTTTCAATGGGCCTTTTTTTCCCTGGGATGGAAGTTTTACGTTCTGAAAGTTACAGTTTTCATAGTACAGTTAACTTTTTTTAATCCATTTTTTAAGATTTTGAACATTTGATGTATACATTAGCCCCCTTAAACTTATATATTTATCTATGAATTTATACTGAAACCAAAAAAAAAAAAAAAAATATTGTGAATTTTACTTGTAAAAGCCCATCTATGGTGGGATTATTTGTTTTTGCTTCCTAAAAATTTAGAAATAATTGTAATTTTAAAAGCTAAAATGTAGAAACTCGTGTAGTTCTTTTGCTTTTGACACAAATAAGAAATGCTCCAGTGAACGAAACCGTAATGGTAAGCGTGCACACATGCGGTGGCAGAGCAACCCTGGGAACCAGCCATCCCAGGAGTCTCTGCTAACCACCGCGCAGTCCCGTGCCAAAGGAAGCCCACGCTAAACTCTACCATATGTACTATTTTTGCTCAAGACTCTTGCATTGAGTTTCTCAGGCCTGCCAGCAGACAGCTCTTTTTCCACACACACACACACACACACACACACACACACACACACACACACACACACACACACACAGAGTCAGCCACATTCAAGTTAACTTTTGATGTAAGGTGTCTCTTGGACTGTTGGTGATATTACCAGTGGATGTGTTTGGGGACGAGGGGGTTTGATACAGATATTTTTATTTTTATTTTTTTTATAATTTTGTTTTATCAAGCCCAGAACTCTAGGGACTTTCTCCAAACATACTGCTGACAAACGCATCTAGTGTTTTCACATGGGGCTTATGCCAAGAAAAGCTGGTTATTTTCTACTTTCCTCCATTCTGTGTGTGTCTCTCTGTCGCTCTCTCTCGAAGTCTTGGAAAATGAATGCTGAGTGGATTTCCTGTTCCTGACAGACTGTTACACTCCATCCCTCCATCTCTCACTGCTGACTTCCTGTCTTTGTGCCGGCCAATCTGAAACTCACTGCAGTACACACACATTTCTCATCATCAGCTCCTGTCTTGTGAGTGTTTGTGCAGCTTGACATTGCTCATGTCCATCTGTGTTTGTCTTTCCTTGTGTAACTTTATGGATCACACTCACTTCCTGCTGGCATCAGGAAAGCAACTCTCAAAAGGTTATCAATGTCCCAAAAGACTAAAATCTCCCCAAATAACAGCTGTTCAGATTGACTTTTAGTATCAGTGAGAGAGCGTGACTGTTTGGTGCTGTTTGATTTGTTATCTACATGGAAAATTGGGTTCCTTTCAGCAGCTCTGATGCACAGTGTTTACGTAAATGGTCCTACATGGAGCAGTCCATATCCACTTCAGTATCATATAATTATATCATGATTTAAGTGTTTTTCCAAAAAGCCTCGTCATGTTAGGTCTTGTGGGGTTCTCTGCTTGAGTGGTGGTAGCTGTAGTTTCCATAGTCTCATATTAAATGTTGAGGTCTCCAAGTAAAGATGGTATTTTTTAGTGCAGGTCCTTTCCTTGAGCACTATTCATTCTTAATACAGTAATCCATTCCTCTTCCTGGCTGTTCCCACTTAATGGACCAGCAATAAATCACGCCAAAAACACCAAGTTGGTCTACCATTTTTCACCAGCTTGGAAATCCTCAAAAGCTGGTTGATTTTACCATATGCTTGTTTTATTGGTGCGAATGGTCCCCAGTAAAGTTTAATAATACTGCACAATTGTATTATTGACCTTATTTTCCGGAAAATAAGTTGCACCTGAATGTCGCATTGTTTTTGAGAGAAAGGCTCTCATTAGATTAGGTTATAGATTAGGATTAGGCTATTACATTAAAAAAAATTAAAATACCAGCACAAACAATGCTTGCAAACATAATAAACATGCAAGTTCCCCTCACTCCACAACAAATAATTTGAAATTAAGAGTAGCCTATTTAGAAAAAAAGGCCTATGAAAATTAACAAATTAAAGTGGCATTCATTACAAAGAACATTGTTTTAAACACATTTAAACACATTTATTTCAAGTGAAACTGGCATTGGGCTCCTCTCTCAAATCCAAATGTTTCCATATTTGCATGTATTTTGATGCTAAACTATTATTTTATTATATAAACAAGGCTTTGTACTTCATTTGTGGCCCAATATCCACGTAAAAAAAACGCATTCTTCACACACGCAAAAAATGGCTTTGGAATAACACCAGTGTGATAAGGCGGTGGTCACGCTGATCTGTGCAGACTACATATTAAACAACAGACAATTTAAATCGAGCTGAATATCTTTTTCGATGTTTGGTTGACTTTTACTCATAGCAGATACAACTTAAAATACCCTGACATTTATGGTCCTACAGACAAGAGTAAGACATCATTAGTAACTGGGTCTCTCTTTTTTGTACATTCAAAAATGACGACAAAACGTTTTTCATTTGTAAAAAAGAAAACCCTCAGGATGTGCTTCTGCCGTCTCAGTCTCTGTGAACTGGAGCGCATCACAAAAATGAACTGAAACTCAGCGTAAAGCCTATTCGTTTGCACGAACATGAGAAATGTCTATAAAAACTTTAAGTGTCTACCTTTAAGTTTTGCCTATTTGCGATTAAATGCGTTAGGCTGTAAATTACTTTTGAATATAAGTTGCAGCACGTTTCAGATGATAACAAACACAACATAGGCTATAGTCTGAAAAAATATGGTAGCCTTAGCCTAGCAAATTATTACGCGGACACCCCCCGGCTATTGGTCATGGACCCCACTTTGAGAACCACTAGCCTAAACCATGTGAATTTAACAGGGAGTTGATCTGTAACATGTAATGTTTCTTGACCTCTCTAGGACTGTCAGAAGAGTCCAAGGTATCGACACCGGCTTTCACGGATGCCCTACGCCTCTACAGGCAGGCCAAGGGTCACTACGGCACCTGGGACTTGATGTGTGGAAACCAAGCACAGGTTAGTGAAGGTCATTCATGTTTGGAGCATCTGACAGCTGTCACAATTAAACATCCTTCATACAAAACAGGATACTTTGCATATAAAATGCGTTGTTCCAGTGATGGTTTCATTTCATACTGCAACTTGTACAGTATATTTAGTGAGTTTAAGGTAGTGTCTAGTGGGCCTCAGACACTTTTTTTTTACCCATGGGAATAAGAATGGAGGAGAAATCAGAGCCTCCCTGGAAAAGAACGAGAGAGACGCTGTCTGCTGTTCTTTCCTCCTCTCTATCCCTGAGCACTTCTGTTTTCCTTGGATCATTTGGATTGAGTTCCCTCTGAATGTTCTCAATCTTGGCTTTATGTGTCCCAGACAGGTGGGAGGGCACCCAAACTTTGTCTCAGGTGTGGCTGACACTCTCAAAGTAACTATTTATTTCACTGAGAACTTTTGCAATGGAGAATCTAGGTCAAAAACCAGGTCTACCTGCTAAAGGTGGTCAAGTTGTATTTCAAAGTCATCTACCAGTCCTAACCAGCCATGTCTGCCAGGTTAAGCTTGTAATGAAGCTCTAGACCAACAACCTAGACCAGTTAGAAACCACTTCAAACCAACTTCCATCAGATGTTCGTTTAAGCTGAGCTTTTATAAAAAAAAAAAGAAGTAAATTTACAAGCAGACAGGTGGAAGGGTGATTGTTTTGTCGTTGTTGCTGCTGAGACTGGGCAATATTCTACAGTTTTGTAGCTTTTATTTTTCTTATGTGTCATGATTTCATGAACCAAAGTATATTGTAATTTATTTTTGGATTGACATTTGTACTGTTGCTTTAAGAGGTGGGTAGAGTATCCAAAAACTGTACTCAAGTAAAAGTACAAGTACAAGTACTTATGTACACAATTATCTAATTTGTCCTTTGGGCGGACCAAGTTTTTGAATAAGACACAAATATTTGTGACATCATAACATTTCTGAATTACCCATTTCTCCCTCCCAAACTCATTTAAAATAAATGCCAAAATACAATGTTTTCCATCTTTCTGTCTGACCCGAAGGCCATTTTTAAAAGGCTAGCTCTTTTTAAGCTTTATCTTGATAAGTCAGACTGATCACTCTGTATTTAAGATCTGCTCCAGAACAGTAGAGCACAAACCCTCAATGATGTCTAAACCACAGAGCAGAGAGACAGCTGAGAATGTGTCATTAGAGGGGTGAGTTATGGTCAGGTCTGTGTGGTTTATCCTGCTGTCTCATTTTAGTCATAATATGCTGGAAATAACATTTTAGTTTCTAATAGATTTAGGAATGTCTATCTAACTCACTTGCTTACTTGCATGCACAGATTTGAATGAAATGCAAACAGGCAGTCATTAAAATGATTGGGTTCTAGTTTCCCTCAGTCCTCACACTTTCTCTCCTTTGCACACACACACACACACAGACAGACACACACACACACACACACACACACACACACACACACACACACACACACACACACACACGCACACCCATACAGTGCCTTTAAAGAGGACCTATAATGCAAAATGGTGTTCCTTTTTCTCATTTTGTATTTCTTTTCCACAATCCAGCAACAACTTTTACAAAATGAAGGTAGTAACCGTAATCTTGAAATGAAAGTTTATTACTAAATATTTTTTCCCTTCACAATCTTCCTTTCTCTTCATAAAATTACATAATTTACATATTTAGGATAAGTATCAACCTGATATTTTAGTGTTAAGTAATTTGAATGTTCTCATATACACATTTTCCTTGGTTTTCAAGAATATTATTCAAATTAAAAGCATTTCTCACCTGCATGTGACGTTTAGTGTCATTTGATGCACATCGTGATCTGGAATTAAGATGAACGTTTTTTTTTATGACTCTTTCAAAATATATTTTTATATCAAATATAAAATACTGTATATCAGTTATTTACTTCAAAAGCATAAACTGAATTTCAGTAAATACCACTGAATATCTTCTCTTCTATAGCTTTGAAATCCCATTCATTTTGTGCACACTGAAGTCTGGTGCGTCACAAGACCTGTGAATTAACCAATGGCATTTGACGTCACTTATTGTACATTATTGTTAATGAGTTTATTTTTATGGGTTTATTTTTACCAACAGAGATGACCGCATCAGAAGTGTTTTGTAGCTTAGGTTGTATTAAACCAGGAATATTCCTTTAAAAGCACACATGCACCTTCCTAGGAAATTGTTTGTTTTGGACTTTAAATGTTATGTTTTGCTCCCTGCCAGAACACACCCAGGAAATGTTTCCTATGAATGAGCTGTTTGTGTGTGTAAACTCAATTAATGCCTCTGTTCTTACACTTTAACCAGGGAAAAGTACTATGAGTTGCAAATAAAGAAGGTATTGACATTTTGTGTGTGCGAGAGACATGGTCATTCCTCCTCATCCCGCCCTTTACACTTTAACAGTGACACAGGGCGTCACGGTCAGCCTGGACGTGACACCATGCTGGGGAAACGGTTGCGTGGGCTGTTATTACTGCTGGGTGTGGGCCGTCTGTTTTTTGTTTTTCTGTGAGGGGTCTGCAGAGTGTTACTGCCCACCTGGCCCCTGCGTTTCCGTGGAAACAGGGCGAGTGGAGGGGGTGAAAGCCATTCTGTACTATTTACCATCGTCGGATGAAATTGTAAGCTCATGAATCTAAAATGCCTAAGAACTTGAAATGCCATTCACACAAACATCAAACAACTTAAAGTTATTGATACCGGTTTGTTCAGCCAAGCCTAAAGCATTAGCTGCAACAATATAATTGGCTAATTTAAGTTAAATTACTCGCATATGAGTGTGATCTAGAGGTGTGCAATTTTATGTGTATGGTGTGGGCGGATGCTTCACAGGTGAACGGCTAATAAATGCCAGTCATTTGCTCCACCCCATCACCAACAAGTCATAAAGAAGCCCCTTTCTACTGACCACTTGACCCATTCCCCTCTCTCTCACTATCAAACACATTGGTTGATATCAGGCAACATTAAGGTGTGAACTAATCCTAATATTTACAGTAAACGTGTCATGTTTGTGGCGTATTATTTATGATAAAACTATTATCCCTAAAAACACACGTGAAAAGACTTCTTCACACAGACACGTTTCCCCACATCAAAGGTGGTTTCTGTTCTCAGTCATTGCATGCACTGCAGTGAGCATAAACAAAGCAGCCATCTGTGATGGGCGTCTATGTTATGGGTATGAACGCTTTAAGAATTATTCATTTGACATTGTAGCCTACAGTCTCTTGAGTCTACGATTGCATTGTTACCAAAGATATGCATGCAAAACTACAAAGCCGTTGGCATAAAGTTAATGATGCCCTCGTAGCTGTCTGATTGGTTTTCTAAAGCAGTATTCAAATTTTGTCATGCCATCATTAAGTAAACGGTAGTTCCAGTTGCTGTGTAACCACTAGTTTTCAAAGGCTTTTTCTCATTCGCATCTGTTTGTGTCTAGATTCTTGCTAACCTGGTGATGGAGACTTTGCACCCTGAACTGAGGAATCTGATCGTACCTCGGCTGAAAGGAAAACTACAACAGAGACAGAAGGACTGGATGCTGGTCGGTTCTCATATGTAAATTGTAAAGCTGTAAAAAAATAAATCTTATCATTTACACAAATATATGCAAAGCATTTTTATAATTGTATTATACTTTCTTGGCAATAGATAATAGATCTATTAGTTTATAATAGATATAAAAAAGGAAATGGATTCCATTTCAGGCTTTAGAGAAGTATAAATTGGTGTTAGGGTTCACATCAAGGCTCAACAGTTCAAAAAGGCCCATATATAATGTAATAATATATTTTTATATATATATATATGCGCCAAAAATACAAGACCTAAAAATAAATGCATGTTAAATAAAAAAAGACAACTGCACTTGTCACTGTATTACGAAAACTTAAGGAATGGATGTGTTTATCTGCTGCAGTTTGTATGTTTGTTTATCATCTGTTTGTTTACCCTGTCAGATCTCAGATGCAGTATACAGGCAGGTGTTGTCACAGACACGAACTGAACACGAAGCTCTGGTTCAGGTTTGTGAGGTGGAGCGCCCCCGTCTGGACGCTGCTCTACGCACAGATATGGACCAAATCATCACGTCCAAAGAGCATGTTTCCGGAAAGATCCGCGGTAAGAGCAGAACCAAGCTGCCTACTATGTGGAAACCACTAGCGTTCCCTCTAGGACACACAAACACACAAATTATTCTCCAAAGGGGTTTATTCTCTATATCAGTAAATACTGTTTCTGAACTCTCTGAAACTCCTCGATTGTAGTCTTGAGTTTTCTTCCAGGAACATACACATCACAAAATTTCTCATTCAAATAATTCCCACCCAAGACATGGGTAAAAAAAAAAGAAGAGACAAGGCCTGGTTGTTAGTTGTGTGTGAACTCGTGGTTATGGTAAAGGGTGTGACATTTTCTGCTCAAAGTGGTTGACCAATCACAACCAGTGTCGGGGGTAGTAACTCATTACAAGTAACTTGAGTTACGTAATCAGATTACTTTTTCAAGTAACTAGTAAAGTAATGCATTTTTCAATTTACAACAAAGTATTTGTTACTTTTTCACATTTATTGACTGACAGCTCATGTTGAGAGAAATAAATTGAGGCGTTGTGTGCGCTGTGTAAACATGATGGTTATTTTAGTTCTAGACTAAATGTGAACATGCATTACTCATCTCACTTGCACGAAAACATTCAGTATTCCTCAAAATGAATAAAAACCATAAAATGCAATCTCAATGTTATGCTAAACTTTTATAATTAACTATATTAAATTATACAAATATACTTTATGTATTTAATCTCACTTTATTCACCAATGTCTTTGCTGCTGACCTTTAATGATCTAATTCAACCATACTAAGCAAAAATTACTTGAGGATACAGGAGAAGGAAGTTCAACACTCTTATTTCTAAATCTAATCTATTGTTCTTTAATCCAGAATGGCAGTACAGCTGAAAGCCCTTCATAAAACTTCTCAACATACAGCCTGCCTCAGATTGTTTTTATGGTTTGATTAAAAGCAGTTTAACGCTATCTTTGCCTAAATTCGTATTGTGTGGGGCTGTGGGCAAGACTCATGTCCATGCCTATGTCAAGATCCGGCCCTGTACTGCAATAATGTAAAATGTGAAAGTGTTTTTGAACATTCAAGCGTGAAAGTCTCAAATTCTTCCATATGATCCATCTTTCATTGGAATTCAGTTTCACGCAGCTTAGTTCAACTATAACCTAAAAAGCCCTGACCGTCCTGCCATAATGTAGGTTTGGCAAGAGTCGTTTGTGGCTGGGACTGTGTTCCACCGAAAATACCCGTAGCACATTTCGAATAACATAAGCAAAATGATCTTGACGGCATGTTTTTGAGTTTCCCACAATCTATATGATTATACACACAGTCCATCTGTGTGTTTGTGGTGCCACCTTATTCTTACTGAATAATAGAGGTTGTTTTGACATTGAACAGGTGATTGTGGGAAAGCACCTGTCCTGACAGATACCAGGGCCCTTTATGTGGCCTAGAGTCATTGTGATCAGTCTTAAGCTTTTATAATTGAGTTTTTTTCTATAGTGATCTTTGTTTTGGCGCATCATTTGAGAAGTGAGACATAACATATTTAAGCATAAAGGTCCCTTGTAGGTCAGTATGTCTCTCAAACAAGCCCGTGAATTTCACATGTGCACTAAATATTTCACATGCAAATTTAAAGCTTAATAAACTAGTAATTAAATTAAAACGCACAAATTTAACATGTACACACATGAAATTTGTTTCATGTGGTTTTTACCTCTCAAGGGAAGTTCTAGCGTGCTAATATTTGTCTAATCTTTTTCTTAAAGCATCGGTGTCACCCCGTGTTGAACAGCTAGTGAGGAGCAAGGTTCAGCCCTACATCCACTCCATCCTAGAGGCCCTCATGGAGCCCACAAGCAGAGGATTCTCAGAAATGAGGGACATCCTGTTCCGTGAGCTGGTGGAGATCAGCAAGAACTCAATGAACGATGGCAGCAGGGAGAAACTGGGAGAGGTGAGACAAGACATTGATTAACAACATTAGCCTATGCATTTTAAGGATTAGTTAACCCCAAAATCTCTCAATGCTTATTCCTAGCATATGGACAAGATCTCCATGTTGGCCTTCCATCCGGTGAAGATGCAGAGTTGCTATGAGTTGATGGAGACGTTGAACCTGGAAGGGCTCCAGCAGAGATGTGACGTGTCCAGCCCTTCTGTGTTCATCCAGAGAGCTCAGATCCTCATGAGACAGGTCTCTTTCCTTAGACCCACACTGTTCTTGTCATAAATATTTCCATATAATTCCATTTGAATATCTAAAACTTCTTGAAGTTTTGCAGTACTTGGCACTGGCACTTGAAATTGATTTGCTACTAATCATTCTATAGCCTGCATTAATTTTTTTTGGTGCCAAGCAACAAAATAAAAAAGCAAGTGTCCACATTTATTTAGCAATGATGCCAAGAGCAAGAATCTATGAGAAAAAATGGCTTGAGGATATTCAAGAGAAATTTAAGATGCAGTTTATTGTTGATGAGCTCCACCCTGTGGTAATATCTGTTATTGCAGGTCTATTGGCAATTGAGACTTTAGTGACATTCAAATGAAAAGTATACAATAGATCAAATAGGTATATGATAAAACAGCATATTGCTTTGGTAGGATCAATGTTAGTATGATCTTACCATGTTCCATCCCAATCCGCCCTTCCCTCTATCCCAATCCAATCTTGGTATATAGTATCCCATGGCCATCTGGCCATCTATATGCATGCAGAAAATATGCATACTGTACTTTTGCTATTTCTGCTGCATGTATGTTGTTATTCCAAATGTAGTCATTGTCCATGAGAATTATATGATTTTACAAATAAACCACCAAAGTTGATAAGCTGTTACTCTTCCTTCCTAAAATTCCTCTATTTGTGGATGTAGCAAATGGATGATGCAGTGTACACATTTGAGCAGTTGGTCCATCAGAGTCTCGAGGGCAACAGCGAGGAGGACCTCTGCAAGACCGTCCAGCGCTGTCAGGACCGAGTACTCAAAGTAAGTGCATTGGTTGGGTCTCTAAAGCTGAAACGGGTTTTGTTTGCACAGCTCCTGGATTCTTGCTGTTATTAGACTTTTTTTTTTTCTTTTCTTTTTTTTTAAAGACCTGCTTCATTTTAATTCTGTTTATTCATGACCCGCAGAAATATGACTATGACAGCAGCACAGTGAGGAAGAAGTTCTTCAGAGAGGCTTTGCTTCAAATCATCATACCATACATGCTGAAACAGCTCTCCCCGTCCTGTTCGACGGTTGGTACAATGAAATGGCCTGTCTCTGCCAGTTGGGAGTGCCATTGTTCTGTAGCATCTTTTTTTTTTTATTGATTTGTACGCTACACATCCCTTTGTAAGAACAAACTAGTCTTTTTGCCCTATTCCAGCTTTTTATATTTCTTAGTGGCCATTAGCCCACCTAGAGTCAGATGTTAATATGGGCTCTGGTAAAAAATGTCACAAAAAATTAAATGTAATATTTATTTTCAGATATTAAAAATGTGGGGACAAATATGTAGTGATGTATTAATTTTAATATTATCATCAGTAATTTATTATTATTAATATTTGTTACCAGTTAATTTATTAATTGTTTTTTTTTTTTTACTATAATTTATTAATTTATCTTGTTGCTACTACTAGCACTAGCAGCAGCAGTATTATTTGAAACCAGGTTGTTGTTATTCCATAAAATCAGTTGATTGTTGACTTTTGGTATAGGTTTTATAGATAATAGATTATTTAGAATTTATTTCAATTAATTGATAAATAGTTTTTTTTTTTTTTACATAAAGCACACTGAAACAGACTCCTTTTATGCGAATATATTCATGTTTTTTTCTTCTTCCTATGACATCTAGGAATTGCCCAAGTTCAAGGAGCTCATCTTTGAGGACTTTTCTAGATTCATCCTAGTGGAGAACATTTTTGAGGAATTGGTCCTGCAGTCAGTCTCCAAGGACATCATGATGGGTGAGTGTCTGCAGCCCCTTCAGCCCTGACAATATTTGCTAGGGGTGTCACGGTTCAGTACGTACGTCGGATTTGAGGTCACGATTCGATACGAGTTCGTTACAACAGGAAAAAGCAACAAATCCTAGATGCTAGATTTCTTTTCATATATTTTTAACAGACCGTAGTACAGTTTGTCCCCCCTGAGGTAGTTGGAACAGTACAGCCTCCTTTAGTGTATTAAGCAGTTAACCGAATGCATTTTTCATATTTTTGCAAGGTATTTGGTCACAATCATCTACAAAACTGAAAAGCATCTTGTTATAAAATTGCTTAATAAATAGAATGAAAAATAAAACTTGTACAGAGATGAGTTTTTTTGCGTTTGAGAGTTAATTTACATCAGGTGACAATAGCGAATGCACAAAGTTCAATATTACACTTTTTCAAGAAATCACAGAAAGATGAGCGAGAAGAAAAAGAACCTACTTCACCTTTCCACAAGGAGGCATTTGAGGCTTCCCATTTCCAGGACACACATGTGCATCACTGGACTCTAGTGAGACTTCCACGGCACAAATTGGCACAATGCCAAATGATTTTGTCTCATTATAGCAGCAGAACAACTTAAAATAGTAAATACTCTGTCATTTATGGTCATAGAGATAAGAGTGGGACATCATTCAAAAGGGTATTATTTTTATTTGTGTACACTCACAATAAAAAAAAAAACATTGTGCTTTTGTAAAATAAAGAAAACAAACAGAATGCCGCTTTCTGCCATCCTGGTTTCTTATCCGTGAAGTTAGTGGAGCTCGTCACACAAGTGAATCGAAACCCGCCGTATAGGCTACTAGCAAGCTCTTGCGTACCATCTGAACTCTTGTTTTTGGTTGGTGCTTGGATCGTCTCTTCTTCTGCTCTTTTTCCTGTTGTGGTGGTTGGCAAACAGCGTTGCATTACCGCGTGCGCCCCCTTCTGGATTGGAGTGTGGATCGCCTGTGACTGACTGTATTCGTCATCTGATTGTATGCACCAATCTGTGACGTCCGTAGGACTCCGTACCATGATGGTTCGGGATGAATACATGTACCGTTACACCCCTAATATTTACATTTAATCACTTAGCAGATGTTTTTATCCAAAGCGACTTACAAATGAGGAGAGCAATAGAAGCAATCAAACCCACAATAGGGCAACAATATGCAAGTCTTGTGAGTGGTCCCAGTTAGTCCAGCACAGTACATGTAGCAAGGTTTTTTTCACAATAGTAAGTGTTCGTATTAATGAGTCAATATACACAATATAGCACAACTTCTGTACCTTACTGCTTAAAAATAGTTGTAATGTGTTTTCATTCCTTTTAATTTTCCAGCGGTGAAGGAAGCTGCGGTCCAGCGAAGGCACAACCTATACAGAGACAGCATGGTACTGACCAACAGTGACCTCAACCTGCACCTGCTAGGAGAGAACACCATCGACTGGGCTGGCCATTTAGAAGAAGTAAAAGGGGAGAGGCAAAGAGGCGAAGTGGCCAACAGGAAACGCAAACAAATAGTCTCCATGATCCAACTGGACGGCATGCCTTTTCTTTATGAGTCCTGCCAGGAAGTACCGGGAGTGGACGGCATCCCAGAGGAGAACGAAGGGGAGGTGGGACAAGATCTTGCAACAGAAAAGTCTTTGAGCCCAGTGGAGCACGTGCCCATCGAGAAAGAACCAGGTTCTCCAGACAGCATCAATCAGATCCGAGACCTCATAAACCCTGTGCTGGAATTTGTCCATCCTGGCGAAAAGGATGACCCTCAATTGACCAACGGGATGTTTCCTTTGGAAGAGGGTGATGAGGTGAAGCACATCTCCTCAGTAATGGAGACCGTGCCAAGAGAGTCACCAAAAAAAGCTGACGGAGAATTAGATGCAACGAGCAGTGAACAGACTTTAGAAGAGCAGCAGTGTGTGTCCGCCATTGAGAGCGCCATTCATCAGATCGAGATCGCCATCCAGGAAGACCCCAGCGATCACCTGAACGAAGGCGCCATCGACTCTGATGGGGAATTCGCTCAAACCTCTACCAACTCTAGCCCTCATCGCCATGATGACAGTGGGTTTCAGTCTCCAGCCAATGAGAATGTAGAAGAAGTAGAGCCACAGCCAATCACAGATGACGAGGTGGTGGACACAGAGCTGGTGATGTTAACTCTGGTGGAGGGAATGAAAACTAGCATTGATTTAGATATCAAAGCTTCAGAAAACAAACCGGAAATTGAAACCACAGCAGATAGAGGCTTGCTTTGAGTGAGATTTACATGAAAACATTTTTTATAAACTGAAAGTGTTTGCTTGTTTTCCAGCAGCAACACTTATGGTTGATATTTCAGCCTAGTTGGCGTTAATTTGATTTTAAATTAGTTATTTTATTTTCTAATCTTGCAGTTAATTTAGACATTTTGGGGATGTTTATCTACAAAATGTGTGTGTGTGTGTGTATATATATATATATATATATATTGAATATTCTCATATACACAGATTTATGACCTAGTGTGCCTTAATTTTTTTTTTTTTTATGTTTTATGTAACTCATGACTCCCACACAAATTATGTGGCAGAGGTTTCAAAAAGACTTACGTCATCATTCCTGTTCCAGTGCTCACTTATGTGGTTCGGTCGCGGGTGACGTAAACCAGCATGCGTTCACCCCTTGACATCAGCGGTATTATCCCAGAACTAATGCAAATGTAGACTTCACCCGACTGTACTCATATGTACAGCTGAGTGATCTGGCAAATTAGACATATTGAAAACTACAGTAATGTTTTATAGGGGCCATCTGAAGTTTTGTTTGTTTGTTTTCCGTTAACTGTGGAATATATTCAAACACTAATAAATGTATTAATGCAGCATAATTAAGCACTTCTGCAATAACTATGCAAATTAACTATTCAAATAAATGAAAGCTTGCTTTTTAAGGCTTCTGGTGATTTACTTTGTGGTTTAGAACCTATTCAAAGGTTTATTAACATTGAGGCATGCCTCTATAATGTGTTCACAGACATGCTGTGACCCAGATTTATAGTCCAGCACATCCTCCACCTGTTAACGCATGTTATGGAGGATGGAAACATTACTGAGTTGCAGATAGAGCTCCGAGCTTCATGTCAAAGGATTCATTTCAAAGGATTGAAGTAGGTTTCGAATAAAACACAGTCAGTTCACATCTTAGGTTTAGTTTGCCAGGGTTTTTCCCTCTATAGTTTCCACAAAGCTACTGGACTATGATATCACATTTTACAGTCATTTACAACCTTGAAATGTCTTCTGGAAGGAGTGGGAACCCTCTAGTGCAGTTGTCGTAATGCATGTATGTGAGGAATTCTGTAATGGGATGTCATACAGGACGGCTGGGCAAAGGTTACTCTGACTGGGATTTTCTTGTTTTTACTGGAATCACAAAATGGTTAATCATTCTTTACTTGACATATTTATATTTTAATGTTTTCTTTGCATTTATCTAAACGAAGCAACATTTTAGCACCACACACATATTTCACTATCTTCTGTTATTTATTTTAAAAGCGTGCTCATTGTGATGTTTTCTACGCCTTGGACAAATAAGTGGATAAATAAATTACTATTATTTTGAAATGCTGTCTATTTTGTGGAAATTGATTTAACATGTAATGTACACGACCATACAAAAGTTGGTCAGTTTTTTTTTTTTGTGAGTGTGGGAAAATTAATACTTTTAGCAAGGCTGCATGAAATAGTTGAAACGTGACCCTTTTACGTTATTACAAAAGCCTTCTATTTCAAATAAATAGTATATATATATACACACTTAGACACAAGTCTTTTTTTATACTAAATTAATTTCATTTTGAACTAATTAAAATGCTCCACGCTCTATGAAAATATTTTATGTAATACATAACATATATAGATGCACACACATGTGCATATATATAAGAAAAAAATGTGAATTTATATGTAAATGTATATACATGCAAATATTTCTTAAATATATACATGCATGTGTATTTATATATACAAAATAATTCTACACAGTACACACACATATATATATTATGTAAACTTTTATTTTGGATGCGATTAATCATGATTAATGGTTGAACAGCCCTAGTTTTGTTTGTTTTAAAGCCTTAGGGTAAATCTAAAATTCAAAACGGCTACAACTTGCTATTTTCCTTATTTCCATAGACAAAGAATTTAGACAATGTGTAGACTTAAACACTTTTATACATTGTTCAGTAAACACACTTTTCATTTAAAAATAATAAAAAATTGGAACATTATCAATAGTGCATTGAAATCATTGCGGTGAGGATTGTAGGTCTCCAATTTCTGCTCTCAATCCATCAGTGTCCTGTATTGCTGGTGAACATTAACTAAGGCCACGTGATTTGCATTTCTCTTTTCAACCAATGGTTTTGTTCCCCATTCAGCAATCATTTCCAGCATGACACAAGAACGCCTGATCTTGGCTCATGTAGGAAGTCTGTTTTACACATCACAAGGTTTAAAACTAGTGTGATTTCCCAAAATAACAGAAAACCAACAGCTACATTGAAGCAAATCTCACAGAGCAGAATTTAAACAGTTATGTGTGTAACAGAAAATTTGCTTATTAATTACATCAGTAATTGTAGAAAGTTTAAAACCGGTCAGAGGCACATCACCGTTCTCAAACGGGTCACATGTAAAATCCCATGTGTTTAACACCGTTCTTAACGCAAGATATTATGTTTCCAATGAGGTTTAAAATCAAACCTCTAAACACTTGACAAAACCTCTAAACAAGATGTTTTTTTTCGCCAGACTGAAGTTAAATAAGATTTCATGCATCTTTAAAATCCAACCTTAAAAATTATGAGAATCATCCTTGTTCAATCTACACATCTCAACACCTCCTGCACGTCTTCTCGTTGAAAGTGCGCGACACTGATCATGAGCGCACAAACCTGGCATCATAAAATCTAACAGGTTTCCTGTAGCTCTTCATCCAGAGTCCTCAGTGAATTAAGATGAACAGTTCATGTTTTCCATTCCTTCATCTCTTCTCAAATGTGATTCAGAAGAGGAAAAGCCAGAAAGTAGCCCAAGACGGATCCCATGATGACCCCCAGGAAGATCCACACGTTGTAGGACATGACGCAGAGCATTAGCATGTAGCCTAGCGTCACCTGCAGGATGTGTATGGCGGTCTGGAGGCAGTGCAGAAGCCAGCTGAAAGAGACAAACAGCAGATATTCAATATGAGTTACAGTGCTAAAAGTACAACCCATCACCTTAGTTTATCGGACAGATTTCAGTATGATGGAGATCATAACAGTTTCCCAGTTGTTTGCTGTGAGCATTACCTCTTCTTCGCGGTGGTGTCAGCAGTGGTGATAGTCTCGGTGGGAGATAATGAGATCTCAGAGGGGCTGCTGGCCAGAGCAGAGCTTCCCTCTCGACACTTCATGACAGGGGCGAAACACGACTGTTCGGGAGAGAACGACACTGGAGCGGATGGATGTGTAACGGGAGAGTGCTTCTGTTTTCCGACAGTGATCTTCCACACTTTCAGAAGCTCGTACATCATCGTGAGCAGTAGAACTACAAAGACCGACAGCACCATCCCTGTAGAGAGAGAGAGAAGTAGTAAATGTTCAACATTGAAAAGAAGCAGAAATGTTTCTTGAGCAGCAAATCAGCATATTAGAATGATTTCTGAAGGAAATGTGTGATCATCTTTGCCATCACAGGAATAAATTACATTTTAAAATATATTCAAATAGAAAACTTATTGTAAATTGTAATACTATTTATTTCACGATATTGCTGTTTTTCAAAAAATCGTACCGGCCCTGATATATAATATCATGATTACAAGTTATCTGTTTGCCTCCTTCCTATGAAGTGAAACCGATACAGAACAAACCAAATCAGGAACATGTTGTTTATGGGATTCTCACAGCATGACTGAATACACACAATTACAGAACATTTACTGTACACTACACTACACTACACACTCTTGTCTATGAAGATGGAGCATTTCTACAACAAAGAGCCTGATGTCAAAATTGTAAACTGAGAACTGGATTGAGCTGGACGATGACATCACGGTTTTCTCCAGAGCTGCTGTATAGATAAATTAACTAAATTAATAACTAATGATTTTTACAAGCGCAGAGAATCAACACTGAACTTACTTAAGCTGGACAATGACACTATTTTCTTCTAGATCTGCTGTACAGACGAAAACAAACTTTGTTGCATTATTTTCTTGTATTCTGACTTTTAAAACTTCTACTTAAACTATTTAAAACTTAAAACCTTCAAACTTCAATTATAAAACTACTTCAAACTTCAAAATGTCGGACTTAAAGCTATTAAGTATACTTCAAACTCTCTGATCCGGCTTTCTCAATCCAACTTAAAGTGTGTCTCAGCAGAAAACTTTTTTTTTAGTTTTCTTGTTATAACTGTGAAGCTGCTTTGAAAAAATCCCTGTTGTAATAAGCACTATATAAATAAAGGTGACGACTTGACTTGACTTAAACTGAATGATCCACCAGTCAAAGTGCATCTTTAAAATACAATGAAATGTTTATCCCCCGGTTTCACAGACAAGGCTTAAGCTAGTCCCAGACTAAAGTGCATCTTTGTGCGGTTTTAAATTAAAGCAGCTTGCAATGACATATCTTAAAATGTCAGTGCCATTGTTTTGTCTCAAGAAGCACACCAGCAATGTTGTGCTGTTGTATTGTGATTTGGTTATAGGCATAAGGCCAAGTGCTGCAGGGAAACCACACATCCATGCTGATTTGTTTTGAGATTTAAATAGTGTGTCATAATATAAAACTAATGTAAATACCAACTTAAACATTTTGATAATTATTAATGCTGCCTTGGCAACTAACTGAATTAAATAAGTTAATTTGGAGTCCTACAATTACTAAATATAAAAAATAAATCGAAGCTTAATAGAAAAAATATATATACAAAAAGGCACATAAAATTACAAAAACTTAAATGAAAATAGAAAAATAAAAGCAAATTTAAAATATTAATAAATTCTATAATTGTAAATAAATAACACTAAAATAACACTGAAGTAAATGAGTTTAGTTAATGTGTAATGTGTAGAAACATGTACAAGAAAGCAAGTTAAACAACATTTGAATCAAGAAAATCAAGATCCATTGGTGGGATATATACTGTCATTATCAAGCGTAGCGTCAGTTCTGGCAGGTCACTTTAGTCAAGCTCGCATTCTACCTATAGAAATACGACGCCCATCACTGTATACATATATAAGCTCCTTCAGTATTATCGTGTTTTAACAGGAGCGAATTACCCTCCTCCATCCCCAGCTCCTCCTCTCGTCAGTCAGGGTTTGGCTCTCTGATTGACCTTGAATCAGAATAAAATCTGCAAACATTCATGTTGGTTCTGTTGATTTTACCCTAAGGGGGGTTATTGCTGCTCTTATCCATGCTAGGCTGCATGGATGCGCAGGGAGTTCTTGCCCAGAACAGAGCCATACCGCCAATCCTAACTGTATGCTATTTGTCAATGGTATTTGACGATATGATCCTGACAGAACTGTAAATGTATGCATTTCTGTTTTTTTATGATCACGTTGGGTGGGTCTTGTTTGTAAATCCCCTGTACCTGCAGGCCCACGCACATCCCAGAAATCAAACAACAGTGTGACGTTGCTGGATCCTTCAAAGTGCATCTGTAAAAGGCAGAAGACAAAGACATAATAAGCAAGGCTTGTAATTAGTGACATTTTTCCATTGAGGGCTGACTTTCAACCCATTTCGTGGGAAGAGTCTATAAACAGAAGTTAATAACGCTTCCATTACCTTGTCTAAACAACAGGTGATTTAATCCTGCAAGTCTATGATGTTCAATCCTAGACGTCTTGTTTACTACTAAAATTATCCACATCACAAGAATTCAAGGTCATCAAAAGCTTAAAGGGATAGTTCACCCAAACATAAAAATTCTGTCATTAATTACTCATGTTGTGCCAAACCCGTAAGACTTTTATTCATCTTCGGAACACAAATGAAGATCTTTTCGATTAAATCTGAGAGCTTTCTGTCCCTCCACTGACAGTCCATGCAACTACCACTGTGACGCTTCAAAAAGTCCATAGAGATCATAAAACTAATCCATATGAATTGAAGGGTTTAGTCAATTTTCTGAAGAGTCTCTATCGCTTCATATGCTGAACAAATTTAATTGAGACTTTTATTCAAATATAAACATTGATCAGTGAACATAAACAGAAGCTCAACCGAACCTGCTTGACGCACGAGAACAAACCTCATTGGTTCTTGCAGAAGCTCAAAAGTGCTGCGTAACAGGAGAATGAACCTCATTGGTTCTGGTGGAAGCTCAAATAGACCTTATTCAGAGCAGCGCCATGACAGGTATGAAAGCGAGGCTGTGAGGGATAGTCTTACCGTGTTTTCAAAGGCATCCGCTGTAAAAGCAGTATAAATCTCTTAGATCACTTAAACTTTTCCACAGCTCATAATGTCGGGAGTTTTTTTGTCAACTGAAATTTCTTGGAAAGATATTTTTGCAGTGTTTCGTCATCAACAGAACAATCCAAACACACAGATTAAATAACAGCACAACAACCCACCGAAGAGATATACGTCTATCCCTCACAGCCTCGCTTTCATTCCCGGTAAAAATCAAAGACGGCGCTGATGTGAATAAGTCTATGGGCTGTGTAACACAAGAATGAACCTCATTGGTTCTCGCACATCAAGCGAACATTTTTTGAGCTTCCGTTTACCACAACTGACGTGTGTGTTGATGAATGTTTATATGTGAATACAAGCCTAAATTAAATGTGTTGTTCATCATATAAAGCGATCAAGTCTCTTCAGAAAATTTGGACTAAACCCGCTCAAATTCATATGGATTAGTTTTACGATCTCTTTATGAACTCTTTTTGAAGCATCAAAGTGGTAGTTGCGTGGACTGTCAGTGGAGGGACAGAAAGCAAAAAAATTTCATTTGTGTTCCGAAGATGAACGAAAGTCTTACGGATTTGGAACAACATGAGGGTAAATAATTAATGACAGCATTTTCTTTTTTGGGTGAACTATCCCTTTAAATTACCCTAGTGACTCAACTTCTGTCAGTTTCAAGGCACAATATCTTAGAACTAGATAGGCATCAGAATGGAATGATATCAGAATTTGTGGCCTTGGCTTTCCTCAGTACTTCTGCAGGTGTTAAGAAACGTAATAAAAGTGTAGGAGAGGAAGCCTGGCCCTTTACACTCGTGACAGTCACATTACGGAAAACAGCACCTTAATGACTGACACATTAAGGCAAAAAAAAGTAATAAGTGTGCTGCAAGAAGTATATCAAACAAAAGTAGACAAGGAGGTCCCTGTTTCCCACAAGAGATCAACAACATTCCACATCCTGCTATAATCAGGAGTAAATCTGCTGTCCTGTCCTCAGAAGCAAAATTTGAGAATTCCATCCAATCCATTCCAAGCACTGGTGAATTCCACTGAGTACTCTAGACATTGTGTCCTGTACAGCATATCTTCTGTTCTCTTGATTGTTTTGCATTGGCCAAACGGAGACAAGTGGCTTTTGATACATTTGTGCCTTATCATGAAATTCCCAGTGTTATCTTGGAGCAGCTGTGAAAGCTCTTGCATGAATACATCTTTTATTATCTTTGTAAAATGCTGTGGCTTGGTGCACTTCAGAAAAAAAATAAAACAGCCCCAGTTTCCTTTACATTTAAAAAATATGCAATTTGTGTGAATGAGGATGTCAGTACCTAACAGTATAGGCATAAATGTAATTTCCATATTTTGAAGGAACTATCATTTTATGTAACAATTAATATTAAACACCTCTTAGTATATTAAAATGAAATAATCATGTCCATAGAGTAAACAGCAATAATGTTTTACCAACTAACACGGTTTTGGTTAACAGATCCATTAAATTACATGTAAATGACAACATAAAATACGAAAACAACGAAATGAAAAACGATATTAACTAAACTTTAATTAAAAAGTCCAAAAACATTATTTTGAAGTGCAGTGTTATAACTGACTATAATTTACAAGCGTATTCATTTCAATGTACTTATATTAATGAACACAATGAGTCCAACTTACATTCATGATGAACTCGAGTGCAGTCCTCTAAAAATGAGTTCAGGGGAATTTGAAGTTTAGACCGATGAAACGTTACTTACGACAAAGATACGACTTTACCACTTGCACGTCAACAGCCAAATTCGTCACATTTTTATCTGTCTTTATAGACCAAGCCCAGCAGCTGAGAAGCACTGACTGAACCCAAACAAAAAGAGTACCATTGCATCACGAGGCTTTATTTATATGTGCCGCAGAGGACTCTGGGAGTTGAAGTCCTCTCATCCGCCCTGTTCTGCGATGCGGAAATGACCAAATAACTAGATTATAAATACATATCACTCTAAATTACTTTTTAAAATGCACTTTAACATGTATGAGGCCATATAAAACACGGGGTTTACAAATAAAAAGTGTTTGTGTATTTATATATTTTGTTGTAGGTAACGTTAAATGTGTTTGTAAAAAAAATCCATATAAAATCAAATAATCCGAGGCAATATTTATAAAAACTTCAAATACAACCATGAAGTTTTTAAATACAATTGTGGAAAGAATAAATATCCGCTTTTACTGTGTCCACTCCAGTCGGCTCTTGGTGATGAAATCATCAGTTCGCGCCCCGATGAGGATTGTCATCAGTCGGCTACTTTAAACCTATGCTTTAAACTCAGCGAAATGAGGGGCCACATCTAGATGGGATGGAGATTATTAGGAGTTGGACGCAGTCAATTCGACACGATATATGTCCAGAAATATCAAGAGGGACGAAAGAGATCAAAAGTAGTGCTGGGGAATACATTTGTGTGGAAGTTTGCTAGTTTAGCCGTCGTTAGCAGGTAACGTTAACGTTAGACAATCTGTTTTAAGTCAGTGTTATAATCAAATAAATTGTCAGACACTTTTATCCAAAGTACTTATTAACTTAATTCAAATGTTTCTGTCGAGTATTAAATACGGTCATTAAGGCAGGTATGTTAAATCAACTAATGTCAACGAACTGCATAGGACAAGATAAAAAGTGAATAAAGATTGACAGGCCTCGAGTCAGGCAGTTGTTACTGTACTTGAGGGGTTTGATACATTTCAAAGCGGCTTAAAAAGCATATCGTCAAGAAAATACCTCTTAAAATGGGAGTAAACTGGACCAGAAGAGAAACACACGGTTGTGGTGGATTTGTCATGGCTCTGTTAGTTGTGACCTTCTCCTGCCTTGAGATTGGAGTCACTGGTCAAGATGGACAGGCCATGACAGCAGAGGAAAAGTCTAAAATCAGGTGAGTTTAACTGCATGTGCTGGTATGACGTGCTTTGACATGGTTATTTTGATGATTGATGGGAGGTCATATGATAATGATGTTAATGGGTATGTTGTGTGTACTATTGGGTATATGTGTACATTTAAGATTGTATATTTTATATTTAACTGATTCCAACCCATTAGGCAAATATTGTTATTGCTGTATACTCATTGTGAATGCCCAAGGGTCATGTCATGCTACTGTAATGCGGTATGTAATGGTAAACATTACCTGATGTTTAATTCCATGTCACTTTGGTTTTGTCTGACACTAATAATGTTAGTACACCAATTACTTGTTCTTGTCAAACATGACCTCATTGTTTTAGTGGTTGGGTCTTGAGCTCTGGCTGAACTGGAGAGGATTCCCCCCCCCAAACAACTTTGACATCTCTGAAAAATATTCTATTTGTATTTATTAGAAGAATTCATAAACATGCACATCTTGTGTTACTGAGTTTTCAAAATAACTGTTCGCATTTTTACCCAATCGGTGATGTTTGGGGGCAGTTGTCATGCTAATTCTTGTTTTCAGCCACTGAAGTGTGGACTGTCTCTAACCAAGATGTCATACCTTTTCCCAGAGACAGGGTGTGGACAGTCAGTAGGGGACATTTGATATGTTTATTATGACATTAGATCTTTGGGCCCACCATATACTTGTATGTATATTTGATATAGTTTTGGGTCTATAGGATAAAAAAAAAAAGAAAAAAAAAAGAAGTCTCTTGCTCCCCAATGCTGCATTTATTTGCTAAAAAATAGAGTAAAAACAGCAATATTGTAAATTGTAACATATTATTACAATTTACAAAAACTCTTTTCAAGTTGAAAATGTTTTAAAATGTAATTTATTCCTGTGATGAAGGCAAAGCTGAATTTTGAGCATCAGGACTCCAGTCTTCAGTGTCACACGATCCTTCAGAAATCATGCTAATATACTGATTTACTGCTTGAGAATATTTCTTATTATTATTAATGTTGAAAATGGTGTTTTTTTGTGGATACTTTTTTTAGAAGGTTCAAATGAACAGCACATTTGTAATAGAAATCTTTTGTAACGTTATGTCTTTTCTGTCACTTTTGATAAGTTTAATGCATTCTTTCTGATATAAGATTTTCTTAAAAAAAAAAAAAAAAACGTACTGACCCCAAACTATTAAGCTATATATTATGTAGTACATACATCTATACACACACACACACACACACATCACATAAAGCAGTGAGATAACGTATATTTAATGTGGATATGGAAGGCATACCTGAAAAGGTGAATTTTGGTGACTTCTGCAAGTTAACATAGCGGTTGAACTGAGGTTCTATATTTTTTGTTTCAGTGTGATATGAGAGGACCTGCTGCTTACTCAAAAAAAAAAAATGTGTTTGTTTGTTTAGGGACCAAATTCTAGAGATGTTTGATCACGCCTATAACAGTTACATGGTGAGTAAATACCCAGATCCCACTGTCAATAATTTAGAATTAGTTCTGAAGTAGCTTCTTCGTGAACATTCTTTTTTTATTATTTACTTTTTTATCGGACCTAAATAATGGCATTTCAAGTAATTGTTGTACCATTTTAATTGTAACATTCCTATATACCATTTGTTTGTTATGAAAATGAATGCATCTGTTATTGCTTAAGACTATGTATAGGCCTAATTCCTTTTTCTATTCTCTTTCAGGACTATGCCTACCCAGCAGATGAGTTGATGCCCCTCAGTTGTAGAGGGAGGGTAAGAGGGCTGGAACCCAATCGAGGGGACATTGATGACTCTCTGGGAAAGTGAGTCAAGCCCATGATGAGTCTGTCAAAGTGACAAATTTACCTATTAAAATTACCTGAAATCTCAGATCGCGTGCACACAAACATTTAGTAGTGCTGAAATGTATTGTCAATACTGTTCTTTTATTTATCAATAAAATAGCTTAGAAAGTTCTGTCATAAATTTGTTAATTACAAAAACCCACAGCTTCACTATTAGTATAGAGACACTGCCAGGTAGAATTAATTCTAACGCAATCGCTCTCTCATTAATTCATTCATATTACTATGCTACTTTTTCTGTATCTGATTTAGAACGAGAAGAAATCTGTGAGAAATATAACTGTATAAAATAAGCTGTTATGTAGGAGTCATAGCCTTGTGGGCAGCGCTGTGTCATATGCCATAGCTGTGCACAAGGCAACCCGTGTTCGAGTTTCAGCTTGAGGTTCAGGCTTATTTGTTCATGACATCATCAGCGACTAACATCAACTCGACTTTAATCACATAAAAGTCGTTGAACCCCTAATGTGCGCGGATAAATCATTTATGATAAATACTGAAATTGACAAATACAAAAAAAGTTGTCCATTTTGTTTTAATGGTGACTTTAATAACAACCTTTCTTTCTCTCTTTACAGGTTCTCTCTAACATTAATAGATAGTTTAGATACCCTTGTGGTGAGTTAAATCTTATCTGATTTGATGGACTTAATTAAATGAATCAATGAAACAAATTTAATTTAATGCTGTTTATTAATGGCTGCTTCTAAACTGTTGTTTTGTGTGTTTTGCGCAGTTGTTAAACAAACTGGATGAGTTTGAGGAGGCTGTGAGGATGACATTGAGAGATGTCAGACTGGACAATGACATAGTTGTCTCTGTTTTTGAAACCAATATCCGTGTGCTGGGGTATGGATCATGATGGTTCTCTAGCTTTGGATAGGTTTATCTTTTTTTTTTTTTTTTTTTAACACTTTGTATATATTTTCAAGTTAATCAGAAATATATACATAATATAATGTTTTCAGACTATATTCTCATGGTCTCATATAGACTCCCCATCTTGAAGTGAATTATTGATAAATCCTCTCCCTGTTCTTCCAGTGGCTTGTTGGGTGCACATGTGATGGCAAATGTTCTAAAGCAGCGTGGAGAGAGGATGCAGTGGTACAGAGATGAACTGCTACACATGGCCAAAGAACTGGGTTACCGCCTCCTGCCTGCCTTTAACACCACAAGTGGCCTTCCTTATCCTCGGGTAACTCCACCACTGTTGACCGATGGTTGAACAATTTAAACTCTCTTTCTTTTGGCAGCAGAGTGACTTGAAGGTGTAAGGTCCAAGGGCTCGATGTTTGCAAGCACACATGCACATATGTGTACATGAACATAATGAACATGCTCCTGAAAACTAAATGTTTCTCTTATTTTCAGTCTCTCCCATTCACTTTCAATGGCCCATTGAAACAATGGCCCTCAATTGCCCATTGGAACACCACAAGTGTAACTCTGTGCCATTTTTACAAAATAAAAGTTTTTCAAAACTCAAAAAATGAGATGCCCACTCTCAGATAAATGAGGCCTACGATTAATCAGATGCAAATAGAAAGATAAAACCAGGCCTAATTGAAAGAGAACAAGTTCACAAAAAGATTGAATCCAATATTGGGTGATAATATAGCATAACAAGTGATTTATAAGCCATTTTTGACCGGGAACACCACAAGTGTAACAAGGTGACCCCACCCCTAAAAAAGGTGCGAAAAATGTTATTGCCTGACCTGAAATTGAAAGTTTTTGCTGCATTTCAATTTCTTTCTTCAGGTAAACTTGCGCTATGGAGTCGTCAATCCCCTTTCTCGTACAGGCACTGAGTCGGACACTTGCACTGCGTGCGCAGGGACCATGATTTTGGAGTTTGCAGCTCTCAGCCGATTGTCCGGGGACACAATATTTGAGGTAAACATCCAGCATGTTTTTTTTATTTATTTTATTTTTACCAATAACCGATCAAGACCAGACAGTGAGAAATGTGTGCTAAAAAGTTGTTCAACCTGCATCTATGAAGGAACACGCTAGGAAAGCTATGGACGTCCTCTGGGAAAAGAGGCAAAGAGGAAGTGACCTTGTCGGCACTGTGATCAACATCCACAATGGAGACTGGGTTCGCAGGGGTAAGGCCCCTTCTTTTGTTGTCACTTCATTTACACAATAAAAACACCCCACACAGCCACTTTAACACATCTTATCCTACTGTGACTCTTAAAGAGACGATATTCACATTTGTACCATCTCTGCTTCTCATGACAGATAGCGGTGTTGGCGCTGGAATCGACTCTTATTATGAATACTTGATGAAAGCTTATATTCTTCTCGGGGACAAGGTGTACCTTAAGAGATTCAACACAGTAAGGGCTCTTTATTCTCCAGAAATAATCAAACCTCTATTAGTCAAACAGAGCTTGTTTTATTACATCTATTATCTGCACATGTGACTTTGTTTTGTCTATTGTGACAGCACTACAGTGCCATTATGAAGTACATCAGCCAGCCTCCTCTGCTGCTCAATGTGCACATGCACAACCCAACCGTAAATGTGCGCAGCTGGATGGATTCCTTGCTTGCTTTCTTCCCTGGACTACAGGTTCACTTTTTCATCCTTTTTATTTTATGTTGCCTGAGGAAATAAAGTTTTTTTAAATTACAGGATCGGTCCAATCCAATAGACTTCATAGATTGGAACCTCCCTCCAACTAAAACCAAAATTAATGTTTACAGAGTAAAAACTTTGACTTTCCTGGCTTTAAGTTATTTTTAGGAATTACGTAATTGAAATTGTAATGCAAGAATGCAAGACAGTCACCTATTTTGGCTCTTCTGTGACGTAATCAAATATACAAATTAAAAAATGTAAAAAAAATAAAAAGCTCATTGATCAAATGTTGTCAAATGTCCTCTAACAACTTTTTCCTCCGTGGAAGACCAGATGTGTAGCTAGGAAGCTAAATGTTGTTTTGTTTACTTAATAACTTGTTTACTTAAGCTAAATAATGTTAGGTTACAACCGATGTTGTTTGTTCTCTGTATAAAGCCATTGGCTTACAATCTGTCATGTGGACTTCAAAGGGAAAAGCACAAATAGCTAATTTAAAAATGAAAATTTTAATCCAATTTACCAAAATACCTTTCAGGTTCTGAGAGGAGACTTGAAACCTGCCATAGAGACACATGAGATGCTTTACCAAGTGACTAAACAGCACAATTTTCTTCCTGAGGTATTTAATGAACGACTGCATTTACACAAGTCACGTAAACCTGAAAAATCCTCAATCTACAGAGATCACCACCTAATTTATTGTATTTTAATACTAATCCTCCATACGTTTTTGCCTACAAATGATCTGTTGTCTAATAGGCCTTTACCACTGAGTTCAGAGTTCACTGGGGGCAGCACCCATTGAGACCGGAGTTTGCTGAGAGCACATATTTCCTTTACAAAGTAAGTATGGCACCTTATACAGTTGAATACAGCAGTTGAATAAAAATGCCTACTAGCAACCAACAGTGATGAGATTTATTCACCGTCAATGTCAGCGGAGCTTAAGGGTCACAGTTGACTTGCACTGTCTTGTCAAACTAAGTTTTTTGTCTGTCTTCTTCAGTGTTATAAAATAACATTTTCCATCTCATTTCTAGGCCACAGGTGATCCGTACTACTTAAAAGTGGGCCAGTCTATAGTGGAGAAGCTGAATGCTCACGCTCGGGTCCCCTGTGGCTTCGCTGCCGTACAGGATGTGAGGACAGGGACGCACGAGGACAGGTGGGAGCCCTATTAGTCATCTTTATCTGGATTAATATTAAGTTATACAGTAGTAGTAAAATTATTTGTTTGTTTATTTCAAGGATGGATTCCTTCTTCCTGGCTGAGATGTTCAAGTATCTCTACCTGCTCTTCTCAGAAAAGAGTCAGTTGCCTATAGACATTGATGACTATATTTTCACCACTGAGGCTCATTTGCTCCCAGTATCTCTATCAACGACCCAGCCCTCCTGCCATACCAACAACACGGTAAGAGCTCAACTTTTTGATGTTCAGTCTAGAACATAATTTGGAGGTCAGTCATAGGAATTTACCCGCCCATAGAGCCTTCCCCTCGAAGAAATCAGAACAGGAGTGGACAAAAGACGTATTAAAAACACCAGGCGTAAACGTGAATGTGTCTCCCTCATCTACTTGTCATCCAATCGACCAAAATGCATCTTAATACCAGGTGTAAACTGGGCCAGTGTTGATTTTACCAGTGTTTTTGAGGTTTGCGCAGAGAAAATCTTGATCTTGAAATTATCTGATAATAAAACAAATCCAGCTCATATCTGTTACTTTCATTGACGTGATCTCTGTTAAATTTGCATATAGCTCGGGAATTGAAGATCGGATTTATATACGTTTTCCGGAGACACATTTAGTGTAAATGGAACCTTTTTAACAAATCTGATAGCTATCCGATCAGTAAAAACATTGTTTGTATACAATAGCCATGTTTCCATCTACATTTAATTTATCAGAAAAATTTAAACATATCATAAAAAACTTATGAATATAGCACTGTTTTCTTTCCATGTGTTCAAGAAAGCAAAATTAGGAAACTGGGGCAAAATATCAGTAATAAAAATGAAAGTTGTTGCAACCGGGTAAGCCACTGTGGCACTTTTTTCCCTACATAATAAAATTACTAAAATACGAAACGCAAAAACAAATGCTGTCATGTTATCTTGCATTCTGATGCCTAATGTGTTGGGAATGCAAACGTGTGAGACAGGTCTGGGAGGTAATTATATAAAAACATTTTAATGACAGACTTTGTCAGGCATTTCAGAATGACTAAAACCACATTTGAGATTGGTCAATTATCCAATCACATGATCTGTTGAGGCAAAGTCACATACATTTTTGTTGCACATTAAGGAATTTATTCACTAAGTGTGTTTCCATCGTAGTTTGTAACTCAATGCTTTTTTTATTTCACATTTTAAGATTTTTATGTGTATCTTGGCATTTCCCTCCTTTTTTTTTTTTTGATGCGATACACCAAAAGTCGCATAAACATGTCGATGGAAACATAGCTAAAGTCACAACATCATTGTGTATCTTTCAGGAACCTCAAGCTCACGAAGACGATTTGTTTTCATACTCTTGTCCCAGTGCTCAAACCCTGTTCCCTAACAACCCCACCTTCGCCAAAACTATCAGGGACAGCTATAAATACCTCACTGGTGTGGGAAAAGCCCAGCAGGCATCACCTGTCAGGTGAGTCATATGCTACAGGTTGATCGTAGAGCAGCATTTTCAAGAGAAGGGCCTAACTCCTCTTTTTCTTCAACACAGAGGGATTGAACTGCCTCTTCATGACACTGGCCTGGAGCCAGTCGAGTTTCTGAAAAGCATGGGCATCTCTCTAACGCCTCTCACTGAGCTGATCTCCGCAAGCCAAGGCTCAGCATCTAAGGTGAATCTGCAAGAATTATTTATTTCAGTAGACCAACCAGTTATTTTAGTATTATATTTATATATATATATATATATATATATATATATCCATCCATCCATCTTCTTCCGCTTATCCGGGGGCCGGGTCGCGGGGGCAGCAGTCTAAGCAGAGATGCACAGACTTCCCTCTCCATAGACACTTCCTCCAGCTCTTTCGGGGGCCAACTCAGCTAGCCAACTCAGCTGGCCCCTCTCGATGTGGAGGAGCAGCGGCTCTACTCTGAGCTCCTCCCGAGTGACTGAGCTTCTCACCCTATCTCTAAGGGATCGCCCAGCCACCCTGCGGAGAAAGCTCATTTCGGCCGCCTGTATCCGGGATCTTGTCCTTTCGGTCATGACCCACAGCTCATGACCATAGGTGAGAGTAGGAACGTAGATTGACCGGTAAATCGAGAGCTGAGCCGCTTCACACCACGACAGACCGGTACATCGTCCGCATTACTGCAGAAGCTGCACTGATCCGTCTGTCAATCTTCCGTTCCATCCTTCCCTCACTCGTTAACAAGACCCCAAGAGACTTTAACTCCTCCACTTGAGGCAGGAACTCTCCACCAACCTGAAGTGGGCAAGCCACCCTTTTCCGACTGAGGACCATGGCCTCGGATTTGGAGGTGCTGATTCTCATCCCAGCCGCTTCACACTCGGCTGCAAACTGTCCCAGTGCATGCTGATGGTCCTGGTCTGAAGGGGCCAACACGAAAACATCATCCGCAAAGAGCAGAGACGAAATCGTGTGGTCCGCAAACCTGACACCCTCCGGCCCCTGGCTGCGCCTAGAAATTCTGTCCATAAAAATTATGAACAGAACCGGTGACAAAGGGCAGCCCTGCCGGAGTCCAACATGCACCGGGAAGAAGTCTGACTTACTGCAGGCAATGCGAACCAAGCTCCTGCTTCGGTCTTACAGGGAACGGACAGCCTTTAGCAAAGGACCCTGGACCCCATACTCCCGGAGCACCCTCCACAGGCCGCCGCGAGGGACACAGTCAAATGCCTTCTCCAAATCCACAAAGCACATGTGGATATATATATATATATATTAGGGGTGGCACGGTACATGAAAAAACACCCGAACCGTTCGGTTCGCTTGTCTCGGTTCGGAGCGTGTGTGCGTCTCACGGTTAGACGCATGCGCAATGTAGCCTCGTGCCCGTATGTGATCTCAGACGTGTGTTTCCTTTTCGCGCGAAATAAGACGTGTGGACATACATATGAGGCTTGTTCGACTTGAACCAGCGCTGCACAGAGCGATCGGTGAATAACAACAAAGTACCGCTAGAGCGACAGCTCCGTGCTTTTCAATCACTCTCGCAGTACTTTGATGTCATAAACCGATCGCTCTGTGCAGCGCCGGTTCAAGTCGAACAAGCCAGTAAAGGTGGAGTATGGAGTGCTGCAGGTCACGTCACGCGAAGAAATGGCAAGTGGGAGAGATAAGGAAGGCTAACGAGGATGCGCCATGCGTCGTTTAAGTCCGGTGTGTGGGAACATTTTGGATTGAAAAAAATGTATCCTCACTCTCAGGGAATAGAAGCATTGTTGGTACTGTTTTTGTGTTGAGGTTGAACTTATGTTTCACTTTATGATTATGGCCTTTGCTATTGCTATAGCCTAATTATAGTAAATTATGTTTCATGTATTTTGACTTATTTAAAAGACAGAGTTTTAAGAGTTCCTCTCTACACTTAAGTTGGCAGTTTGATAAATGCAAGTTAATTTCAATCTTTGTGTGCTAAAAATGCACATAAGTTCCTGTAGAGATAGTGATACACATTCTCCTTTTTTTGCCAAATAAATTAAAAGCATGTCATCAATATCTTCTCTCTTGCTGTATCAAAATCTCACCTATAGCTTTCCTCGGAGATGGTCCCAATAATGTGCTTAAAGTCAAGTCAAATTCAGTTTGTGCATGATATAATTTTTTTTTAATACTGTATCCTAAATTGTGGATAATTAAGCTATATATTATATGCTGAAGTACATTTCTGGAGTGTTAAAGATTTAAAATAAAAAAAACAACAAGAACCGTAGAGAACCGAAAACCGTGATACAAACCGAACCGTGGGTTTTGTGAACCGTGCCACCGCTAATATATATATATATATAATACTAAGGGAAGGAGGTGGGAACCAGCGAAATTAAAGGTAACTTTTAATGACCAAATAAACAAACAACCAAACAAAAGTAAAGCGGCAGCCCCTCATGGACGACTGTCGCTTATACTAAAACAAAACACCTAAATAAAGTCCAGGCCTGGTCCTCTTGTCCTTTACGGTCGTCCCTCCTCCTGTTATCCTTCCGGAACTCCTCTCCCACGGCTCTCGGCCCTGCCCTGCTTGCCACTATATACTATTGTAGTATTTATTAATGTTTTATCTAATATCATCTCAAATTTTATTTTACTTCAGCATTATCTCAATTAAATAAAATTACTTTTAATCGTTTTAACAATAACAAAACTGGGACCAACTGTGGGACAATCTGTGATTTATCTCTTCTATATGTCAGTTCATTAATTCATTTATCTGTCTTTTTTCCATAGGACTCTCATAAGGGTGTGTTCAAGTTCAAGCTGGTTGCTGAGGTGAGCCAAACCCCTGAGCACGAGGAAGTGGTGCCACTGATTGTGCAGCTCATTTCCCCTCCATTTTTGGGTCGAACAGTCCTTACGGCCGGTCCTGCAAAGTTTGGAATGGATCTTACCAAACAAGAGCATGGGGTGAGCAACTGTATGGATATTTCTCAACTTCACTGCAGGCATGTCATTCATTTAACACATTTAATTATTGTTTCCTCTGACTTTCTCAAAGGTGAAAGGTAGTATTGTGAAGAGTGTTCCTTACACAGCGTGTGATTATATTGAGAATGCAGTAGAGCTGCAGGGACACATAGCACTGGCATTGAGAGGAGACTGCATGTTTGCTGCTAAAGCTCGCCGCCTGCAGGAAGCAGGAGCCGTCGGAGTCATCTTCATTGGTGAGGTCTAGTGTAATATTACCTGCCGCTCATGATTCCTCTGCACTTTCTTAGAATCTGGACTCTTAGGTTTTGAATGTTCTCTCAGATCATAGAGAGGGTAGTAGCAGTGCTGAGACGCCACTGTTCCAGATGGTTGGAGATGGAGAACCTACAGATGACATCACAGTTCCCCTGGTGTTCCTCTTCAGCAAAGAGGGAGCTACACTCACTTCTGCTCTGCAAGAACATCACAATGTGGACATTCTCCTGCTCCCCAAAGAGAAACAACTGGGAAAAGGTATTTGATCAGACTAAAACTACTGAATATGGATTACACATACTCTTATTTTGTTGACTCCCTGTCACAGCAAATAAACTGTGAGTGATAAATTTGCTAGTTTGATTTTATTTATTTGCATTTAGATTTTAAAAGCAGAAATATTATTAAATTTAAAGAACTGTTTTTTTATTTTAATATAATATTTGGCAAAGATGTATTTTCAACAGCCATTACTCCAGTCTTCAGTGTCACATGATCCTCCAAAAATCATACTAATATGCGGATTTGCTGCTCAATTATTAATAATGGTTCTTAATATATAAATAACTTTTGTAACTTTATAAATGTCTTTAATTTCAATTTAATGTATCATTGTTGAATAAAAGTATTAATTTAAATGATTAAATGAAAATTAATGAAGAAATTATTTAAATTGAAAAATGAAAAAAAAAAAACGTACCCCAAACATTTGAGTTTTAGTGTATCGCGGTTTCCACTACAATATTAATCAGAAAATATTGTTTTCGGTATTAATAATTATAATAATAAATTAAATGTTTCTTGAACAGCAAATCAGCATATTAGAATGTATATATATAATGTATATGGTCTATATACTCTATATATATATATATATATATACATACATACAAATAATTATATCAAATAATATAATTTTTTTTTTCATTTATATTAATCCATCATTATTCTTGTACAATAATGTCTTGTATATAAGATATACAAGACATTATTGTCTTGTATATCTTGTACAATTTATAGAGTATTTATTTTATATTTCTTGTAATTGGTTCATGTAGTTTGTTTGATTTCTTTTTTATTTCCTTGTAGAAAAACCTGAGAAGTTAAATATTAAGTTCCGTCTTGCTAAGGAAGGAGAGCTTGTTGAGGGGGAGACAGAAAGCACTACCTTCCAGCTGGTGCTGGAGCAAAGCGAGACGGACACTGAGGCTGCGTCGTTGACTGGGGACAACCAAAAGACTTGCACCATTCCACAGAAAGACCCTGAGAACAGCCCCTGACAGTGGGATCATCCGTGACCACAGTCCCCTTTGCAGAACGCAGGGCTCTTGCTCCCTGTCACTGACCTCAGATCAGAAAATGCAGGCTGTGCTATGGTGAATGTTTCTGCTACTACGCCTGGTCTGTACCATCTGATCTCCTCGCGGGGGGATCAGAAGTCTTATCTTGCGAAGTTGGAACTATATTGATCTGCACAGAGCGAGATGGTGCGAAGCTTCTGTCTCTCTGATATGGTGGTATTTGGAATTGATTCTTCTCAATTGTCTACATTTGAAAGGCAATCAGTTTGGGAATTAAAGCGGTGTACTATGTTCTCTCTCACACCAGTTTATGTGGATCAGACCTTATTTGAATGTTTTTTCTTTGCCTTTTTCTTTCACAGCAGATCAGGTTCACAGTCCTGTGCATTTTTTAATTCATCCTCAAAATTGAAGTGGCTTGAAGTCTTCAGGACATCCTTAACACAGGGCTTCTATGACCAAACCCCCAAAAAACAGTGTTGTAGTCAATACATAAGATGTTTATATGAGGGAGAATGAACCAATACATAGTTTCAATACAGAAACATCAGGGAAATCAATGACTTTAACATGTTTGCATGTGTGTTTGTGAAAGGCATGTACAGTGCCTTTATCATTACATCACAGATTGTATGCATTTCATCATATGCCAATACTAAATCTGTGTGTTTGTATGTGTGTGTGCATATTTGCAGCTGACACATTCGTCCTGCTTATATGCAGTGACTGGTCAAGGACGATTTTTGAGAGAGCTGGCCTTTCCTCTACCGCAATACATGCGTCTGTCATAAAGGCCCAGGACATAGACTGATTTTATAGTGATCAAAGAGAAAGAAATTTCATGGGTATAGTCTCTTAACAGGGTGATAATTACAATTAGTCCTATATATATATATATATATATATATATATATATATATATAGTATATATAATATATGACAACCCCCACTGCCCCACCTGCAGCTTCACCATCACATTGGAGGTGTTGCTTATACCAGATTAATTGCTTTCTACACATCACTTTGTCTTAGAATTTTTGAAATGCATCAATGATTAGAATACCTTTTGCATTGAATGTTCATTGCAATGCAAGTTTGTCTCACACAGCCATAACGTAGCTCAGACTCCATAGTCAATTGAAATAAGAGTATTAAACGTTAAGAGTTCAATACAATCTTTCACTTTATAGCATGAGGAGAACGGTTATATCAGCCCAAAAAACGTTCCATTTCAAGTCTTAATTACAACGTACACCTTGTATTATATTGCTGATGGCTGTTCTCAAAAGAATGTCGACCTGGCTGTGTACCTCTTGTTTAATTTCATAAAGGGCTTATGATGACTGATTTACTTCATTGTGTGGGCATAATACAGATCAGATGGGATTATATTTATTTCTGAAGATATTTTCTATACAATACTTGAGATTAAGATGTTTGTTATCGAGGGCCAAAGTGATAAATATATTCTGTTGCAGTGACAGAACGAGATTTTTATAATGTCTTTTTAATAGCTGTTTTGTATTGACTGATGAAATGTTAGTACTTGTCATTAAAATCAAGTTATGACCCTACTGTGTGTGTGTGTCTCGTTTTTGCTGTAATGTAATTTTTAATATTATTATGACTTATTATTTCTTTCCTCGGGGTTTTACCTAGTGTTTTCGAATAGATTTTTTTTTTTTTTCACTGAGGTGCACATTCTATTATGGCGTCATACAGAACTCATTTGCAGAGAGTGCCATGGTTGCAGTTTATCTGAAGATTTTGTCTAATAGGCTACGCTTAACCTTTGAACAAGTCTCGTATATCTTTTTGCGTGAATTAGCGTTCAAACGTTGAGGATTATGAGTCTTACAAAAAAGTACGTCAGATAGAGTAGTGTCATCTATATCTCTCTACATATACACCTGCAGTACAAACTATATCAAAATGGTTTTGAATTTTTACTTTCAGAGGAATTATTTGCGAGGGGATTTCAGGTAAGCTTTTTCTTACTCCTGTTTTTTAAGGACCACGTGTTACCTTTTAAACTTTAATCTTTATTATTGATTGATTTAGCTCACAAAGGGGCTAATGTGGAGAACAGAAATTCCAAGGAAACGGTAAGAAAACGTTTGTGTAATCTCTGTCCCATTAGCCTAGGTAAAGCTGTCAGGGGCTAATAAATTGTTTAAAGATGTTTTTTTATGCTGTTATGCTAAAAGTTGGACTTAAATAATTTGTTAAAATCCCAGATAAAATGTATAATCGTTGTTAAAACTGAAATATGCTTTTTCAGTTGGCAGTGGCACTACCACAAACTATCAACAGAGGACGCCCTTTAGCAAAGCCTCAGGCCTCTGGGCCTTCCCTACAAAGTCTGTATCCACATTTCTATTTCGATATAACATTCAGCACTATAACATTCAATTGTAACCTCACTCTGTTAGATATCATATCATATTCATGGAAATTGTACATTTGTATGCCTCCTTATAGAGCTGCTCTTGGTCAAATCAAGCAATTCATTTCGTTTTTATCTTGAATCTCTTTTGTTTGCAGGGGCTCTTCCTCTTTTGGGCAAATTCCCACCATCCAGAATGCTAAAACCTTTCTCAAGCAAAACTGAGGTATCTACTTTTCAAAAACCTTTACTGGTTAATCAGTGAGAGTTATAATCGTTCATACCTGTTTGCCTAGTGTTGAAGCACTTATTTTGTTTCTGTAATCATGCTTTTGCAGTCGACACTACCAAAACAGACCAGAGGAAGCCCTGTAGAAAAGCCTCAGGCCTCCCCTGGGCTCCCTACCTGGCCTTCTCTCCCAAGACCGGCTTCACCCAAATGTAAGCGTCACTTACCATCTCAGCACTACAGTTTGATCCTCACTCTGCTAGATATCATTGCATTGCCTCCTTAGTCATTCATGTCTTGGTTTCCAGCGGCTCTCCCTCTTCTGGATAAATTCCCGCAATCTTGCAAACCTTGTACCTATAACCGAAGCAATCTGAACAGGACCCTCAAAACTGAGGTATACTTCTCAAACCACAAAAAAGTCTCACGATCAGTGTTGCATTTGATTTCACCTTTGTCTTAGTTTCGGATCTCTGATTATGATGGTGATTAAAATGTTTACAGTGTCTAATACTTGTTTATTATCTCTGTCAGTACTCAGGCAAGGACCTTGAGCTATTTGTCAGCAACAGCCCCGGATACCCCAGAAAGGAAGCCAGAAAATAATGCTTCCGCCTTCAGTTGTGATCATTACTATGTGCAGATGACAAGATTTACGTTGTGATAAAAACATCAATGTGCCTTTGTGTCTATTTCCCTGTAAAAAAAATGATCTGTAAAGTTTTGTCTTATTTTTTTTCTCTTTAAAATTGTTTTTGTATTCACGTTTATATATATATACAGGTGTATATATAGGCCTATATATAAATGGGTATATATATATATATATATAAAACGCTGTATGTCATGTATATAGGCAACACATGAGAAAGAAATTGGTTTGCTCCCTAACAATTTGCATGTGGCGACTTTTTCCACTAGGTGCCACTATCAGCATATTTTAAAAGCATGGCATCTGAATTTCAATATTACCTTATCTGTTGATTTTTCTATCAAGAAAAATAATTTATAATGTTATAGAATCTATTACACAAATAGACAGCGAACAGCTTCTAAACAACAAATGTATCTTTTTTTCATTATTTTGTCATTATTCACACACATAAACGAGTGTTTTTCTCATAGTCTATTTCTTCAGTTTTATAGACCCACTGAAACAGTTTGACAAATCAGTTTTTGTGTGTTTAAAAACGAATTTACTTCAAAATTGTTTGCATTTTACTAAAGAGACTATAAGGCTGTTAACAACAAGTTCCCACTTTGACAACTTAAAAGTGTGAATACAATTTTATACTGAAAACCTCTTTTCTTTTGTTATTAAATAGAACTAGTGCAATGCCCGTGCAAAATCTGTTTTTGTGTTTTTAGTAATTGTTGGTTTGGTATGTTTGAGTTGCTGAATAGCCTAGGCTACTATTACACAGGAGCCTAAACTCTGAGAAAACGATAACGTTAAGCGCACCAGAATAAAATATAATATTCAGAATTAAACAGTGTAGCTGACTTACAGATTCAGTTAACAAATGAATAAGCGTGAAGATTCAGGGGACCTTGGCTGGAGCAGCTACACAGTGAACTCCGAGAAAACGCTACGCTTGAGCAAACACAGTTAGTGAATAGGCTACTACAAATGATGGCCGTAAATAAAATATTAAGATATATTTAAACCACAACCCTCTAATGAATGTCAGAATGTTTATTTTGGGCAGTGGCCACTCAGTGTGTACTGCAGTGTGAGAGGGGCAGTGGCCACTCAGTGTGTACTGCAGTGTGAGAGGGGCAGTGGCCACTCAGTGTGTACTGCAGTGTGAGAGGGGGAGTGGCCACTCAGTGTGTACTGCAGTGTGAGAGGGGCAGTGGCCACTCAGTGTGTACTGCAGTGTGAGAGGGGGAGTGGCCACTCAGTGTGCAGTGTGAGAGGGGGAGTGGCCACTCAGTGTGCAGTGTGAGAGGGGGAGTGGCCACTCAGTGTGCAGTGTGAGAGGGGGAGTGGCCACATAGTGTGCAGTGTGAGAGGGGGAGTGGCCACACAGTGCAGTGTGAGAGGGGGAGTGGCCACTCAGTGTACAGTGTGAGAGGGGGAGTGGCCACTCAGTGTACAGTGTGAGAGGGGGAGTGGCTACTCAGTGTGCAGTGTGAGAGGGGGAGTGGCCACTCAGTGTACATTGTGAGAGGGGGAGTGGCTACTCAGTGTGCAGTGTGAGAGGGGGAGTGGCCACTCAGTGTGCAGTGTGAGAGGGGGAGTGGCCACTCAGTGTGCAGTGTGAGAGGGGGAGTGGCCACTCAGTGTGCAGTGTGAGAGGGGGAGTGGCCACTCAGTGTGCAGTGTGAGAGGGGGAGTGGCCACTCAGTGTGCAGTGTGAGAGGGGGAGTGGCCACACAGTGTGCAGTGTGAGAGGGGGAGTGGCCACACAGTGTGCAGTGTGAGAGGGGGAGTGGCCACACAGTGTGCAGTGTGAGGGGGGAGTGGCCACGCAGTGTGAGAGGGGGAGTGGCCACTCTGTGCAGTGTGAGAGGGGGAGTGGCCACACAGTGTGAGAGGGGGAGTGGCCACTCAGTGTGCAGTGTGAGAGGGGGAGTGGCCACTCAGTGTGCAGTGTGAGAGGGGGAGTGGCCACACAGTGTGCAGTGTGAGAGGGGGAGTGGCCACACAGTGTGCAGTGTGAGAGGGGGAGTGGCCACACAGTGTGCAGTGTGAGGGGGGAGTGGCCACGCAGTGTGAGAGGGGGAGTGGCCACTGTGCAGTGTGAGAGGGGGAGTGGCCACACAGTGTGAGAGGGGGAGTGGCCACTCAGTGTGCAGTGTGAGAGGGGGAGTGGCCACACAGTGTGAGAGGGGGAGTGGCCACTCAGTGTGCAGTGTGAGAGGGGGAGTGGCCACTCTGTGCAGTGTGAGAGGGGGAGTGGCCACACAGTGTGCAGTGTGAGAGGGGGAGTGGCCACACAGTGTGCAGTGTGAGAGGGGGAGTGGCCACGCAGTGTGGAGGGGGAGTGGCCACTCAGTGTGCAGTGTGAGAGGGGGAGTGGCCACTCAGTGTGCAGTGTGAGAGGGGGAGTGGCCACGCAGTGTGGGAGTGGGCACTCAGTGTGCAGTGTGAGGGGGGAGTGGCCACTCAGTGTGCAGTGTGAGAGGGGGAGTGGCCACTCAGTGTGCAGTGTGAGAGGGGGAGTGGCCACGCAGTGTGGGAGTGGCCACTCAGTGTGCAGTGTGAGAGGGGGAGTGGCCACGCAGTGTGGGAGTGGGCACTCAGTGTGCAGTGTGAGAGGGGGAGTGGCCACTCAGTGTGCAGTGTGAGAGGGGCCACGCAGTGTGGGAGTGGCCACTGTGTGTGTGCAGTGTGAGAGGGGGAGTGGCCACTCAGTGTGCAGTGTGAGAGGGGCCACGCAGTGTGGGAGTGGCCACTGTGTGTGTGCAGTGTGAGAGGGGGAGTGGCCACACAGTGTGGGAGTGGCCACTCCCACACTGTGTGTGTGCAGTGTGAGAGGGGGAGTGGCCACACGGTGTGGGAGTGGCCACTCAGTGTGCAGTGTGGAGGGGGAGGGGCCACTCAGTGTGCAGTGTGGAGGGGGAGTGGCCACTCAGTGTGCAGTGTGAGCCAGAGTGGCCAGCAGCTAGAGCAGCAAAAGCCAATGTGTGCTTCTTTTACCGATATATTTACCGATATCTTTTGCATTTCTAATCTAAACAACGTCAAACTTGGCACTGCACTTACTCGTGCCCGTAGCAAGACACCTGTCAAGTTTGAAATCCATCGGACCAACGGTTCGAGAGATATGCGAATAACAGATATGCCCGTTCAAAAACAGTTTTAGTGCGTTTTTTAGTAATTGTTGGTTTGGTGTGTTTGAGTGCTTATTGTTACAATTATACAGCAAAAGTTCAGTGACATTTTTATTTGTGCATGGTAGAAAGCAAATACTGCTGTACTTTGACAACTTAAAGTGTGAGTACAATTTTATACTGAAAAACTCTTTTCTTTTGTTATTAATAGAATGTTTTCCCTCACCTGAGAGAAGAAGCACCGACGTCAGAGCCACGTCATTGCGTCACGAGCTCACTCATCCTCCTCGCGCTGCTGCATGTAGCTGTTGTAATCTCTCGCGTAGCGTGTCTATCATTGGAGGTCCTTCTTCTCCTCCTCCTCCCTCCTCAATCTCTCTCCTCTATCTTTATCTCTGTAGTCTGTACCATACGGGCAGCGGCTTAACGCTCTTAACTTGAGTTGACGCTTTCATTCGGGCCTGTTTGTCTCTCTCTCTCAATCGTGTACGTCCAACTGACCCACACAGATAAAGGAATGACACACCGGAGCTTTTATCTGCTGTCCTGGGCTTGAGAAGAGCAGTGAATGATGATGTTTTACCCGAGTCGGAGCGCACGGCGAGCTCGGGCCTCCCTCCTCTCACCCGGGGTCTTGATCTGCTTAATCATTGCCACCGTCTGTGCGAGTAAGCCGGGTAAGTGTCTGCCTGTATGGTGGTAACTTAGCTCTTGTTTAGTGTTTATGTATATTATATTATATTATATTATATTATATTATATTATATTATATTATATTATATTATATTATATTATAGACCTATATTATATCCAAATAGTATTAATAATATAGGATAGGATACTTAAAATGTAATTCATAATATGTGATAGGCCAATGAAAATATTATTTAAAGTTGTTAAAATGCTATTTTAATTTAATGTTATCCTATATTATTGATTTCCTAAGCTGATTGTGAATTTAAGTATTTTTATACTTGTGAATTGCTTTAGTTTAGACGTGTGGGTTAGGCTATTCTTTATTACACTTTTGTAGTTATACAGTATGCTAATTAGAATAAACAGGATTCAGTCTATGAACCCTAATCCGGTTGAACAAGTGGAGAAACAACGAGAAATTAGTTGATATTGCATAACATTTCATGTATACAGGGGTTAAATTGGGATTTATTATGTGGGGGTGCTCTTCCTAGGGGGGTCCGGGGGCATGCCCCCCCGGTAATTTTTTTTTGAAAAATAAACCATTAAATAGCACTTTCTGGAGAGTTTTGTGCAAAGAAATGGAGAAATTGAGTATTACATGATATGTGAAAAACTGCAAGGTTAAGAGCATTTACTTTGCAACAGGTATTAGGACATTTAGCATTTACATTACTGTTAATCAGTCATCACTTGATTACACGTTGTATTACCTTGTTATGATATAGTGACCCATACAATGTGCCAAACATAATGTGCCACATGGAGAGACAGTGCAGCATATGACAGTAGCAACAGCTGAGAAGATTTGGGTCTGTGGTGACCAGGTCCACCTCATACAAACTTCCTTCTCCCATTCTCTCTCTTTACTACGACAACACACACACGCACACACACACACAGTAACTTAGGTCTAGCAAGTCTTATATTTCTGTAATTCACACAGATCAAATACAAATATGCTGACTGAATAGATTGCTAGTTTATTTTAAGTAGCCAGCTAACGTTAAATTAGCAGTTCTCTTGGCAGTTTGCTGATAATCCGGTATCTGAAGTAAAATGCTCAAAACATCTCCTGAGAAAAATCACATGGTCAACCTAGTCCTGGTTATTTAATTTTGATTTAGTCTTACCTGTATTTTCCTTACCTTGTCATTCAAGGCCAGGGCACTTTTTTTTTTACATTTCTGGAACATCCACATCCCGCGCAACCACGGTATCCCAGGAACATTCATTATTGCTGCGTACATTTATCCGTGTCAGATGCGCATGCGCGAGCGGTGCGCGATCATGGTCGACTGACAACGAGATTAAGCAGCTGAACAAAAATACGGCCGTGTTCCGATTGTTCTCATCCCAGCTCCGCCAAGACAAAATAGACATGCCATTTCAAAAATCTTTAATTTATTGTCAGAAATATGTTTTCAAAAGCATCACTTTCATCAAATTGTATGTGACATAATTTCCAGTAGGCAACTGACTGCAAACGAGCAGGCTTATGTGCCGGGGCTGAGCCCCGGAGAGCCCCGGCCCAATTTAACCACTGCATGTATAGGTCTTTAATGTAGGCTATTTGCATGCTTCTAACATGATGTTTACATTGCAACGCCAAAGCCAACATATTCATTATTGATGTACAGAGTACAGATTATACTTGTACATTGCATTTTAGTTTTACTTAATTAAATGTGATGTGGGAGAGACAGTTACTTTTAGCTTAACATTTCAATTTTAGCTTTGGTGGAAGTTAACTTAATATTGCATTTTTGTTTTGGGTTATTTTCCTCGCTAAAATTAGTTTTAGATCATGCAATAATTGGCAAACCTGCAAATAGTTTAAAAAAAAATCAGATGCTGTTGTCAAATACATTCTTTATTAAATTGTATTCATGTAGATCTTATGCATTTATGTAGTAAATGCTTTCATCCAAAACGCTCTTATTCCGCATCTGCTGTTCCATTTTTGCACTATACTGTAAATATGTTATAAGGAAGTCCATATATTTTCACTCCTTTGTTCTATGCTTGTCGAGCCAGTGTCTGATTGATTTCTCGAATGTTCATTGTAATAGTCTAAGAGGTTCATTGTGGACTGTGTGAGCTGGAATGTGGGATGTGAGTGCAGCAATTATGGAGGACATGAACAGAGATTATCAAGTTTCTTTTTCAGACCCTTTGGGAATTACAACAGCTGGACACTGGCACAGCACTCTCTCACAATCGCACACTCATTGACGCACATCTGCATGCTGAGCACCCCTGAGACTTGAATATCAAATATAGAAGATTAAAACAATTCTTTATATTTATATATATGCACTAATTTTATCCAACCTATAATTTAGCTCAAAAGGTTTCCAGTGTGCCAAAACATGCCCAAAGGCTAACAATGGAGATTTTGCATCCTTCCTTTTCTCTTTCTCTCTCTTATCTCATAGAGTGCAGTTAGTGTGTGTTTATGCATGTTTTCCATTGTAGATTGTTTGTTGATCACTAGCGTGTGACTTCTGAAAAGAGCTGCCACATTTAGCGTGAACTCTCTCCCCTCAGGCTGTTGATTATCTGATCGACACAGAACAGCATGTCAAATTTCATGGAGAAAGACAGATCTGTGGATAGAGCCGCTAGCCATGCAGTAATTTCACAGATGGTGACCAGAGCGTGTGAAGATAATCAGGCCTGTTGTGGGCAGGTGAATAAAGCAACCACTTGCTCTGCTTGTTTGAGGAGCACTTTTATGAATATCATTAGTTAATCTCAGTGGCGTAGTGGACTTCTGAAAGTAGTAATAATGTAAAGTAGTCCTATAAGTCCTCATTCTGTGTAGGATTTTTCTTGTTCAAAGCAAATTCAAGTTCCTTTTCCATAGTTTTTCCAGTGTACGAAGCCTGAAACGCCATTTAGTTACACCTGGGACAATCAACAAGCAGCTACAATTATAATCTATTCACAAACATAGTCACATTGGAAGTCTCATCAGTTTTATTTATATTTACATTTTATTAAATTTTACTTTTATCAGTATTATTTATATACTAGTGTAGTATTTATTCATATTTTGAATTAACCTTTATTTTTCATTTGTATTTTTGTAAAAAAAAAAAAAGTAATTCTTTTATGTACTTTTATCATTTTTATTTATTTTTAATTAGTTAGTTTTAGTCATTTAAGTAACTTCAACTTATTTCTTTATAGTTGCCAAGGCAACACTTATTTTTTGTTAATTCCGTTTATTTTTTCATCTACCGGTAATATTTATATTTTGTTTTATTTTAATTCAGCTTTATTTAAATTACTGAAAATGATTTTTAATAGTTTTAGTTTAATTAATAGTAACTGATCGCATTGACAGGGTTATCAGGCCATCATTGTGCTGCTGTAGAGAACTTTTTCTTGAAGAAAATGGCCCTGTTAATCAATACCCAATTTCGTTTGATAAACTTGTTCTATAGTCATACAACTTGCTCAAAACACGGAAATGTTTAACGTTTACGTGTCAGGTTTGAGGTACAACACGGCTATGTCCTGAGCCCTTATCATTTTCATTTGTGAACTGTTAATTGCTGCCTTTTAAAGCTGCTTTGGTAGAATTAAGTGGTAGCCTGGAAAATAGGCCTTTTAGTCTGCGCACAATAGCGTATCCGAAGAACACTTTAAGTGCTTTGTTAGACGCTCAAACTTGAAATCTGAACCTTAAAATGCCTCCTTAAACCTGCTCCTCATAGAGCACAGGATAAAAGAGATATAAGAAAGGGACCTTGCTGTTTCACATAGTGGGAAAAATCGCTTTCTGTTACACTGCAGTTCTCCTCAGCTCGCTTCGTAATGCACTTACATAAAATGTGTTTGGGGGGTTTTAGATGTCTGAGTGCTGCATTGCTCACTTCTGAGGTGATGGAGTGGATTGAGAAAAGGTTAGCTGCGTTGCTGTAGTAACTGACGAATTGGATCCTGCTCTTGCTGTCTCAGGGGAACGTGAGGATCTAAGACTCTACAGAGATCTGGAAACAGCCTGTTGTTGTCACAATGATGATTTGCAGAGTGCACATCGAGAGCAGCGGCTTATCTCTGCAGCAGTTCCCTGAACAAGGCCACATGCTCTTTACAAACCTCGCCGTGTGAGAACGAAGCAGCTGCGGCCATATTATCTATTCTGATCGGTGAAACTCAAAATGTGTACTTCTTATGCAGTTAAGGCAGAAACAAACATGGCGTGCATGTTTAAATATGCACTAGAATATCCAAACACACCCCTTGAGTGTTCAGTAACATACAGCAAACATCCACCCTTAAGTCTTCCCACAATGAGTACACACAGATTGCCAACTTGGTTGCGGAAGGCACATTTAGATCAGCTGAGACTTTACTGTACGGAAACTTTGTGGGCCACAAGGGTGGTTTGTGATTGTGTCTTAATGTGGCTATTGAAAGATGTGGGCGTAAATCTGGGTTCTCATTTCCTGTGGTCCACTACATTTCTCTCACTAATGAGGATGTGTGTCATTATTCAGTTTTTTTTTTAATGATAATTAGGATCTGAGCCAGGCAGACTATAAAAGAGACCCTCAGACTCTTAAAGCGCAGTCTGATGTAACAAACTATTGTTGTGCTTAATCCTTGAGAATTTTCCAGACACATTTGTTGACTTCTATTTTGGTTTTATAACTGTTTACATTTTTATTTGATACTTTTATGAGGATTTGTAAAACTGTATATTTTTCAAAACTGAAAAAGCTGGTTTCAGGTACCACAACCAGATATCTGTCTGCTTTTGAATGGCTGTTCAATTCTAGTCATTTGTTAGGTGATCCCTTGTAACTAAGTATCACATGTTCCTTTTTCTGTGCAAGTCTTCCCTGCTGAATGTGTTGTACCTAGAAATTCCCACAATCAAATATTTTATTGCTCTAGAATGTAACTATTCAAATGATGCTTCAATCAACCGCTACTCAAATGTGCAAATGAAGTGTGGAAACCTGCAAACTCTACTACACTTTTCTACTGGCATTTATTCACATGATTAATTTAAAAAAATGTATTGGGATATATATATCCCAATATACATATACATATTTTTTTATATACAATGAATATGAAATATTTATCAAAGTATCCTAAAAGAAAATATCTGTTTCAACAAAAATTTTAAAGGTGACCTATAATTCAAAATTGAATTTACCTTGGTATAGTCAAATAACAAGAGTTCAGTGGACATGACATAGAGTGAATCTCAAACTGGACTGTTTTCGCGTTCTCATTTAATTCACGTTTATGAAAAACACCCCTGAAAAACGGTCGGTTCTCCACACAATACCGACTGTGACGCAATAGTCGGGATCATTAATATGTACGCCTCCAAATATTTGCATAATGCCAGCCCTCAATGCCAGGCGGAACTGCGCAGCCGAAGCATGGCAGTTGCTCAGTGTGGATGTACACATGAACACAAAAGTATTTTTTAGTTCCTTCATCTGAGCCTCTGAAGAAACAATGGGTTAATTTTATTTTCTCTGGAAATTTCCAAACATTTCACCGACTGTTTCCTCAACTTGGGCCAATACAGAGCTGGCCTCAGATCGAGCTACCAAGCAACACTTTCTGATGTGTAATTGTTCAAGTTCAGACAGGTAATCTTTCTCTCAAAATCGTTCAATACTGTTTATGCATCAGTAAGTCAAGCCAGTGACTAAAATATCAGCTTCACATCGTTTCTTTTAGTAGGATGAAAATAATCGTATTTAAATTGTGAACAAATTAAATACAGAAAGCGATCAAAGAACAATCTTTCCACACAGCGCGAGTTTATCTGGACACTTGCCAAACTCGTTATGAAATCAATGACGCACGTTACTGCACAACGAAGCTCTTACTGTATGTACATCATCGTGTTTGCATTGGTGAAAGCAGAGAGAGTGCAGAAACTGCTTTGCAATGATAAGATCTTCATTCTCGCGATCAACACACTGTCATCTGCTCAATGCTCATCACGGCAACATTTTATGTGATGGGAATAGATCTAAATACTTTAAAAACATCTCACGATTCGTTAATCTCGATAGCTGTTATAGTAAAAACGTATAATAGCAGTAGTAAAAGTATTCGGGAGAGAGTTTCACATGTAATGCGTAGCTTTTCATATGCAAGCATGTCAGCCAATCACAGCAGTGGCCGCGGTTACACTGAATCCCACAGCAGACACGCCCCTTCAAACAGAGTGTTCAAATCAGAGGCTAAAAGCAGGCTAGGAAAAATGCCATTTATTTCTTAATTATGATTATTTTTTATCTAAAAAACATACTAACATTATAAGGGTAACCCTGGAAACATTATAAAATAATAAAAAAAAAACATTCTAGGGCACCTTTAAACGGCACAATTGCTTTCAAGATTGATAATAATAGTAAAAGTTTCTTGAGCAGCAAATCAGCATATTAGAATGATTTTTGAAGGATCATTTGACACTGAAGACTGTAGTCATGTATGCTGATAATTCAGCTTTGCATCACAGGAATAGATTATTATACCATTGTATTAACACATTCTTATGATATTAACATTTGGGATTTAAGAGTCCCAGCATATTTGTGCAAATCGTCACCCAGTCATGATTACCGACCCGTTCATGTGCCCTGCAACGTGGTGGGTGTTAGCCGGACAACATAGTTTCCATAGCAGCAGGAATAGTAGCCCATTCCCATGAAGTTAATAAGTAACGAGAGTGAGAAAGAGACAAATGGTTGGAAGCAGGTGAGCACATAGCCTAGGAGTGTCTCACGGAAATAACTCTGAGGTTTATTTTCAGATCAAGGATATTGTATTGAGAATGTAGGCATAGTTGTTTATGCACAATGCTTTGGACATTAATGATACATCAAATTGTGTGGTATTGCTGTTTAAATTGATGAAAACAGGTGAAAAAATCCCTTAGATTTGCATTGAAGGTGATACCCAAGCCGCATCTAAAGCCCAGAATATCATCGAAACTTGGCGGTGAGTTTGTTTTACTTGGACCAGGAAGCAACCACCCAGAACACCCAGTAACCTGTGAACAACCTTAGGAAATGACTAGTGGTGCCTAAACACACAGCGAATTTATTTCATCTTAAGGAAATTTAAAGTCTTAATAATATGACTTTGAGATTAAGAACTGAAGCTTGTGTATCTGCTCTGCAGGCATGGAAGAGAGCCAGTTTAAACAGGGGAAAGAACTGGTATTTAGCTTGACTTTAGGTCGAGCAACAGGATGTCCACACAATGGGAGTTTTCCCTTATCCATCCACATCCTGTTCATGGCATCTCCTATCAAAAATGCAAGGTTATTAGCCTATCTAGTTGAAAATATTTATTCTAATTTATTCCTTCTTAAAGGGATGGCTCACCCAAAAATGTCTTTCTTCTGCTGAACACAAAATATATTTTGAAGAATATGGGTAAGCAAAAGGTTTATGAACCCCAATGACTTCCATAGTATATATATTTTTTCCCCATACCTTGGAAGTCAGTGAGGCCCACCAAATGTTTGGTTACCCGTATTCTTCTAAATATCTTCTCTTGTGTTCAGCAGAAGAAATAAAGTAATTCAGGTTTGGAACAATTTGAGGGTTAGTAAATGATGACCAAATTTTCATTTTTGGGTGACCTATCCCTTTAACAGTTTTTTTTTCTCTAACATTTGTGGCCACTTATGATGCACATCCTACCCCACGAAGTAAGTGGAATCTCTCAATATTGCCACGTAAGTGTGTCTCTGTTCTCGTGCTGCAGTTCTGTGCTGATGTTGGCTTCCTTCCCGCTCAGAGCTCGGTTAATGATTTCTGAGCCAGCAGCAGATGGTTAGAAATATTCATTTTTAATCCAGCTTTATGACATGCTGATCTTTCTTATGTAATCGTGTGCGCTTTTCCTTGGCACCGCAAATGACCAGAGATGTTTTGAAAAAATCTGATTCTCCACAGCCTCCTGGGAGGATCACACCTATTGGAGGTTTCACACCATTTCTACCTGATTGTAACCCAATAGTGCCCAAGAATAATCCACCCAATGAGACTGGTGTGATAACTAAGTATGGAAGCTTGTTTCCACCACGGAATTTTTTTTTTTTTTTTAAAGATAATAGCATTTTTTATCTAACAATTCTGACTTTATTTCTTGGTATAGTTTGTAATCCCATTCTTTATAACCCATCTTAGTTACATATCTGTAAATGTATTGTAATTTCCCATCTTTGCAGAAAAATATCCATCCTCATTTGTAGGCATGCAGTCTTTTCTTTTTCTTTTTTTCTTGTATATAAACTTGTTTCTGTTTCTGAGTCAATTGAACCAAGCTTGGAGGATCTTCTTCATTCCACTTTTATCAATATAACAATTTCCATAGTACATGTCTCTTGTGGAGTGGAGTGGATCCCATACAGGTTTGGAACGACATGAGGGTGAGGAAATCATGACAGAATGTTTATTTTATTGTGTGACCTACCCCTTTAAGATCAGTTTACTGATGTTGAGTAAGTGTACTGCACGAAACTTAGGGTAAAAGATTCAGCTTAGTGACACTGAAGTCAAGTAGTTACTGTAATCGAATTATGTTCAATGCAGTGTAGTTTGAAAAACCTGTTGCTTCCCTCCTTATTTCCAAGCACAGCTTGAGCTTGTGGTTGGTTGTGTAAATGAATGTCCATGACCGGCTGGAGGTGGGCGGCCCCAGCAGGGTGTTTAGAGGAATGTGCATCTCTCACATGCACACATACAGTTGCACCTCATTAGTCAGTTAATCTCAGTTCTCATGACTCCTCGTCCAGATTTAAAAGCAATCTGGTGGTGTTTTATGAAGACTAATGAGGGATGATGATGTCTATGACTAGTGATGAGCAGAAATCAATGCATTTTTAGCAGCTGGAGGGTAAGCAACACCTAAAAAAGATTACAATGATGATATGGTCAAAGCTAATAAACCTTACAGGGATCCATTCCAGACAACTTGTTAGTTAAATGGTGCGCCACACCACCAGCACATTTGAAGATAAAGATATTGGTTTTTATTTGCAGATAAACACACATAGTGAGAAAGAAATATTTTCCCTTTTTTTAAACTCTATGGAATTTTTGGTGTAAAATCAGTCGAAACGATCCAAACCAGGCAGATGCCAGCATATTGTGCAGTGACAGATCTTGATTATGTTGGGCCTGTGCAGTTTATACTAATATTATACATTTCAGTGTTTATGGACCTACTGTAGTGTTCAAAATTTTGGTATCAGGTTGGTTTTTCTGTAAAGAAATTAATACTTTTATTCAGCAAGGATACATGAAATTGATAAAGAAAAAGTAAAGATAAAGATAGGCTATTTATAATGTTACAACAGATTTCTGTTTCAAATAATGTTGTTCTTTTGAAATTTCTGTTCATGAAGGAATCTTAGTTTCCAAAACAGTTTCCAAAAATACTAAGCTGCTCAACTGTTTTCAACTGTGATTGTTGACTAGGCTACATGTTTCTTGAGCAGTGATTATAATGATTTCTGAAGGATCATGTGACACTGAAGACTGGGGTAATGATGCTGACAATTCAGCTTTGCCCTCACAGGAATAAATTAAAATTTAAAATGTATTAAAGGTGCATTGTTTAATATTTAGGAGGATCTGTTGACAGAAATGCAATATAATATACATAATTCAGTGGTGTATAAAGACATAATGAACCATTATGTTTTTATTACCTTAGAATGAGCCATTTCTATCTACATACATCGTGGGTCCCCTTACATTGAAATAGCCATTTAAACCATTCATAGCCCTAAACGGACAAACTAGTACAGAGCGCGTTTCGTCATGTTGTTCTTCGTGCAAAGAAGCTATCAATACCTTTCAGCATAATCTTGGTTAAAAAATGAATTCGAATGAATTCCCATAAATTCCCGTAAGTTTCCAATTAGGAATATTCCCAATATTCCCCATCTTAACTTCTCATGGAAAGTTTCTGGAAATTTTCCACCCATTTGCAACCCTAATTAGAACATAGACGCATATACTCTATGTACATTACTGCTGTGGCATATGTAAGCATTTGCCTTGACAGGGCACTTCTACCCTTTTATAACAGCTCCTTTTTTGTTGCCTGGAAACACACAAGAGATCTGTCAATATAAAAATGTCACTGTAAAAGCAAAGAAAAGCCTTCAAAATTTACTTTTATGTGCACATGAACAAATTATTTAAGTTTGTTACAAGATACACACCATTAATTGAGTTTCCCAGTTCAGCTGAGCTCGAGTCTCCATTAAGAATGAGCCGTTCGGAACAGAGAGTGAATGATTGTTTGATGATGCTTCACGCTCATTTAAATTCTTCCGGATGGAACGCCTGTCATCAGGTTGATACTCAGCGTTGAGTTCCTACTGACGTCCGCCAGATGATGTCAGAGTGACGGATAGCGATCCACTCATCACAGAACACTGAAGCGCTTATTCATGGCAGCTGAAAATGAACAGACATTTTGCTTGGAGTGTCTTTTAGGGCTCTGGAAGTAGAAATCCTGATAATTTTCTCTATACATAAATGGCTTTTTATCATATTTCATTTTAAGGAAGATCATGGCATGAGCTCCCAGGTGGTTAAGTAATGGTCAGTGCTTGGTAGTAATTGATTACATGTAATCTGGAAGAAGTAATCAGATTCTAAAAATTACTACTTGGCGGTACAATGGAGCTCTTGTTCTTATGGTAATTACCACATGACGTGAACGCACCTTGTAGAGTGCCTGCAACCTCTTCAGCCTTGACTGTTTACAATACAACACACCTCGAGTACCTTATTGCTTTTATAAAACATTACCACACAATACAAATAGCCTATTAAACCCGAAGATATGTGTTAATATGTTACTTTTTTTAAGTAAAGGTGCGTTCACGGCTTGCCGGAACTTGTAAAAAGCATTAGGCCTACTTGGCATGAACGCATCATAAATCATTATATTCCATCCTTCTGAAAAATAGTTCCTGAATGTGACACAAAACAGCAAGAGAATGTTCCTTGATGTAACGACTCATCTGATGTAGCTCAAATAAAACTGGGAACTGTTCTCACACCCTGTCATTTGCTAATATTTCCTCACACACATACCAATGAAAACAAGGGATATCATATGTAATCATATGTAAAATAACACGATCATCAACATTAAAAACTGCCTTATGTTACTGAATGAAATGTCGACCCAGGAAGAGCTATAGTAGGCTACTGTGAAGCTTTGGGGGTGTTGATGGACTCGATCGACTCCATCTAGGTTTTGATTATCGTTCTGAATCCAATCTAGATGTAGTCTTTGACAAAAACGTGATTTTCTCAGCTTTTTGCTCGAAATGTTGCTTTTTTTATGAAACTTACCCATATTCAAGTGTTGATTAAAAAAAAGAATGCATGAAGCTAGAATATAATGTTATATTACAACAAAATATGGCCATGAAATGTTTGTGAAAATAAAAAAACGCCGGCGCTGACTGGCAACTTTTTTGAAAACGCTGGCGGGGAAAGTGTTAAAGAGTTATAAACCATGAATCAAGCCAATCAGCTTCGAGGTAAATGACAACAATACAAACTTTGATTTGAAGCAAAAAAGTTTTTGAAAAGACAGTTTTAGTGAGGGGAAAGAACTATAGAACCATGAAGCATTTAAAAACGATGGAGAAATAAACTACTCATTGATTATATATATAAAAAATATATACATATATATATATATATATATATATATATAATGTATATATGTATACAAACAAACATTTAAGTATTTTGTAGGTTGAACGACTTGATTACCAATTTCCTTTTGGAGATACATTTTTGAAAAGTTTTTACCTCCGGAACTGATTTGTTGCACCGTCTAGCCTTTCTTTATTAGAAAATAAAACACAGCTACTGTCCAATCAGCATCAAGGACCGGAACTATCAGATTTATATATAAAAAAGTGACAAAAACATAACAAAATTAACAAAAACTATAATAGTCCATCAATGATTCTAAAACGACACTGATCCAGAATGAAATCCACAAGCACTATCACAGCACACACACCTGCTGCTGACCCAGTTTCCTTAGCCTCCACTGAGAGCAGAGCACCCCCACCGAGAGAATTAGACAGAAAATTGAGGGATTTATAGGAGCACATGGGGAAAAGTATCGTTGAAGAGAAGGAGCTGAGATTATGATTGCGACTGTGGACCGATTTGAGTCATTCCAGCGTGTTTGTGTCTGACTGATTTTAGAGTCTCTCTAACGATTAGAAGTCAGTCAAGGGTATGAGACACATTGAATTCAATAGCATTGATGTCATTGGGTACTTCACTCACCATTACCATTGAATGTTTTTCAGGCTTCAAGGATTTTTCAGTTTCAATGCAAGTTAAGCTCTATCGACAGACACCTACGTTAAACCCTAATTTTCTGTCCTTGCATGTATAATGCAAAAGTTACCAGTTATAAGTGGTTTGGTGGCTTTACATGATCACGACAAGTTGAAATATATGTATACACACACACACACACACATACATACACACACTTTGAAAGGTCTCTTATGCTCATCAAGAATCCATTTATTTGATCAAAAAGTAAAAAGGTTCATATTGTGAAAAAAAAATTCAAGTTGAATGAACTGCTTTCTATATGTCACATGATCCTTCAGAAATCATTCTATTATGCTGATTTGGTGCTCAAGAAACGTTTTTATTGTTAATGTTGAAAACAGTTTCGCTGCTTAATATTTTTGTGGAAATTAGAATATTTATAATTTATTTCAGGATTCTTTGATTGATTAGAAAATTCACACTAGCAGCATTTATTTGAAATATCTTCTTTTTTTTTTTTACAATGTAAATGTCTTTACATTGTATAAATCTGTGAATAAAATTGAATAAATCTTAAGCAAAATAATTTTCTGAGGTAAACAACAGATGTCATTTTGAATTTCAAAGCATTATTATGTTTGTTTAAAGGGACATACTGATATTTTCTGCCTGCAAAAACAACAATACCAATATAAAACATGACTAAATGCATGTGTGGCTTCAGAGAAAATGATGACTTTTAATGATACCCGTAGGAACAACATTACCTTCACTTGCCGTTAACACCTGGTGCACTAATTCATAGAGATTTTAAGGCACATTGATATTCAAAAACATGACGTTTGATCTTTAGTGCTTCAGGTGTAATAATATAATTTGAGTATATCTAATACTTTTTTATCCTTTTAACATGTCTTTTTTCTATATATTTTTTTCAGCAAACAAGTGCCCAGATCACATAGACTGTGCCATAATGAGGCGGCACTTCTGTGTGCCTGGCTCCTCCCACTGTGGCTCCTGCCTCACCCCATTTGAGGAAGATAAAGACGGACATTGTGTTGCTCCCAGGAGTATCAATTACGGTACGAAGGCGTTCAAACACCCACCATACCCACCTTCTGGCTACTGTGTCACGATTTATTTAGCACCTATTGTCTGTTCTGGCTTGTGCTTTAGTGCTTGTGCATCAACAAACTCAAACTGCGAGTCAGGCAACACACAATCGTTTTCTCAAGCCGAATGCTGTGCATTTATTAACCAAACCCTCGGCCTGTGACTAACGGCGTCCTGAAAGAGGAGATGATGTTGATGGTTTAGACCTCAGATCCTCCCGTCATCTGGCCTGTGCTTTTGCTCTCGTTTCTCTCCTCTCTCACTGGTTCTATTGGTTTTGTGGTGAGCGTAAGGCTTAATCTCTCTCTCTCTCTCTCTCTCTCTCTCTCTCTCTCTCTCTCTCTCTCTCTCTCTCTCTCTCTCTCTCTCTCTCTCTCTCTCTCTCTCTCTCTCTCCTCTCCTCTCTCTCTCTCTCTCTCTCTCTCTCTCTCTCTCCCTCTCCTCATGTGGCAGAGGCACATGACTGAATTTAATCAGTTGGATTGGAAGAGTGCAAGCGTATGTCTGTGTGTGGCCTTGGCTTTAATGTAAAGCCATGTGAGCACTGCTCTAGCAGAAAGAAAAAGCATTCTTTTTTATCCATTGCAATACTGCAGTCATAGAGTTTTGCTTTTGTGCTAAATATCTTTTAAATCTCATCTTTTAAGTAAGTGTCAAGTAAGTAAATGTATAATAGTATTATATATATATATATATATATATATTAATAATATATATTTTTAGTATGTTAATAGTATATGTTTTAATATTTGTATATTTATTTTAAATCTGTAACATTTTTTGTTAAATTTTTATTCGATTTTTAATTTGCTATAATAGCTGAACATTTTGCGACTACTATAATGGCGGTCTAAGCCATTTTCCAGGATTTGGCACATTTTCATTTGTCAGGTTATGAAAAAAAAAATCTAACTTAAGAACTATTTACCCTTTAATCAAGCTTCAAATATTTTTTATAAATATTTTACTTAGTATTTTGACTGTTGAAATTTTTAAAATATTTGTCTACCAAATTTTTCAAAAAAGTATGGGTTACTCGGTCTGAAGTCATGTGATGCATAATAAATATTCAAAATATACATATATTAATATACAAAATATCACTCTTAAGATTTAGAAAAATATTATAAACCTCTTTGTTATAAATGGCTCTTACAACTATAATGTAGTTCCATAATTTTAAAGCAGTAGGGATTAATAAATATATATTACCGTATATTTATGTATTTAATCCCTACTGCTTTAATATACATATTACTTTATTTTAAATTGTGGAATTATTATATATTTTTTAAAATGTAATGTATATAAAATTGTTAAATTAAAAAAAGATATATTTTAATTAATATTTTACTTTTTTTAATTAATTATTATTTATTTTATAATTATTACTTGATATATATATATATATATATATATACTATGAATAATACATATATTCTATATTCTATATTTATAAAATATAATTATTATATATTATAATTTATATTTATAAATTATTATATATTTATTTTTTTAAAAATCATATATATATATATATATATATATATATATATGTTTATATAATTTTTAATCCATTTTGTTTCATATTATCAAAACGTATGTATCTGAGCAATAAAGTGGCTATAGCAGTAACGCAGTCCCTTCACAGGGTTTGTCTTCGCCCAAAATTCTCATGCTAATAGACCTTCTTTCTACCTCACCTTCTCTCTTTCTCATACTCTGCAATACTTTTCCTGTAATTCAGCTCTGCAAACACAGGCCTGGCTCACTGAATGATGAAGAGCCTGATAAAGGGCTGAAGAGGACAGCTGACAACTTTCATTTTGAGCATTTCATTTTGTGTAGCCAGAACCTGTGTGTTTCTGTTACTAAGAATATCTTCAAAAATAAGAGCATGATATGAATGTGGTTAGTGTTTTGCTGTGCATTGTACTCTTACACCTTTACCTCTGTCCTTATGAAATGCTTTAAAGGAAAGTCTTAAAGATTCAAAGAGCACGATTGAAGCGATAGTGTATGTTAGACCAAGGTGGAACCTGCTGTTAAAGAGTTTACTGATCAAACAGTCATGCGTCATATTTGCTTTAATATTGCCATGAGCGAACAACACTGGGTCTTCGGTTTTAAAGCACAACCACATTTAATTGGGATTTTTACTCCACCATAATGGTTTTAAAATCCGGATTTTTTTCCAGCCCTTGAATTTGGGCCACATCAGCTGAAGCGAAGTCTCTGCCACTAACCATCATCCGTCTATGTAGGTCAGCAGTCTCATTTTTACGTCACTGATTGGAAATGAACCCAGAGAGAGAGAGAGAGACCAGAGGCCATGGCTGCGTTTAACTCCACTTTAATACATACACTCGCAAACTTCCCTAAGCTCTTCCCTCGGGGGGAATCCCTGGCAACATTTTGAAGTGCGTTCAACTTTAAGTGGACAAGGGAAGTTTATTTGGACAGACCCTCGATCCCTTGATTTTGACTGAGGGAGCGAGTCTTCTCAACATGTACACATCAGGCAGATCCATAGACCACAATGCACCATGATTGTGACGTCACGGCTGATCTCGCTTAATTTACCCCCACGCAACTCTAGTGTATGATATTGGAGTTATTTTGACATTCAACCGCATAATATTTGTAGCTACACTAAGCTGACTGTTATTACACCGTTAGTGTTTATTGTATTATCATTTTCGTCTGTGTCATTTTTTTATATTTTCTCTAACAGCCCAAGCATACATAGGCTACAGATTCAACAAACAGATTCATACAAATTCATAAGGAAAAACTGTAAATAATAAATCAGCTCCATTGAGGATTCCAAGTGATCAAGGGCTTTGTGTGTTCCATTTAAACACATTTCAAGGGTTCCGCCAGTAGTGGGCACTCGTGCAACGTAAGCAATGACGTACATCCAAAAGAGCGAGACTAAATGAAGTTAGCGGGGACATCAGTCAATAAACACCTGTCTGATTTAAACACTTTAATACATGACTGTGTTAATGATCACATTGACTGAAATAGCCTGGCTGGAAGTAGTATTTTAGTGTTGTCCAAAGTTGGTTGATGTCAGTGAATCACATATAATAATTGTAATTTTTTTTTTAGATTTGATGTGTCTCCTTTGCATTGATTCAGATTTAAGAACTCATTGTCTGTCAAAAACACCTGAAAATTAATATCCGCTTAGTGCGCTTAGTGAAGTCACCACTAGATGGCAGCATAATCGTGTCAAAAACTCATTTCAAAAATAGCCTATATACTGCCTATTGGTTTTAGATGCCCGTCAGTCAGAGCTGTTGTGTCTGGATAGTTATAGAAAGCTGCATGATATACTTGCACAGGTGTGTTTTTTTTTTTAAGTATGCATCCATGCATTCTCTTTTTTTGGTGAATTTGCTTATTTTACATGCAAATGCAAACCGTAAGGGATCTGTGGTATCAAGGCACAGTTTTGTAATGACATAATAGTATGTCTCAGTACTTCTCTTCTGTCTCAATGCACACTCAAGTACAGACTTCCCCACCCCCAGTCAAGTGCATATACTGTGCAAATTGAGTAATATAATATTAATATTTCTTTTTACACTTTTCACAAATGTGTATTATTATTTATTTTTTAAATCAATAATTTGATTTCATAATAGTTTGAATAATTTCTGTTTAAATTGTTTAATAAGATTGCATATAAAATTGTGGAACTACTTGTCTGATGCAGTGTGTTATTTTTAGTATCATTGAGATACTATTATAATTTTCAATAATATTTGGGATTAGTTTTTATTTTCATTTTCATTTTAGTCAGAGTTGCAGTCTTTTTGTTGTGTTTTTGTCATTTGTATGTTTTTTTTTTTGTCAATTCATTTTTTTATTTCAGTTTTAGTTATTTTAGTACATCAAGCTAAACTATTTGAAAATGAGAAATGAATGAGAAACAAGTATGTTTTTATATATTTTATTTTCAGTTTATGTTTATTTTATTTCAAGCAACAATTTTTGTGTGGTTTTAGTTAACTATAAGAACCCTGGTCTGATCTTGTACATGTAGCACCCGCTCAATCAAAACTTGATTAATTTTGTTCATTCTTCTTGTTGGTCATCAGACTTTAGTCAGGCTGTAGTGTCTTCATGTGTAAAGATTTTCAGGTCCACTTGTACAGATGGTTTGTCCCGCCTCCTTTGACACCTGCTGTGGAGGACAGACACACAGCCTGGACTGTGGGGGTGTTGAGACAGCGATATGTGTTTCTGTATCACATCAGTCTTGTTCTAGGAGGCAGATGGCCAGTCTTCTGTAGACTAAACACACTTTCATGACAATAAACATTCCCTTTTCCAGTAATCCCAGTCTGTCAGCACTTTCTGGTACAGTGCTGAATAAAGACTTCATTTATGTCCATGTGCAACGTGAAGCGATGATTACGATAACGTTTGCTATATGGAAATATTACCTTTTTTTTCAGCAGCTCATTGCAGACACAAACTCTTGTACCATATGCAACACCTCACCTCTCAACGACATAGCAGTTAACCTTATTTAGATGACCGCTGTCAACGTGTCAAACCAGGCTGGAACAGCAGACAGAACCAGGGCTGGGCGATATGTTAAATACTTATGATGTATTCAATATTATTTTGTTTGTGATGCAAAGGGCTGTGAGATATAATAAATATTTTTGATATAGTCTATATTATGTTGTTGCCTATATCAAATTAGCCAACCAGTGCTGGATGATATAATGAATATTTATAGTATATTTAATATTATTTTTATTATTTTATCAAATTAACCAGCTAGTACTGGATAATGTAATGAATACACATTACAGTATATAGATATTTGCAATATATTCTATATTATTTTGATTATATAAAATTAGCCAACTAGGACTGGATGATATAATGATTATGTAGTGTAATACAATTTATTTAGTTTATTTTATAAAATTAAAGAGCTATGACCAGATAATGTTTTATATACACAAACACACATATACAATATGTTCTGTATTGGTATGTAAAATGTATCAACTTGGGCTGGTTGATGTTACTGATGTTTACAATATTTGTGTTATATATATAATTGCATAATATTACCCATTTAGAGCTGTATTTTAACCACATTTTCAATATTATTTTCTTGTTGAATTAACATTTACTAACCAGGGCTGGATAATTTAATGAATTTGTGTAATATTCAGTTTTTTGTTGTTGTTGTTTTTTGCCATTATACAATTAGCCAACTAGGGCTGGACAATATATATAAATTTAATCATATATTTAATCTTTAAATAATTTTTTTTCTGGTTTTCATTGTGTTGTGTATTGGAGCGCTAAGACAGACTTATTTTAACAGTGTCTTTTATTTCAAATTGATTTATTTAAGATAAATGACAATAGACTTTTGCTTCTTTTCTGTGAATAAGTTCTTTCAAATCAGTTTCTGTGTGTTAGAGGTAATGAGCGATCTCACACACCCCCTCTCACTGGCCACACACACACACACACTCAGGCTGGTTGCCGGGGGGGATGATCTTCCATAGTCTTGGAATGCAGCTTACTGTCTGGCCAAACGTACCATTAAACCATGTGCTGCTTTTGTTTTCCGTTTAGAGCGTGTCAAACAAACAACTCCCTGGCACACTCTCACTCAGGACACACACAGCCCAGTCATCAGACTTCTGCTCTCATAGATCATTTATGAATGATTATGAATTTTCAGAATATACTCCCAGTGCAATTGAGCTTGAAATAAGGTTTAACTTTGAAGTACAAGAAAAAATGTGTTATGTTGTTTGTAAGACATGGTGCCATGGTTTTTTGTGCACATTGCATGGCAGAACCACGTTTGTATGGTAATTTTTAGTATTTTTAAAGTACCAAAAAGTATTTTTATTAATTGAAATTCTGTCCTTGTTTTCGCAGATACAATTCCCTTTCATCCTACTATTGATGAAGAAATCGATCATCTGTCTGTCATTGGCAAGCAGCAAATGCCAGAAGTCAAGCAGCCAGGTTTGAACTATCTGCTCTTAATCTGTGTGGTTATGGTTATTGAGGGAGTGTAGCGGTTATAGTGGTCATGATTCATAGCAAACCCTTCTGAATTTCCACCTCGCTTGCTCTTCGGTATCTATGCAGTTTCAGTTTCAGTGTGGTGTAACATGACAAATAACGGCAGGTTTGGATTGCCGATGCCTTTGCCGCTTAGTTAACGGTGGAAAAACACTGTAGTAATTAGGGACATTAGATCAAAATAATGATTTTAATGTTCTTTTCTCTCTGTTCATGCCCTCTTTAGACTCTCACTCACAGTCTCCTCCACAATCCAGTTCAGAATCGAAGCAGAAGAGTCTGCATAAACCCACAACTGTAGAACCAACAACCGGCAGCCCGTCGACACCACAATACCCAAACCCTAAATCTCCCCGGCCAAACACAAACTCGTCCAACCGCCATGGGCCGATGGTTTACCCCCACCCTTCCAGAGACAGCCTGCTTGTCTGTACGTGTCTTTTGATTAAGTTTTTTTTTAATTAATTAAGTTCTAATTATGATTAATGTGTTGATGTGAGTTTTTTTTATTTATTTGTTTTATGCTTTGACCCGGTTTCCACAGAAATTGAGTGCAAAATGCACTAATTTTAATGTAATTTTACCGGATTTACTGTGGTTTGGCTGCCCTACATCCCTGACAAAGATGACATTTTAACTGTAGGCCCATCTCATGATGTTTTGTGTTTATCAATTTACACACTCCCATTAAAGTAGAATTGAGTGTGTCCCATTTTAATGAAGCAAAATCTCCTGTTTATGACAGTCCTCCTCAAATTTTCTTGTTTGTCTCTGTTTCTCTCTTTTATAATTGTGTTTGTATGGGAGCAGTGATGATATCTTTATGCATTGTTGTGGGGGCCGTGGGACTCGTTGTTGCTGCCGTCTGCTGGGTCAGGTAAATGTAATCTTTTTATTATCGTTATTATTTATTATCAGTTATACAGTTTGTTTTGTCAGCCAAAACCATGATCATGTTTCAAACAATCCTCCAGTTCAAACTAATGAAGATAACCTTTCTCAATAAAATTCTTCCGTATGTAACCAAGGAAAGGACAATGAAAAATATTACCAGATCTTAATTTGAATTATTTTGTATTGCATATTATAAATAAATAATGTATTATAAAATAATGCAGGAGTTAAATACAAGTACACATACAAATGTATGTGTTGTGTGTGTGTGTATATATATATATATATATATAGTATTTTTTCAGTTATGTTATGAATAAATAATTATTTTGTTTATAAATATAGGGTAGTATTTTGTTGTCACTGCTGCCTTTTAAATTTTGTATTTTAAATAACACATATTTTGATCCTTTTAGTATTTTTTCAGTTCATTTTTTTCAAAATTATAAATAAATTATAAAAAAAAATATATATATATATATATATATAAATTTCCTGTATCATTTTTAGGGGAGTTTTTTATTTATATTATAAATATATTTTTATAATTTTATATTCTGTTTTCAGTACAGTGCACCATTAGCAAACAAATCATTTTAGGAAAGTATTTGTGTACTTCTTTAAGACAATGTAAATGTTAGTGTTTTCTATTGCAAGCCTTATTTTTTTATTTTATTTTTCCAGGGTTCAGAGAGAATCTCAACTGGCTCAGAAGGTCGATTACCCTGCGTTTCATGCAGCGGGCTCTGACAATAACCATACTTCTGTAAGAGAATTCACATTAATACCAGGTCATGTATCTGAAAATACAATATACACTTCAGAACAACTTCTTGTAATGTTTAAGTGTTTACGAGCATTCTCTTTCCATGTTTTAGTCTGGGGATAAAACACTGGCTCACAGTGCTCAGATGTATCACTACCAGCATCAGAAACAACAGATGCTCTCTATGGAGAAGTAAGCACATTTAAAACATGATCTGTTAATTAGTGTAGGCGCTTTAGCATGTCTTTTCTCTTCTCAGCTCTCCGACCTGATGATTTCCTTTAACATTATTTGTGCATTTTTATCATTTTAAGTCGCTTTAGGAGACTGCTGACTAAAAACACACATTTTTAAAAACAAGAATGTTCCTTACTCATTTCCTTCCTTCTTATTTGGTTCCACTTTCATATATAGACATAAAGCAGAACCTAAAGTGTCAGAGTCTGGGGCCACGTCAGACGAGGAGAATGAAGAGGGAGATTTCACCGTGTATGAGTGTCCTGGACTGGCACCGGTGTGTACACTTTTATCATCTCCATCTCTCACTTATCTTACTAACTTCATATATATATATATATATATATACAGTACTGTGTAAAAGTCTTAGGCACGTTAGTATTTTCACCCCCCCCAAAAAATGGTTTTAAGCCAGTTATTTATATCTTTTGCTGTAGTGTGTGAGTAGAAAATATCAGATATATTTACCACATATAAATATACACACACACTTTAATAGCCACGTCTACGTGGTACAGAGGTTCTTTTCTGGTTCAAAACACTTCTGCAAAAGATGGACATCTAATAATGCAGTTCTAGCCAGAAACGAGTATGATCACTGTGTTTTTTTTCTCTGCAGACTGGAGAGATGGAGGTGAAAAACCCACTGTTTGACGACTCCACCTTACACTCTCAGAGAAATCATAAGTGACCTGGACACACACACACACACACACACACACACAACCCTGCATACTTTTACAATAGGCCTAACACACATAAAAGCACTTTGCGATTAAGTGAAGTTGCACCACACACAAAGGATGACATCCAAAAACACATGGAAAGAAAGAAACTATGACTCAGTTTTTCCTGGAACATCTCAGCTGACACCCAGCCCCCTCAGAACAAAGTCAAAAAATACTCAAACTCTAAAGATGCTGAAGAAGGGATGATATGTAGATGAATGATGAGGTAAATAAAGTAAAAGGCAGCAGTGGTTAAGAAGTTTTTCTTTCTCTCAAATGCACATATTGAATCTGAAAGACTCTTGTACCGCAAACTCTCAGTGGAAACTCAAAGCGGTTAACCGTTTAATGCGGTTTCTTTACACCACATCTTTATTCTTTAAGTCTGGGGTTTATTTTCCCTCACTAGCTTTTTATGTCACCTCTCTTAAAATCATTCCTCTTTAGGGTCATGTTAGGAAGCTTTATAAGCATCTCTTATCATTGTGTATATCAAGAAGTACACAGTGGTCTCTCAAACATTGTTATTTGTCTCTCCATATCTGAATATTGTTTTCTTGTTGTCAACATTTAATTGTCTTTATCAGCGCTGAATTAAAACAACATAATATATTATTTCTTTTGTTTAATTTAAATTAAGAATAGTTAAATTTTTGTCACTCTAGTCATTTTTCCACTGAATGTTTCTTCAATGAAGTATGAAGCCTCTCTTATCTTTGTTTGTTTGTTTTCTTTGTATCCCTCAGTAAAAATCTAATCCATAATGACTGTGTCTGGGAATTAAATATTAGTCAGACTGAAACAGAGTTGCTGAGGTTCCTGTGCTCAAGTCACTTTAGTGTAAATAAATAAACTTAAATACATGTATTATATTGTATTTCCTTGAAACTTATGGGTATGAAATGACAATCACAATCTTGCATATCATCACAGCTGTGATGAATGTTATAATTAAAAAATTGCTGTTATGATACTATTAATAGTGTCTTGTTTGGATTAGAATTGAATTATCATTTTTTGCTTAATGTTTTGCAATATAATGCATACACTCTACCGTTCAAAAGTTTTATGTTTATGTCAGTTGCACACCAAGGTTGATCAAAAACAAAACAATAATGTGAAATATTATTACTATTTAAAATAACTTTTCTAGTTTAATATATTTTAAAAGAGTAATTTGTTCCTTTGATGACAAAGCTGAATTTTCAGCATCATTACTCCAGTCTTCAGTGTCACATGATCCTTCCGAAATCATCCTAATATGCTGATTTGCCGCTCAAGAAACATTTCTTATTATTATCAATGTCTAAAAACAGTTGTGCTGCTTAATATTTTTGTGGAAACTGTGAAACGGGATTCTTTGAATAAGACATTATATTATTTACATTATAAATGTTTTTACTCTCACTTTTGATCAGTTTAATGCATCCTTTCCTTACTGAATAGAAGTTTTAATTTCTTCCAAAAAAAAATTAATACATAATACATTTAATTATTCAGTTTTTATTTTGTATTGTATATTTACATAAAGATTCTCATCCAACTTTAATGTATTATGTCACATTACAGTAAATAACATCATATTTGTGCATTAAATGCATTGTTCCATAAATCAAGAAGGATTGTATGGATAGTGTTGCATCAACTATGTGAATATCAAAGACTTTCATTTTCAAAAGTGTATGTTTGACCTCAAATCTTTGATTGTTATGAAACATCTGTCAGCGTTTCATTTCTATTCGTATTTGTTTTGAAAGTCGCTTGTTCTCTGAAAGTAACTGTAGCTTAAATGTTTGTCCTCTCCAGCTCAAGCATCCAAACAGAACGTGGCGCGAGCAGACACAACCTCCCCCAACACAGGCTCTTTTCTGCGATGGGCCACTTATCTGTCCCATAAGGTGTGGTTCAGAGGAGCCCATCACAGATCCAGCCTCATTGAGGTGTCTATGGGGGAGAGCCATTAAAGGCCATTGTAACTGTGAATGGTGAGGAAGGCAGCCATAGGCCACCTGATCAAGATATGTGGGCAGAGAGGCAGTAGTCGTCAGCAGGGTGTCAAAAGCAATCAAAAGGCCATCGGACAGGTTGTATAAGTCAATGGGGCAGAAGGGGAGAGAGGTCACATACCTGTTTATCAGATGCTAAAACTTCAGGGCCCATTTTTTATCTGTTAGAAAACATTTAAGTTTAAAAAACATGTTCACTGATTACCAGGCTATATTTGTAGCTCTTTTTTTTTTTTGCTTCAGACATAAAGTCAGATTAATAGGGAACTATTAAAAAAGACCTTCAATATAACATAAATTGATTCTAGAGTATGACTTGGCATGTAGTACATGGGATTTTATATTTGTTTAAAATATTTTATATATTGTATAAAATAGTATATCTACATAGATATTGCTGTCATTAGTCAAGTTGTAACTGAAAATCAACTTCTGTTTTATGTTGGTAGATATTAATCATCGGTTATTTTAGTATCGATAAGATAATATTATATTTTAAAGTTTGAATTAATTTTATTTTGTTTCATTTTTTGAGTTTGTCTAAAGTAAAAAAAATATTGTCTCATTTTATTAGTTATTGTTTTTTTTAATATCTATATAGTTTTTATTTATTTTTATTTCAAAATGATGGTTTTGGTAAGTAGCTGAAATAAAATAAGTTAAAAAAAATTCAGTTAATGTTTATTTTATTGCAAGGAACAAAAATGTTTTTGTTTTTTTTTACCTTATTTTATAATAGATAACACTTTAGCTGCCATGTTATAACAAAGTGAGATCAGAAAGCAACTGGAATGTTTAAAACAGAAATTTGATTAGTATCTTTGTAGGTTTGTTTGACTTTCTGTTGCAGATTGCAATCATTTCGTCTCAACCTGCACTTTACCGCACCCTTTGATTAGCACCAATATCTCATTTGGTTTCCGCATCTCTACGTGTGATTCTAAAAAAAACCCGATGCAGATGTAGCATGAAATGTCACAGTGCATCAAATGTTAACAAGGGCGGGGTGATGATTTTGCTCAATATTAATAATAACCGGAAACTGCTTGGTGCAATGAAACGCCTGTCTTTAGAACAAGTATGTTTACTCTGAAGTTATCTCAAGAAAAGATTTGCAGAGTATAAATTTGATTTCACAGTAGGCTACACAAAAATAGACACGGCCTGCCAAACAGAGCCACCTGGAAGTGTTTTGTGGCCTAATCCTGGTCCTGCTGTCCCTCGCTGCACACCCCACCGGCCTGTGTCATCTCTTCCCACTTTCTCCTCCTCTGTCTGCAATTTACATAACAATCCCCACCAAGTCCATGGGCCAGCACAATGCCTGCAGCAGTGGTTTGATGTCTTTTAAAAGCTTTGACTGGCCCCGGAGTCCTCCTGTGTGTCCTTTCCTCGGCTTTGTGACCAAGAGAGATGGACAGCTCAGTTTGTGACCTATAGCTCCTGGTCTGCAAGAGTGTGTTTGGAGGCAGGGGGTTGATTGTTGTAGATTTGTGTTGGCCGTGCTTGTACTGATGGTGCTTGTGTGTGTGTGTGTGCGCATGTGTGTGTCTGTGTGTGATGCCCTGGGTGGGTGGTGATGAAGCATCAGAGGGATTAGATAGGGAATCAAAGTTATATGTGTGCATGATAATTTCTTGCCTTAACATATATAGGTCTACTTTGCGATCAGACTCCAGTATACACGTGCATGTTTATGCTGGAGAGAGACTTTGGACTAGTGCATCGGTGAAACTTTGACGACTTTGAAACTGTGTTTGTTTCGGAGCAGAGGAGGGGGTAGGGGAGGAATCAAAGGGTTGAGACTTATTGTTCAGTGCTGAAAGGCAGCTAATGGCCGGCCATCGCAACTGTGGCTCTGGGAGCGGCGGGGGGCCTCGGGCTCTTGTGGCACAATGCCTCCCCCATCCACTTTCCTGCGGCGCGTCTTCCTGCCGCAATCTGCACCGATCGGCTCGGTCGGGGGTGCACAGCTGTATCGATGCGGCTCTAGAGCTTTTACAAACTGTAAATAACTTTAATGAAACAAAAAGCAAGCTCGCTATTATGCCTTAAAGTGCGTGGACGAAGCTTGCGCTGTTGTTAGGCCTAACCTAAATACAACAATATTTAAAATAGGCCTATTAATAATGCAAAAAAGCAAGCCTGTATCATTTATACCTCTCTCTCTCTCTCTCTCTCTCTCTCTCTCTCTCTCTCTCTCTCTCTCTCTCTCTCTATATATATATATATATATATATATATATATATATAGCACACAGGCTAATATTAACAAAACAATCACTTTCGTTTTAGGCTATATATTACAATATATTTAAACTGTTTTACCGTGACGGTTTAATCAATGTTTCTATTTTTTATTTTTGTCGCCCACCCAGACTAAATTTATCCTATTGGCTAGGCCTATAATAAATTAATTAATCAAATAAAATCAGATCAATTCGATTTTGACTGAATAGATCGAATGTATAAGCTTTTTCTAACTCCCCCTTGGCCTAGCTACAGGCTAATAGGAAACATTTTTTTTTTTAAAGCAAGTAGGCTAGAAAACAGGTTTTAAATGTATTTGAAGTGGAGACATATTTGAAGGGAGTAATGATGAAAATGAGAAGTGATATGGGAGCACACTTCTGCTATTCTGAACATGAGATCATCATAAATTTTTGATTCACCATGTTTTGAGACAATACATTTTTTGTGTGTATTTTTGCCTTATGGGCTCATTGAACGCTGTTTTAATTTAGCGATTTTGTTAACTTGTTCTCTCTCTCTCTCTCTCTCTCTCTCTCTCTCTCTCTCTATATATATATATATATATATATATATATATATATATAGGCTATATTTAGGCTATATATAGGCCTGTAGCCTAATTGTTTTAAGCATCTTAAAAAGAATTCCGAGTTAATTTCTTATGGGGAAAAATAAAATTAAACAGCTAAAAATATGTTATTCCACATCACAGTAGTAGGCTATTATTACCTTCTTTCTTTTTTTAAATACCCTTGTATAAACTGCTCCTATATCTGTGGCTCAACAAGCAGCGTGAAGGTGGGAGATGTGACGCTTGTAATCCAATTGCTTATCAGCAACAGACAAACAAAACAATTCACCTTTTATTTACATGTCTTGACCGAATAGAACAGGAATAATGCATGTGAATGCATTTTTATAGATTATTCCGTTTTATGATCAATTTTGTTTACAATATAATAAATTAAATATAATTGAAATCTGTTTAAACAAAGTTAGAAAAATAGGCTATAAAACTTGTGCACAATAAAGTGCATTTCCCACGGATGTCGATATCATCAAGAACAACTCATTAAGTGCATATTACTGAAACAAAGTTTACTTAATGTGGCATGAATATAAAACATGAATATGTAGTCCTATTTTGCATAAATAGGCTAGGCTACTCAACACGCATAATAGCTAATGTTACTGGATGTTACTTCTAAACAAAATTACATATTATTATGCATTTCATATTATAGATTTTTAAAGGTTTGAGTGAAGTTAAAAGTTTTAATTAAGATTTTATTTGAAGTTTGTGCAACTTTGGAAAATGCACGCACATCTCCCAAACGTGGTGTCCTCACCCAATGAGAAAACCAAGTTCATTCACAAAGTCAGCTGTGGCTTATTGTCTCAGGTGACCAATAGGAGAGGAGATGGTTAAGACCCCAGCCTCCAACTCCGATTGATTAGGAAAACCTGTGTGGGACAGGATCAGAGTTTGAGATTGGGAAGAGTTGGTGAGTTCTAGTTCATTCTAAAGGCCTAATTGATGGCAATCACACAAGAACTGCGCGCATTTCAGCACAGGCTGAAGTTGGGACGCACGATCTGAGGCTTAGAGGTCTGTTTTGGTTCGCTCATTTTAAAAAGAACATCCTGGCATGGAGCCACTGGTCGCCGATTATTGATTATCAAACTAGCAGTCTCGACGCTTTTTTGTTTGAAATCCAAATAACTTTTTTTTGTGGGAAGATGACGGAGAGACCGCAGAGCCCGACAGGAGCAGACTGCAGACCTTACGAGGTCAACAGGGCCATGTATCATCAAGCCCCGGGCCTGGATGGACTTGGCGGCGCGTCCTTGCAGTTCGCGCACGGCATGCTTCAGGATCCAAGCCTGCTTTTCAACAAAGCCCATTTCAACGGAATCAGCTCTGCGACACACCAAACCTTCTTCCCATTTTCTGGCGATTTTAAAACGAACGATTTGCAAGGTAATGATTTTGCGCAACCCAAACACTGGTACCCGTTTGCGGCCCCCGAGTTCACCGGGCAGGTGGCGGGGGCGACGGCAGCCACCCAACCAGCAAACATAAGCCCGCCTATCGCTGAAACCAGGGAACAAATCAAGATGCCATCTGAAGTAAAAACCGAGAAAGATATTGATGAATACGCAAGTGAAGAAAACAAGCCGCCGTCGCAATATCATCTCACTCCCGGTACATCATCGGTGCCCACGGGGGTGAATTATTACGCACCCTGGAACCCTTCGTTTTGGCCTGGACTGGCACATATCACGGCCCCCGCTAATATTTCTCAAGCTCCCCCGACTCCCTCGGCATCATCTCCCTCTCTGTCTCCATCTCCACCCGGAAATGGGTTCGGAAGCCCGGGGTTTTTCAACGGAGGCTCCGCTCCAAACATCTCCGGTCAGGCGCAGGGCGCAGCCAGGAGCAGCGGGTCCTCCAGTGGAGGCTGCAGTGATTCTGAGGAGGAGGTGAGGTTTTTAAATTAAATCTAGTTTGATTTAGATATAGCACTGTTGTTTGAGTATAACTTAATTGTTTTGCTTTTTAAAAAATAATAGGAGAATCTGACCACAGAAGACTTGGAGCAGTTTGCTAAAGAGCTCAAACACAAACGCATCACTCTTGGCTTCACGCAGGCAGACGTGGGACTCGCGCTTGGAAACTTGTACGGTGAGTTTGAGGTCTCTAACCATTAGATATAAATGTATGTGTGAAATGGTGATTTTAGTTAACCGTTGCACTTTTGTCTATAGGCAAAATGTTCAGTCAGACGACTATCTGCCGCTTTGAGGCTCTCCAACTTAGTTTCAAGAACATGTGTAAACTGAAGCCGCTGCTACAGAGGTGGTTGAATGAGGCCGAGAATTCCGAAAACCCTCAGGATGTAAGTACACTACATTACACTAGGGGCGCTCAAAACCGACTACCTGTCACTGAACTTGAGAATAGTTTACAACACGTGAGCTATGTGTGGAAAAGAATACTAATGGAACATTTTTGTGGTATGCAAAACAGTACGTAGTTTACAATGAAACCACATTTTCCTGGCGTGCTACATTGTCACAAGACTTCATCAAAGTGCATGTGTGATTTTAGCAAAAATATTAGCAGCGTTATTTGTGTTTTCTAAATTGACAATGAAACGAGGTTTGCTTTAAAGTTGTTATGAAATGTAAATTCACTTGATCTCTATTCTAAATGTAGCTGTTAGTGATCTTATTGTGAGTGAATTATCCTTTATTCATAACTGATTGACAGACTTCTCTGGTGATGTATGCAGGACTTATCCAATTGTTTCTTCTGCATTAATCCCGCCACCTTGTAATTGGCTGAAAGCTTGCATTAAGTTCTGCTTTTGTCCAATCAAAGTCCTGTCCTTTTTTCTCTCTCTCGAGAATAATCCTCTTGCTCAAATGTCACACTACAGATTATCTGTTGATACTTCGATTACGTTACGACTATAAGGTTTTGCAATGTCAACCTGCTTAAAGGGTTAGTTCACCCAAAAATGAAAATTAAGTCATTAATTGCTCACCCCCATGCTGTACCAACCCCGTAAGGCCTTCGTTCATCTTCGGAACACAAATGAAGATATTTTTTATTAAATCTGAAAGGTGGATCACTGCTAATGGAATAGTCGAATAAAGTCGTTATTTATGGGGGTTTTTCGCACAAAAAGTATTCTCGTCGCTTGATAAACTAATATAGTTGAGCCATTGTAGGCACATGGAATATTTAAACATTTTCTTTAATGACTTTCTGGGCCGTCAAGTTTCATTCCCTTAGGCAGCCTATGTAGCAGTGATCCAGCTCTCAGATTTAATAAAAAATATCTTCATTTGTGTTCCGAAGATGAACGAAGGTCTTACGGGGTTGGTACAGCATGGGGGTGAGTAATTAATGACTTAATTTTCATTTTTGGGTGAATTAACCCTTTAATACATATACGAAGTTAAAGTCTTGGCCAGTCTAGTCATTTTTCTCACATGTAGATTGACTGACAGCTTCTAAGAAAAATAGTCCAATACACTGTCAACTTAGGTGCAACTATTACAAGTTTTCCAGGTCATTGTACACAAATTTGATCTTTCAATGCAGTGATCGGTTTAAATGTTGAACAAGTTTGTCTCATGGCCCATTTTTCAATATTTTTCAGATGTACAAAATTGAGCGGGTGTTCGTTGACACAAGAAAAAGAAAGCGGAGGACCAGTTTGGAAGGCACGGTCCGTTCTGCTCTTGAGTCGTATTTTGTGAAGTGTCCCAAACCCAACACTCTAGAGATCACACACATATCTGACGACCTAGGCCTGGAGAGAGATGTGAGCATGCCTCAAAGTCTGTGGACCCTTCGTAATTAGTCGGTGCTTTTAAAACCCATTTGACTTCTTTTTTTTTTTTTTTTTTTTTTCTGTAGGTAGTACGTGTGTGGTTCTGCAATCGTAGACAAAAGGGAAAGCGCCTAGCATTGCCCTTTGATGACGAATGTTCCGAAGTGCAGTATTATGAGCAGAGTCCACCACCTCCGCACCACATGGTTGGCACATCCCTCCCAGGGCAAGGCTATCCTGGACCAGCCCATCCCGGAGGAGCCCCTGCCCTATACATGCCATCCCTCCACCGACAGGAGGTCTTTAAAAACGCTCTGCATCCTGGACTGATGGGTCACCTCACCAGCTAACCAGCTACAGATGCCCGCTAAAAGTTTATAGAAATGCTCCGAGCCAAGCTATGGATCAAATCAGTCATACGATTTATTTTTATGTAACCATTGCATCTGTTTATTTGGTTCTTTCCGTTCATGCCTTTGGACACTCCTAATTGTATAGTGTCTGGTTTAGACTTTACCATGCACACTAGCAGCCTGATGGATCTTTGTATATCTTGGGTGTTTTGTTGAATGCGTTTGCACATGAATTCATGGGTTCAGATGATTTTTATAGTTGTTTTTATGACTTTTTACTCATGTATCATTTTTATGTACTTATGTTTGTCTTTTATTGTTCAATATTTGATAGCTTTGTCGGTTTTCTCATCACCTTTCTGGGCAGCAAATTCAAGACCTCACAAACTGGTATTTTGACTAATTGCTAAATTTGTAAAGAGATGGATTTTTTTTTTTTTTTTTTTTATCACAATTTGGAGGAGACCTTTTTCAGATGGTCCACAAAGAACATCAGTCACTGTTCTTTTTCTCTAAATATTTGCACTCTCCCATCTCCAGTTGAAAATTATTCTGTATAATATCTCTTTATCAGGGTAATTATAGAAGAAATTTGCTGCCAGTTTAAAAAGCCTCTGTGTGGAGGTCATGTGCCTTATCTTTTGGTGTTTGTATCATGCATGCTTATCCCTGTGCAATGTAAATGAAAGCCATATCTGATAATTTATTGAAATTCTGCTCATCAGTTAACACAATATCTTCTGGGTAACAATTAAACCATTTCCATTGACAGTCAATTCTAGTTTCTTTTGGGAATATTTGCTTTTGTATCTTATTGTCCTCCAAAGAACAGGTTTTGCGTCTAGACCCTACTGTTTTTGTATCAAGTGCTGATCAGCACAAAATCCTTTATCTTTACCAATGACTTTAATCCAAAATATACCAATTTAAACCAATAATTCACTGCAAACAAAAACTGTAAAACAACTTTATTCTCATTACAAGATAGCCCATATCTAAAAGTTTTTTAGACCATTTGTTAATTTATCTTTTTGCAATCTAGAATGTAACCAATTTTATTTTCTCAAACCACTGCATAGAGCTTGAATGGACACACAGCTTCTGTCAACAACAAAAGATATTGCAAGTATTTTTGTAGGATAAGTGTGTGTGACTATATGGGTATTTGCATTTAGCACCCCCAAAACAGATCTGACCGACTTTCCATCCTTCAAGAATCGGTGTACAGAGGATATGCATGTTGACAGGAGAGGAAGCAGGGTTTGCACATTGCGGTTTCAGTTTGGCACCTTGGCCTCAGCAGCGTATATTTCACATCAGAACTTCTGTGTTTTATGCAATGCAGGTGTATGCCAGCACTGTGCTTTATTAAATTAATACGTATTTAATTCCTTTAGAGTAATTTGTATTTTCCTTAACAAAAATAAATGAAATGTAATTTGTAATTAAATATTTAGAGAGACTGTGATTGTATTTAAAATACTTATTAAAATATATCATTTTATTTCGCATATATTAATTAATCACCAGGCTTATAGGGATAGTTCACCCAATTAGGAAAATTAGCCCATGATTTACTCACCCTGAAGCCATCCTAGGTGTATATGACATTCTTCTTTCAGAGGAATACAATCGGAGTTATATAAAAAAAAATGTCCTGGCTCATCTTCTAAGCTTTATAATGGCAGTGAATGGCCGTGTAAGTTTTGAAGTCCATCAAAGCACATCTATCCATCATAAAAGTGCATCTATACATCATAAAAGTGCTCCACACGGCTCTGGCGGGTTAATAAAGGCCTTCTGAAGCGAAGCGATGCGTTCGTGTAAAAAAAATAAAATAAATAATATTGACTACAATAACTAGCTTCCGGCAGACATCCGTACGCATCGATTTACGGCGAAAGAGTAACACTTGACCCGACGCAAGACGAACGCGGGAGCGCAGAGGAAAACACCAATCACGAATTAGAAGTCTAAAACTGAAAATTTTAAAGAGAAATGTCGGAGGAGCTTGAGTTTGTTGCCCAGCCCTGTTTGTTTGAACCCCGAGAGCGTCAAAGCTTACTACTCCTACATCCTACAAGTCGACTTGCGTGGGCCGTCTGCCGGAAGCTAGTTATTTTAGTCGATGAAGTTTTAAATATGGATATTTTTCTTACACTAACACATTGCTTCGATTCAGAAGGCCTTTGTTAAAACCCCCAGAGCCATATGAAGCACTTTTATGATGAATAGATGCTCTTTTATGATGGATAGACGCACTTTTATGATGGATAGAGGCACTTTTATGATGGACAGAGGCACTTTTATGATGGATAGGCACTTTGATGGACTTCAAAAAATATACAGCCATTCACTACCATTAGAGCCAGGAAATGTTTTAATATAACTCCGATTGTATTCTTCTGAAAGAAGAATGTCATATACACCAAGGATGGCTTGAGGGTGAGTAAATCATGGGCTAATTTTCATTTTTTGGTGAACTATCCCTAGGACCATAGACATAAAATACAAATAGGACTAACAAATTGCCTTTCACAGTTTTTGGCAAGAAAATCACGTGATGTGACGCATCTATTGACCCTGTTCACATTTCCGGGTTTCTCAGAAGTGGAAGGCGTCATAGTTGGGTAAACTTCTATGGCAGTGAATGAGAGACTACATTAAATATATTTTGTGTTACCATTTGCTCAAATAGTAAAAGAAAAACGCCACAACAGTGTTTTCACAACTTAAAAAAAAAATAGAGATACTGTAGATTGATAATGGCAGTCGGAAGAGAGAAAGATGTCAACTTTGTCACAGCCGTGGAAACATCTTCACACCAGCTTTAACTAGTTTTTGTGTGATATTATACAAATAAGTGTTATAGGCTTTTAATTATGACAGTATGTGGCAACATGTATGTTAAAAGCGCATCTTCTGCACTGAACGATGATATTCCCATATTCTATACTCTTACATGTAGGCTATCTAACTCCATACTTACTCTCACACTACACAAGACTGTACATTTTGTTTGTATTTTCAAATTACAAATTACTTGTAAATAAATACTTTTTTTTACAGCAGTATTTTATTTAAATACATTTGATGAGTAAGTATTTGTAATTAAATACTTGTTGATCCATTTGTGCCCATCTCTGTGTGTCCTGTTACGTTACCATTTTCTCCAAGCTCTCAGATCCTCATAAACCTTTTGAGTTGGCAATTTTCCGAAGATGGGGCAGATATTGCACAATCTCTCTCTCCAGTCTGTATATAGTTTGACTGTATAGTCTTGTCGCCAGGTAAAATATGCACTATACTTCTTTGGATCTTTAGTTAGACCTCTCAGGTACTCAGCCAGGGCCTTAATAGATTTAAAATCATCCACATGGATGAAGGATTTAGAAGGCGCCACGGCTTCATAGTCTCTGCGTGGCGGCCCCAGCACCACAGGTACGGTCCCGGCCTGGAAGGCGTTTCTCCACAGCTTCTCTGTGATATAGTGCGGAGATATTGTGTTTTCAAAGGCTAGGTAGAAATAACAGCGGGAAATCGTTGGAAGCAGGGCCTCCTTTGGTAGTTTTTTTTTAGCGAAAAGGCCATACGGTTGCACGTCGAGGGTCTTGTTCAGCTCCTGGAAAACCGCACTCCTCTTGTGCCTTTTCTGGTAGTTACTAACCACCCAACAGGCTTCATAACTCTTGTTTTTTGGGATAACAAAGTCTAGATCTGGTTTCTTCCTCTGTAACAGCTTCCCGTAGGGCACAGTGATGTCAGCATGAGGGTGATATGACATGGTGAGGTTGAAAAGGTTTTTGTATTGCGACAAGACGCCATTGTTTTCAGATGCTTCTAATGAAAGCCATACCCACCTCTGTTTGGCGGGCCGATGGAGATGCACTGGAAGGTGTTCTCTATGCAGCTTCAGCTCAAAGTTATGAAAGACTACCAGATCGGCGCTCTCGTTGAGAGTGCGGTTGTCCACTAGCACACATCCAGAGATGCCGTAGTCCCTCAGACACACGTTCCCCGTGAGGCTGTACCGGGTACCGTACGGCCAGTGCCACAACAGGATGGTGATATTGTTTGTGATCGACTTATTGCTGCCATTGAGATGTTGTTTATCAACCAATAACAACCAACTGTAGATGAAGCTGATGGTCAGGAATAAAATAATGAGAGTCTTGGGGGGTTGAAGATGCTTCTTTATCCATCTCCACCTCCATCTTATGCTGGAGCCCATTAGTATGCTGTGGAAGTAGCAGAACTGGGCGTTAGTTTGTCGTTTTGTTATATTTTTGTTGGACGTTTATGCAAGAACTTAGTCTACAACTTGTGGTTTTGTCAGTCAGGATCCATGACAGATTTTTCCTTTCTGTAGATGACAAGTGGAGTGACCCATAGAGGGAGTGTTTCTTCACTCAAGCAGAATCCCTGGATCTTTATCTTTATCGTGCTTTCTCTGTCTTTTATTGAAGAAATTGTAATGCAAGTAATAATAATAATAATAATTTGTTACATTTATATAGCGCTTTTCTGGGTACTCAAAGCGCTTTACATGGACAGGGGAATCTCCTCAACCATTGGTGGAGGAGCATCCACCTGGATGATGCGACGGCAGCCATATTGCGCTAGAACGCTCACCACACCAGCTTATTGGTGGAGAGGAGACAGTGATGAAGCCAATCAGTATATGGGGATGATTAGGAGGCCATGATGGACAGAGGCCAAGGGGCAAATTTGGCCATGGTGCCGGGGTTACACCCCTACTCTTTTTCGAAGGACATCCTATGGGATTTTTAATGACCACAGCGAGTCAGGACCTTGGTTTAACGTCTCATCCAAAGGATGGTGCTCTTTGACAGTATAGTGTCCCCGTCACTATACTGACCTAGCCTGGGAAAACCCAGACAACTTCCGGCAAATTTAGATTTGCTCTGAAAGTTAGTCTGGCCAAGAGCTCATTCAAGCCCATTTCCAATCCGTCGAAATCGAGGCACCAATCAGAAGCTTTGGGGCGGGCTTTACACGATGACGACAGCACTGGGATTTTGAAGCAGATTTTGTAGCCTATACATTACAAAGATGGATGCCGCCGTCGAACATCACTCGTTCGAATCAGCTATCGCGTCTGTTTTAAGCGATTTGAACATTTCCTTTTTGTTAAAAACCGAGCAAAGAACAACACTCGGAGATGTTTCTCCGCCGCTCTGCGTACGTCATCTCCTTCATCGCTCTGATTGGTTTTAGGTCTATCCGCGACGTCCGTTGGTGACGCCCCTCTGGAAATGATTTGTCTATGACGCTTTGCCAGACCATAACTCAGTTACAACTGAGAATGGTCTGGTTTTAACCAGGCTAATAATGACCCACACAGACCACAGGGTGAGCGCCCCCTGCTGGCCTCACTAACACCTCTTCCAGCAGCAACCTGGTTTTCGCAGGAGGTCTCCCATCCAGGTACTTACTAGGCTCAGCCCTGCTTAGCTTCAGTGGGCACTGGGCAACCAGTCTTGGGCTACAAGGTGATATGGCTGCTTGCAAGTGCTGTTAAAGTTAAGACTTGCACTTCAGAACATAACACATTTTCTCTATTTGCTAAAAGTGGCATCTGTGGGGGCAACTGCACTCATTAAAATATTTACACTCACTGGTAAAAAGTTATGCTATTTACACAGAGTTTAAATAGTGGTAGACACTGTTTGCACCAGGTAGCCTATAAATAGCAAAAAAAAGCATCTATGTACAAATAGTGATATTTGTATTGAAGCTAAATAATCAAAGCCGTGAGCTGCTTCCATACTATACTTCCCTACTATAAAGTAGGCAAAAACAAAGGCCTTTGTGACAAAATAAATATATCCAAATTCACAGTACTCATAAATTAATAGGCAAAAAGTATCGAGCGAGATTTTGAAGTGTGCATATACTCTCCCATGAGGCCACGGGATGCTGGTAGGTCCGATGATAATGACAGCATGTTGAATGTAGTATGTCCAGATTAAATTCATACTACACACATTCATAGCCTACTATATAGAAGATACTTTTTTAGTTGTTGTGAAGTAATTACTTATTCAAAATAATACCTATTTAAGAGAGTAAGTGATTTTGTTCTTAATTTTATTACCAAAAAATTGGTATTATTTAACAAAAGTCTATTCTAAAATAAGTTATAAATCATTCAGCTCAAGATAAAGACTCCTGTCATGTTATTAACATTAAAGCTGTTTAATTTTTATCAAGCAGGCTGCCTCATATGGGCCGCTGGTTTTAGGTCACATAACCAGCCCAAAAATACTTTTGTTTTATCTTGATCATCACATTCCAGCAGAGGAGAACGAACGATTTTACAGTGCTGATGCTTTTCTGTAATGTAAGAGAAAGTAGCTATAAAAAGAATGTAAAAGACAAACGCATGTGTGTAAAAATGCAGATGATCTAAAGAAAAACATAAGCTTGTTAAAGATGAAAGGCATTGCAGAATTCTTACCTGTGTCTTTGAGGAACGTGGCTTGTGGGGAAGACCGCAGTTGTCGTGCCCTTCGAGAAACAAAGTGATGTGGAGGTTTGGTGGAGGCCTGTGCTGTCATTTAATGATGGAGAGATTTGCGAAATTACTTATAGGAAACAAGAGCTTCCTGTTGAGATCATATGTTATATGTTCTTCCACCCTTTCACACGTCTTCTCCTCCCATTTTTCATGGCCCCTTGATCATTAAAGCATCTAACTTTAACATGCCACATCTGATTATTTACAGGTCAAGTCCGTAGAATGTGATGTGTTGCCTTCTAATAATTGGCGGCTAAGTTCTAATTCTTTTTTTCTTTTTCTTTTTTTAAATGTGATGATCTTGGCTTTCACCATAAAGTGCTACAAGAGCAAGACGAATATGAAATTTGGTGCATTAGCTTTTGGCAATTCCGCATGTATCAGTGCATGTATCTGTGCAGTTATGTGGTTGTGGCTTCTGAATTGTATAGATGGCACTGAAACACACTACAGGAAAAGGAAGTGAGTGGTTTTGAAACTTCTCTCTTACGCCTTCATCCTCTCGTTGTTGCCGCCTGTGCCTTTTTTAAATAGAGAAGTGAAGTGATACTATTGCAAAAACTGGTTGTCTAACGTCCCCCAAGAAAAGAAATGTTGAAATATATTCTTAAGTAAGAAATATGAGTAAATAAGAATGCAAGTGATATCACTGGTGATATATGATGCTATATATATATATATAGGCTACATTTAACATATTTTCTACTCTTTGTAAACTAATATAATGTTGGTTAAAAGAGTCTTGCTAGAACATGAAAAGAGAGAGTTAAAGTAAAGGATAAAACACTTTCAACTTTCATGTCATTCGGATTAAATATAGTGTGTTTTCAGAATCTATAATCACTTAACCAAGCATTGCATCATATACCTGCTCAAAATAATAGCTTGAGCCCAGCATGACTTTAACAAACTGCTGATGTTTGACCAACATGTTCCTTTTGGTAAACGTTGTTGACCAATGCTTTCTTGCAATATTCTAGTCCACACAAAATATGTGTCGCCATTTACTCATCCTCATTGCAACCTCTGTGAAATGATTTATTCTGTGGAACATGATCTGAGCATGATGACCATCACTGAGAGTCAAATGTTGCTTTAGATTCCACTGCCTTTAATTACATGTCAAAAACAGCTGAAAAAATCTTCAAAATGTCTTCTTTTTTGCTCCACAGAAGAAAGAAGATCATACAGGTTTGGAACGACATGCGTTTTCATTTTGTTTTTGTTGTTGTCTGTCTCCGAATGTTGTGCACTTTCGGTCACTCAGTTACATAACCCAAACTTAACACTAGATGGCAGTGGTGCTTTTTCAAAGAAAGCGTGCAAAAAATTACCCTTGAACTCTCATCATTGGATTGAGGTATATTCCTTTTTTTTTTATAGTCTATGGTATATTTATTCACTGTGTGCTGTTTAAAAGTCCTCTCAAAATATGCATAGACAACTATAATGAAGTCATTGTAGGTTGATTCCAGGTGATTCCTCAAAAATGGATTAGTTTAACAGATTAGTTCTTTTGTGTTTATTTTTAGAGTGACAGAAATGAAGGTAGCCTATCACTGAACATAGATCTAAACGCACTTCTTATTAACTAACTGATACTAAATGATGATACATTAACCACCACAGTACAATGTGAGTTTATACATGTTTAGATTATTTTGTGTGTGTGTGTGGTTCAGGTATACATTATGGGGACAAAATGTCCACACAAAGATAGCATAATTTAGTAGGCCTATTATGTAAAGTGAATATTATACCATGAAAAAGCTTTTTCCAATAAATATTACATACATTTATTGTTAATACTGTAATATTACTATAGGCTATATATTAATCATATTAAGATCTTCTAAAAACACTAAGAAGCATTCATAATATTTGTATTATTTTAATATGTATTTAATTTCTTTTTGTGACATTAGTGGTAGATACGAAGTTGCCATAGTTTTATAGTGACAATATGATTCTAATGTTTGGGCATCTATAATTACCCTGGTAATTGCAAGGGGTGATACCCTATTTTTCCAGATTAAAACTGGTTCAGTTGAATTCATAACTAATAGTTAAATGACTCATACTATTTTGAATAAAGGCAGTGAGGTGATTTAGTACATTCATTCTCTGTGTTAACATAGGTTGTGCTATGTGCTATTATTCACAAAAGTCTACACGCCCCTTAAGTGTTCATTTGATGATTCTATCAGCTACCAATAAGAGTGAAGGACCCTCAGCTCTTTATCATATTTATCCTCAGTAGAATTCCACAGATTCATATGCAGAAAATGTCAAATAAATAAATTACAACCCATCATGCATCACCCACCCCAGTGTATGACAACAACACAAGTTGAAACGGTATGTATTCAAATTAATGATTTGTCATACACTGTCATCTAAACTCTGACAGTGTATGACAAATCATTAAGTTGAAACAGCACGCATTCAAATTAATGATTTGTCATACACCGTCAGAGTTTAGATGTCACACTTAAACCACTCTCCAGTCCTAAGTATCCACATTCTCACACACATTCCTCAGATCAAGGGTCAAAGCACTTCAACACTGATCGATGCTACAGGAAATTAAAGTACCGTTACAGTTTTCATGGCATAACATGGTTACCATACACTCTTAAAAGTAAAGGTTCCAAGAGAGAGGTTTCACAGCAATGCCATATAGAACAAACATTTTGGGTTTCCCAAAGAACAGTGAACAGTTCAAGAACCATTTTTGCCTTGGAGAACTTTTGTTTATGGAACTATCGATACCAATAAAGAACCTTCATTTTTAACCATAGAGTATTTATGACACTTTTCATAGTAGTCCAGTCCAAAAATGAAAATCTGTTATAATTTGCTCACTTAGTTTTTACACAAAATCTATCAGAATGTTATACTGCTCTTTTCCGCATCTTACATTTCAGTCTTATCACACAGAATGTACAGCTTTAGGGAAACTCAGAGAGTAGAATTAATCATTTGTATAATTTTACCTTATGGTGCAGTTTAGTCATTTTTCAAATTTGGTTGCCGTTCACTTTTATTGTGGTGTGAACGTCCTGCCAAACATCTCCTCCTTTGGTCTGTGAAAGAAAAACAAAATCATGGCCTGGTTTCACAGACAGACAGGGCTTAGATTAAGCCAGGATTAGGCCTTAGATCAATTAGGACATTTAAGTAGCTTTTATAAACGTCCCTTAGAATAAAACATTACTGGTGTGCATCTCGAGACAAAACAATGATAAGTCAGTGCAAGTTGCTTTCAGTTAAAACAGCTCAAACATGCAATTTTAGTCTGGGACTATAGCTTAAGCCTTGTCTGTGAAACCGGGGGTATGTGTGTTTGGAACAACGTGACAGTGTGTAAATGATGACAGATTCTTTTTATTTTGGGGTAAAAAGATTACTAGACTGTACTGGGAGTGAAGAAGGATGGGAGTAGGACAGCACTGAGCAGTTAAGGGAGAAACTCACAATGACTAAAGTATCAGAGAATGAGGGAAGATACAGGTTGGACAGGTTCGGCCAGTGGGCTGGTATTCTGAACTCTCAAGACTGGTGGGGTGTGGTAGGAGTTTGGGTTCTAAAAGGAAATGACAGAAACTGCGGTGGAGTGAGGAAGAAGGAAAGGTGCTGTTTTCAGTGCCATCGATACAGTTTAATTTTTCAGAGATAAAAGGAGGAGACAGAAATCGTGTAAGGGGAAGTGGACTGATATAAACTGACCTCATTCTCCTGAGATCCTGGGCAACTGAGACACCGAAGAAAGAGGAGGAGGTAGAGGAGAACCAGAGATGGCAGACGCAGCAAAGATTGAACTTTTCGTCAAGGTCAGAGCTTAATTCCTTAGTTCACAATGTCGCATATATGACAACTGTTGTCATTTCTTAAAGATGTTAGACCTAAAAGTGTGTCTCTTGCTAACTCTTATCTCACTCTTGCTCAAAATGGTTGTACTTCCAATCATTCCTGACATAACCCTGTCAATTGTTTGAAATTCATTGGTCTTGTTGAATTTAGGACTAATGATAGGATCTCTAAAAATATGTCTGAACAAGGGTGAAATTACTTTAAGTAACAAAACCATGAACGTTTTGATGCTAATGTTTTAGTACTTTTTCAGGAAGTAATTCCATATATCTTGTTGTACATTAAATCATTTCCATCTTAGGAGTTTTAACACTTTACTTACTGAATGTCGTCTCTAGGCAAGCGATGATGGTGAAAGTGTTGGTAACTGCCCGTTTTGTCAGCGGCTCTTCATGATACTCTGGCTGAAGGGAGTCAATTTCACCCTCACCACAGTGGACATGAAGAGGTGAGAGATGCCCACATCAGGATCGGCCATGGCTCAGTTTTTCTATTCAGGGCACATCCTAAAATCTTATAAAATGATTTTTGCTCTGTAGGAAGGGAAATACATTAGAATTGATCCAGTAGTCTAATCCCTGAAAATGTTTCATTACTATAACAAAATCTGTTGTTTTATTTATGTTTTCTTTCTTTCTAGAGCTCCAGAGGTACTAAAGGACCTGGCCCCAGGTTCTCAGCCCCCTTTCCTCATCTATAACGACGAGGTCCGTACTGACACCAACAAGATCGAAGAGTTTCTGGAAGAGACCCTTGCGCCCCCACAGTGAGTATGCATTCATACAAGAAAGTTTAACACTCTCATTAGCAATAAAAGCTAAAAAGCTAAAGTCATTTTTGCTTATTCGTATGGTTGAATCGGATCATCAAAGGTCAGGAGCAAAGACATTGCGTCCCCTTGGAATTATAAGGTTCTATCTGCGTTCTGAGCAGTTTTGAGATATTGAACTTTAAAGTCCATTTGACTGTGTAGAAAGAACCTTTTTATTTTCTAAATAAAAAGTTCCAAAATGTACACAACTTAAAAAACAACATCACATAATGTAAAGAAGTGGTCACAGAATAAGAATATGTGAATAACTAAATTAAATTTTGACAAAAATGTCAGATAGAACCTTATAATTCCAAGGGGACGATTGGCTAATAAAGTGATATTAAATACATAAAGTGTATTTGTGTTGTAAATTAACATTTAATTTTTGCAGGTTTGTGTAACATTCTGAGTTTGCATTTCACTATTCATTTTGAGGAATACTGAATCTGTTTTTGTGCAAGTGAGATGAGTAAATGCTCACATTTAGTCTAGAACTACAATAACCATCATGTTCACACAGCGCACACAAAGCCTCTGCACTTATGCGGCCTTCACATGCTGTCGGAATTATCGTAAATACTAGTTTCCTAGTTAAAAATTGGACACGAAGGCCCTCTCAAGTCATAATTTGAATACGATGAGCTTGTAATCACGACTTCAGAAGTGGGAAGTAGGAAAGTAATGTGTTACTTTACTAGTTACTTGACTAAAGTAATCTGATTACGTAACTCGTGTTACTTGTAATGCATTAACCCCAACACTGGTCAAATTTGCTCCTAAAATATAGAAGAATTCCTGAAAGAAAATGTATCTTACTGTTTGTTCAAAATGGCAAAATTTGTTCCACTACAAATTCGAGCCCTTATGACATGAAATTTGCACCATTTTTGCATTGCAGCTATCCCAAGTTATGCTGCCGCTATAAGGACTCTAACACGGCTGGAGATGACATCTTTCACAAATTCTCGGCTTACATCAAAAATCCCAATCCTGGGCTCAATGACAGTAAGGGTCACCCTTCTCTTAAGTTTTTTGGCCAGTGAACAGTGAAGTCTGTATCTGATCAGAAGGCAGTGAAACTCAGAAATTAGCTTCAAGGCTTGATGTCATTTTGTGCTTGAAATATGGGGGCTGTCACTTCAAAATTGATATAAGACATAGATAGATGGTGAATGGATGGATGGATGGCCAGATAGATAGATGATACAAAACATTGAATATTTGCATTTGAATATCAACACCTTAATGGTTGTGTACATTTCAGTGCTGGAGAAGAAATTTCTAAGGAGTTTGATGAAGTTGGATCAGTACCTGTTGTCTCCCCTTACTCATGAACTGGACCAGAATCCAGATTCAGCCCAATCCACAAGACATTACCTGGACGGAAATTCTCTCTCCCTTGCTGACTGCAACCTGCTTCCAAAATTGCACATTGTCAAGGTTACTAATCTTTTTCTCATTTAGACAGCAATGCAGTAATTTGTATATTGTAGTGCTGATAATACAGTGTACTGCTGTTAACTGTAAGTGAAATCACTTCCTCTACACTACCAGTCTTCAATTAAACTTCATCTATTTTAAATCGAAATATTTTGCTGACTTTGTAGGTAGTTTGCAAGAAGTACCGTGGTTTTGAGATCCCTAGAGAGCTAAAAGGCCTGACAAAGTACTTGGACAAAGCGTACAAGGAAGATGTGTTCCACCTCACCTGCCCCAAAGACAAGGAGATCCTGCTTGCCTACCATTCAGTGGCCAAATATCTCAACAAGTAGAACTGGACTTCAAATGAGGAGGAGGACAAAGATTGTGTGGAATTTTTTGTACATTTTTAAATATATGTCTAATGCCCCAAACTGCCTTTATTATGAATGTATTCCTAATGGGGATTTTAATAATCCGAATATATTGGTGGTTGTTTTCATAGTTTTTTTCATTTATAAAACACAATTGTGAATATCCGATGCCTGCCTTGCTTGTTCCTGCCTTTTTTTTTTTTAGTATTTAAATGTATATTTGTCTGTGGTTTTGATGGATTACTTTTGTTTGATAGCCAGAAACGTCTCTGAATGTTGTTTTTGAAGGCCGTGTGAAATGAGACATGTAATTGGTCTGAAATTCTACCCCATGAGAAAAAAGAAGACAAAGCACTAGACAACTTCTACAATGATGTTATTGATGTCAAATTTTAATGTTTGTAATGAATGTCCAGTATGTGTAAAACAGCTTGCTAACAAATAAAGATTTTATGGAAGAAAAGTGCACTGTCTGATTGAATTTGGTCGAGCTAGCTAAAACAGAAACAGAAATGTACACTGAATCGACACACACACACACACACACACACACACACACACACAATAGCCTAATATTATTGGGGAAGTTATGCATACAATGTTTTATATATAAACAAAAAAACGACGGTATCAGAGCATGTAGCCTAATATTACAGTATTATGTGTCTAATAAAAATGTAATTTAACTATTAGTTAAATTACTTTTTTATTTTACTCCACCACTTTTTCCCATTTTTTATTTTATGATCTGCAGAATTATTGGGGTTAGCATGGTATTGTGTACCGTATGTTGTTTTTGCATGTAATAATAATAAAAAAAATAAAATAATTAAAAAAGTCAAACAACAGCGGTTCCGATTGGCCTCTTCATGTTGTTTGTAGCCAATGAAATTGCATATCACTGCCACGTGAAGGACTGTTAAGGCAACAGCAAAGATTTGACTTCATGGGGCGAAAAAGAAGCTGCCAAAGTTTACAATGGAGTGAAATTTGTGTGGAAATGACAGGAAAGTGACCCAGCTAGCAGCTGCGGTATAAATAAAAGGATTATTTCAGCATCGGTCTCCAATTTCGCTGTCTTTAGTAAGTAAGCTACTGTTTGCTAGCTAATTAGCATATTACTCTGTCACGTATAAACCACCTGCTAAACAGGTGTTTTTGTAAGATATGCTGGTTTTATTGGATTTTTTGTGCAACTAGTCTAAACCTGAAACAGAATTCATCTGTTTCTATAAGTTGGCGTGGTTGTTTACACATGAAATAGCTGTAACGCCCATAACACTAATGCATGTCATCACTGCTCCAATGACAATAGAAACACTGCGTCATATTTAACTCGCATGCTTATTTTTCCATCGGATTATCTCGAAAATGGTTTTGCAAAGTTGTGTTAAGCTCAACTAAAACAGAAGTTTACTTCCAGAAAAGTTGCAGTTCAGACTTCTTGACTGTGTTTTCATGAATGAATGACAGCTTGAGAACATGAAGCAACTAAATGCATTCTCCATGAATTGAGTGACTTTGTCTTTTTAGAAATGGGAGATGAGCAGGAAGATGAAGCACGGTGCCTGTATCCTGTAAGTATCATGGATCTCAACATGTCATTTTTGTTGCAGTTGATTTGCTATTCATGTGAATGGATGAAGTGTGATGTGTAATTTGTTTATTCTGAAAAACAAGAGAACAAATAACACATGATAAACCTATCTGTTTATCATGTGTTATTTGTTCTCTTGTTTTTCAGAATAAACAAATTACAGGAGAGTAATACCAATATAGATCAAGTAAAGTTTAACATATATCCGAGTACTACATATAAAAATTTAAGATATTACTTGCTTATATGCATAATAGCTTAACATTTATTTTGTTCAAAGGGATTGGTCAGGATGGGAAATGTGTTCTGCGTATATTTAAGAATATGTTTCATAATAATTTATGCCATAAAGGGAAAAAAAACTTTTAAAAGAAGAATAAATAAATAAATATACAACAATAAATCAAAAACACTGCTTATGTGATTTCTTTTTAATTGTTTGGCCACTCCCTTTTTATTTGAAATGTACAGTAGAAAAATAACAGAAAACTGATTTGAAATGACACGAGAAAGGAGGAGTAAAAAAAAGAGATTAATTTCTCTTTTGGTGAACGATCCCTTTTTAAAAAAAAAATGAATGCTGGATTATGTATTGAGAAGATTGATCCCTTTATTTTTGCAAGGGGAAGTACTGTTGAGGATTTGTGCAAGACAGGAACGAGCTGAACAAACACTGGCCCCTTTGAGTCTCATATGACCTTGGTATGGATAAAAGAAATCCCACATGAGCCGGGGGTTTTTTCCTCCAAATTGTATTGTTCTGTGGAACAAACGTAAATGAATTATAAATACACATATAAAAGAGTGTTTTATCCAAGAGGTTTTTATTTTCAAACCAAAACCCTGGGAGTGTGTCTGTCTGTTTGTAAATTGCTATGTATTTCCTCAGGCTATTGGGAGTGAAATTCGTTTCCGCCTGCAGCAGTTTGTGGAGGAGAGGATGCAGACAACAATGGTACAGAAACGATGTGTTCCCTGAATTAATTTGGAAAACTGTCTTATCCCTTATTACTTTCCCATGTGAAAGGAAAGACACTGAACTGGCTCAGATCAGCTGTACAGATTATGTAACAAGTGACAGACATTTAAAATGCTTAAGTTCATCAGGTTTGTGTTGACCGATACACCGTTTAATCCGATTATAATTTCTTGCAGTTTTTTTGCCAGTATTATTTGCTCTATTACTGACAGCATGTTTTGTTTTGTCAAGTCCAGTTGCAGAGGATGATATTTTTCATCTTTCAGTTTTCCTGTAATAGCAGATAAATTCCCTTATCTTACATTTCTGTAACTGTTGTCTGTTCCAGCTGACGGGTATTTTGATCGGTGCCGTGGTGGCTGTGTGTCTGATAGGAATCTCTGTACTTCTCCTCTACCGCAGATATAAACTGGCGAGTGGGTTTCCCTTTTGTTTCCAAATTGTGTTGTTTTCAGCGTATTTGCTCAGCTCTGATTCTTGAATAAGTGTTGTGTGGGTTCAAATTAAGTGTGGGTTAAATATGATGGAGGTACTCACGTCTGCATTTATTTGATCAAAAATACAGTAAAAACAGTAATATTGTAAAATATGTTATATATATATATACACTCACCTAAAGGATTATTAGGAACACCTGTTCAATTTCTCATTAAAGCAATTATCTGATCAACCAATCACATGGCAGTTGATTCAATGCATTTAGGGGTGTGGTCCTGGTCAAGACAATCTCCTGAACTCCAAACTGAATGTCAGAATGGGAAAGAAAGGTGATTTAAGCAATTTTGAGCGTGGCATGGTTGTTGGTGCCAGACGGGCCGGTCTGAGTATTTCACAATCTGCTCAGTTACTGGGATTTTCACACACAACCATTTCTAGGGTTGTGCCACTTCACATTTGTGAAGCCACAACACGCACAACCTTGAGGCGGATGGGCTACAACAGCAGAAGACCCCACCGGGTACCACTTATCTCCACTACAAATAGGAAAAAGAGGCTACAATTTGCAAGAGCTCACCAAAATTGGACCGCTGTTGGTCTGATGAGTCTCGATTTCTCAGATGGTAGAGTCAGAATTTGGCGTAAACAGAATGAGAACATGGATCCATCATGCCTTGTTACCACTGTGCAGGCTGGTGGTGGTGGTAGTGTAATGGTGTGGGGAATGTTTTCTTGGCACACTTTAGGCCCCTTAGTGCCAATTGAGCATCGTTTAAATGCCACGGCCTACCTGAGCATTGTTTCTGACCATGTCCATCCCTGTATGGCCACCATGTACCCATCCTCTGATGGCTACTTCCAGCAGGATAATGCACCATGTCACAAAGCTCGAATCATTTCAAATTGGTTTCTTGAACATGACAATGAGTTCACTGTACTAAAATGGCCCCCACAGTCACCCGAATCTCAACCCAATAGAGCATCTTTGGGATGTGGCGGAACGGGAGCTTCGTGCCCTGGATCTGCATCCCCCAAATCTCCATCAACTGCAAGATGCTATCCTATCAATATGGGCCAACATTTCTTAAGAATGCTTTCAGCACCTTGTTGAATCAATGCCACGTAGAATTAAGGCAGTTCTGAAGGCGAAAGGGGGTCAAACACAGTATTAGTATGGTGTTCCTAATAATCCTTTAGGTGAGTGTATATATGTATAATGTATTGTATATTTTAATATATTGTAAAATATATTTGTCTTGAGAATGATTCTTCAGAAATCATTCTAATATGCTGCTTCAGTGAAACTTTTTACTTATAATGTTGAAAACATGAAACGTCAACATGAAACAGAAGTTGCGATAGTTTTTTCTTCCCTATTGTGACGTAGCCCTATATCTAAGTGAAACAGCTTCTCAAACAAGAAAAAATGTAGGACGGGACTCTTGTCCATTTGGAATTGATAGGATCGTTGTGGTTTGCTTTTGCTGCTATCTCATGTGAGTGACAGGTTGTCCCACTCTTGGGCCGAAAACTAAAAATGTCCCCAAAAAAGTGATGTCAGCGCAAGCGGGAGTGGAATTTTTACATGGGCACATAAAAAAAAAGAAGAAGATGTGCATGGATAAATCATGTATAATACACACTGCAATATTCTAATAAATGTTTTTATTTCATGGTGACTTTAATATTTTTGTGGATCTTTGATACATGTAAGGATTTTTTGATGAGTAAAAAGTTTAAAAGAACAGCATTTTTGTCATTTTTTATTTGTAATATTATACTTGTCTTTACTGTCACTTTGATCGATTTAATGCATCTTTGCTAAACAAAATTATTAAGTCCTTTAAAAAATTTTCTTATCTCCCTGACCCCATATTTTTAAACTGCGGTGTATGAGTTGAGCAGTTTGCTGGAATTACATTATGCATTTGCTTGTGTGTATTTTAAGGTCAACAGGCTGGTGTTCCTCGCTATCGCTTCAGAAAAAGAGATAAAGTGCTCTTTTACGGCAGGAAAATCATGAGAAAGGTGAGTCACATTTTGCTGAAACCCATTTGCTTTCCTGTGATTTGCACCCTGTTTTAGCTGCTGATTAATGGTCACATTCACAGTAGTCTATTTTTGCTCCAAGATAAATAGCTGATTGTTCTGACTCTGCAGAGACTTGTTCCACAAATACTCATTTATTGGTGTAATTAAAATGTGCATCATCAGCTGAAAGTTTAGTCTTCCTCCGTTAGAGGGCAGCATAGAGTGTGAAATATCCTGAACATGTGCCACTGTTCACAACCCGTATGACTAACAGCCTGATATATTTATTTACTATCCATCCTCCACTTGGTTTTTCTATTTCTATATTTCAGGTCCAGACCTTGTCCTCGACACCAACCTCCACTTCGGTGTCTAAGCAGCGCTCTCGGAAGAGGCCTAAAGTTCTAAGTATAGCGCGCAGGTATGTTTAGATTCTCATATACCTCATTTTTACGGAACAAATGTCATCTCGTATTATCACCCACACATTTAAGTCAGTAGCTGTCCAATCAGTGCTTCTGGTTTGAATCCTGCTATGATGTCATGCAGGATCCTGCGGATCAAGAAGGAGCCACCCACTTTGCAGCCCAAAGAACCCCCTCCCTCTCTCTTAGAAGCAGATCTCACCGAATTTGATGTGCAGAACTCAAACCTGCCCTCAGAGGTGCTCTACATGCTCAAGAACGTCAGGTGAACAACTCTGACCCTTACATGATCACAGCTGAACTGCAAATCACATTATACATTTTTCAGCCTAGTGGAATGTTGGTGTTCTTCTAAAGTTGAATGTTAATGCATTTCAGGGTACTTGGTCATTTTGAAAAGCCCTTGTTTTTGGAGCTGTGTCGGCACATGGTGTTTGTGGAGCTGCAGGAGGGAGAGGGGCTGTTCAAGCCAGGGGATGATGATGACAGCATTTATGTGGTTCAGGATGGAAGGCTTGAGCTTTGCATTCATGAGTTTGTAAGGATGAGCCATGGGAGTACCTTTTAAAATTCATAGACTTCATTAGAGCACTGGTTTAGGGAATGTCAGTTAACTTGGTCATCAACCTCATGCACACTAATGCATTTAAAATATACTATATTATTATTATTATCATTGTTAACTATTTTAATGATATTTATTTGTATATATTTATATACATTAAAAAACAAATTATATAAAGTAAATTATATATGATGCATTTTATAAAGTGTGGAAAAAGTTGCTCTGCCCCAGACAACCAATCACATATACACTCACCGGCCACTTTATTAGGTACCCCATGCTAGTAACGGGTTGGACCCCCTTTTGCCTTCAGAACTGCCTCAATTTTTCGTGGCATAGATTCAACAAGGTGCTGGAAGCATTCCTCAGGGAGTTTGGTCCATATTGACATGATGGCATCACACAGTTGCCGCAGATTTGTTGGCTGCACATCCATGATGCGAATCTCCCGTTCCACCACATCCCAAAGATGCTCTATTGGGTTGAGATCTGGTGACTGTGGAGGCCATTTTAGTACAGTGAACTCATTGTCATGTTCAAGAAACCAATTTGAAATGATTAGAGCTTTGTGACATGGTGGAAGTAGCCATCAGAGGATGGGTACATGGTGGCCATAAAGGGATGGACATGGTCAGAAACAATGCTCAGGTAAGCCGTGGCATTTAAACGATGCCCAATTGGCACTAAGGGGCCTAAAGTGTGCCAAGAAAACATCCCCCACACCATTACACCACCACCACCAGCCTGCACAGTGGTAACAAGGCATGATGGTTCCATGTTCTCATTCTGTTTACGCCAAATTCTGACTCTAACATCTGAATGTCTCAACAGAAATCGAGACGCATCAGACCAGGCAACATTTTTCCAGTCTTCAACTGTTAAATTTTGGTGAGCTCTTGCAAATTGTAGCCTCTTTTTCCTATTTGTAGTGGAGATGAGTGGTACCCGGTGGAGTCTTCTGCTGTTGTAGCCCATCCGCCTCAAGGTTGTGCGTGTTGTGGCTTCACAAATGCTTTGCTGCATACCTCGGTTGTAACGAGTGGTTATTTCAGTCACTGTTGCCCTTCTATCAGCTCGAACCAGTCTGGCCATTCTCCTCTGACCTCTTGCATCAACAAGGCATTTCCGCCCACAGAACTGCCGCTCACTGGATGTTTTTTCTTTTTCGGACCATTCTCTGTAAACCCTAGAGATGGTTGTGCGTGAAAATCCCAGTAGATTAGCAGTTTCTGAAATACTCAGACCAGCCCTTCTGGCACCAACAATCATGCCACGTTCAAAGTCACTCAAATCAACTTTCTTCCCCATACTGATGCTCGGTTTGAACTGCAGGAGATTGTCTTGACCATGTCTACATGCCTAAATGCCGCCATGTGATTGGCTGCTTAGAAATTAAGTGTTAACGAGCAGTTGGACAGGTGTACCTAATAAAGTGGCCGGTGAGTGTATATATTAAATCATGCATTATTATAAATTATAATTATGTATATTAAAGCTGCATTCCGTAACGTTTTTGGGATAAAAATTATCCAAAATAAATTGAGCAAGTACATAACCAGCCCGTGTTCAAAACGATCTGCTTGCCTTAGCTTGATTCAAAATGGTAAGCTTGTAATAATGTTTTTAATTACAGTGGTACTGGTTGATTTCTGTGGGAAATTTGAGCATGTCTTTGCGTCATTACGTCACATAAAGAAGGTGTCTCGGCTAGTAGGCTATATTGTGTGTGAGGATGTTGGAGGTGGAGATTTATAGCCTTTTCTCACAGCACTTGTTATAATTAAACGTATCAATTTGATGGCGGATCCAGAAAGGTTCAAACGACAATCACCAGTGACAACTGGAGATTCATCCGTTGTAAAATGCAAAAGACTTCGTTCGGACTTCGGAGTGGCTACAGGAAAAAAGAGACTGCAACCGGCCCATGCGAAAACAAGGATACATATCGGAAGGACATTACATGTAGTCACGCAATGCTGATGTTGTTAACATTAACAATTTGAGAACAAAGTTTTATTTGACGTGATATGATAAGCGATCGTTAGATTTAATCAGTGCGATTTACTGCAATGCTTTTTTCCCCTTAGTTGGTCAAAACAAAAGTGGATGTTACTTACTTGTTCAGATGACATTTTCTGGGGAAAATTCTCATGTTGGTCATACAGTACTTCCAAAAAAAAAGTGATTGTGCCTTTGTGTCGAGGCACAACCCACGTAAAGTTGATAATTCCGCGAATGACTGCAATGGCAGATTTCGAACAGAGATGGCGACAAAGAGGAAGAACTACGGACTGCAGTTTTAATTATATTTGATACATTTTAATGTTTTTTATTGAAAAAAAAAACAGCTTAATCCAAAGCGCCTATTTATTTAAAATATTTATGTGATAATGTTTAGTTAAACATCTGAGGAAAATGGTTAATGTAAAATATGTATAAAGAGAGAGAGAGAGAGAGAGAGAGAGAGAGAGAGAGAGAGAGAGAGAGAGAGAGAGAGAGAGAGAGAGAGAGAGAGAGGGAGAGAGAGAGGTTTCAACAGAGGTTTCAACAGATAAACATGCACTAAACCCAGGTTTATAATGGCTATGGGTGTACAATTTTAATTATGAAAATACAACTAATAAAATAGTGTTTGATTGGGTCCAATAACTTTTATTAATGATCAGGTCTGTTAACAGAAATGTTATAGGTACGAAACCTACAGCAATTGATTCATGAACAATTCATTTCCTTGATTAAGATACTTAACCTCTGGTTAGTCTATGGGGTCTGTCCCTGCAATAAATTCCCTGTAGGTCACTTTGGATAAGAACTGTCAGCTAAATGGCAAATGAGTAATTAAACTTAGTGCCCCCCCTAATGTTGTCATATTCTCCATTGGGGTGTGTGTGTCTTTCAGGATGGCACAGAGCCTGTGGTGAAGGACGTGTTGCCCGGGGACAGCGTTCACAGTCTGCTCAGCATTCTAGACATCATTACAGTAAGTTCTCTGTCTGCCTTCCTAACAACTTATCCTGCTCTAGTGCATTGAGATTCATTTTGGATATTTCCTTTCTCTTCAGGGTTATCCTGCTCCTTATAAGACTGTGTCTGCTCGTGCGGCGATCAGGTCTACCATTTTGCGTTTGCCTGCCTCAGCTTTCCAGGCAGTGTTTGAGAAATACCCAGAGACGCTAGTGAGAGTCATACAGGTACAGATGGGCTTGAACTCCCCCATGGCTGTCTGCATCAATGTGACCTCTCTTACTGAACATCTGTCTCAACCACACTATAATAACAGGCCATTTTCTACACCTTTTTTATATCATGTTTTTTTTCTCTAAGGCCCCAATATAATCACGCCGAGGTTCTTTTTCATCTTTCGCTTAGTGGTTAAAAATAAATTTGAAATGCTTGAGTAGCAATAATGTGTTAATGTGTTGTGCACTTTCCTCTCAATAACAAAAACAACACAACAAAAATAACTGCGATGAGAAAACAGCAGTTAAAAAAGCATATGATCATAGTGATGTGGATATGTTTGCCCAAGCTCTGCAAATCAGCGTGTCACATTTAAAAATATAGCACTTTATACTATAGATTGCTGTCACTGTTACTGTTAAGCTGCTTTCCAGTTGTTCATGTTTTACTTGCGTCTGACCTCTACGGACTGAACAGAAGAAATGAACCAGAGGAGATTTTCACATAAAAGGAGGAGGAACCCCAAAACACACCTAAATTTTACGTAATCGCCACGGACCAATGGTAGTTCGAAGGTGTTCACAAGCCGTATCAAACTTTTTCCGGAAAGTTCACTTTGGCAAGCTGTTTTCTCCAAAATCTTTCTCCAGACTCCAAACAAACTTAGATTTGGCCTAATTTTGTTTGAAAGGACGTCATACTAGTTCGTTCTTCAATTTCACTTGAAGTATATCTGGGCCTGTAATGTTCACCAGTGTTTCTATCTCTCTTTTTTATACAGGGCAGGACTGTATAAAAAAAATGATATATACCTTTAATAGATCTATGTTTGACTTATATTTGACAGCACAGTAGTTCACTGTAGTTCTTCAGTGTGGTCAAGTAGCTAATACTAGGGATGCACAAATATAAAAATGATGATGGATATTGATAAGCCAGTAATTATTTTCATATTATGACCTATAATTAAATGGCCAATATTAAAATTCTGTAACAAACAAATATAAATATATACTATTATTACTAATACTAGTAATTGTAACTATTATAATCTATACAATTAAACTAAAAAACAAAATCAGTCATTATTAATTATGCAAATTAATTTTAAAATTTGCTAAAAATTACATTCAACAGTGTTAATCAGTTATTAGTATTTTTAAATATTAAGTTAAAGGAAATGTTAGATGGCGGAGAATATAAATGGTAAAATTAAGCAAATTAATACAATTAAATATCCAATATTGGCTGATACAGTAAATAAAAAAACATTATATTCATATAATATGTAACATTGACCTAAAAATTTTAATGATACTGTTAGTACAATTAAATTAAATTACTTCTTTGTGTTTGCAGTTCAGTCTTTGTAAATGGTCAAGGTGGACATGGCATGGAACATGATAATGTGAAAAGTTAGACTGTGTATAAATTGCACATCAAAATATCTTTTTCATAGAAGCAAAGAAAATATTTTTTCCCCACTTACAGCCCATTTAACTGCATAGACACTGGTGTCTTATTTGCAAGATTTCAAACTGTTATTAACTGGAGTAATTTAAGCATAGTAATTTACAAAAAACTACAGCGTTAATTTGTGGCTTATTTCTGTCTGTTTAGATTATCATGGTGCGCCTGCAGAGAGTCACTTTCCTGGCACTTCACAACTACTTGGGCCTGACCACTGAGCTTTTCAATCAGGTTTGAGAAAGAGTACACACGTACATCTCAGCATTATTACTTTTAAGATCTCACACACTCTCTATCACTTCTAAAATATGTGCTTTCTCACACACACACACACACACACACACACTCTCACCGTTATTTCATGCTACGTTAACCTCCAGCGGCATAATCACTCCTGTGCTGGAGCCGTAAAACTCAGCTAGATTGAATAACATGGATCATAAGACCTCGGCTTTCATTTAAAGGACACCGACTTTAACACCCTCTGGGTGAAAATCTCCCATCAGCCATCACTGTATGTCACAGCACAACCCTACACACACGCAGCTCTCTTCTACCTTCACAGTGCGGGCAGGCCGAGGGAGTTGTTTTCCGTTTTGATTTAAGAAGTACTTTTAGCTTGCGCTGTGAATTTGAGTGCTCTCCCATCGGCTATAAATGCGATTTAGTTCTGTCAGCAGGCAAGGTTACGTGACGACACCGCATAAACTCAGTGCAGTTCTCACACTTGTCATTTTGAGATGGAAAAAAAAGCAAGTGATGAGTTTAAGTATAAAAATCAATAAGGTTCGATGGAAAATAAGGATGTTGATCTACTTCAAAGTTTCTTTGAAATATCATATTTGTGTTCCTGTTTGTTTCATACCTTTGAAATTGGAGTCATAACTTTTTTTTTTAAGTCAAGCTAGCTTTAGAAAACTTTAAATTAGTTTACATGACTTTTGCACTATATTTCATGAAAGTTTTATAGTACTTTTTAGTAATTTTGTAAATAATAAAAGTTGTTTATTGAATTGTTCGTTCTTTGGAGAAAGACCACAGGGAGTCAATGGCTGTTACATCAGACCAGTAAAATTATTTATGCGTGTCAGATGCTTGTAATTGGCTGTCTGAACTGTGAATGTGTGTATAGGAGAGACAAGCAGTGCCGCTGTTCACGGTCAACAGTGTGCTCACCGAGGGGAGTCCCTGCAGAGTCCCCCGCAGACCCCACTTCCAGACACAACCAGAAGACGAGCAGCTGCAGGACTCCTGTGATCACTCGACACACTCAGGTAAATGTTTGTTTATCTGTAATATATACACTGTGTGGTGTGTGTATGTGTACTTTAAATTAGCAAGGACTTGTTAAATTGATCAAAAGTGACAGTAAAGACATTTATAATACAAAATATTTTTATTTTAATGCTGGTCTTTATCCTGAAAAAAAGTGTTAAATGTGTCACAGTTTCCTCCAAAATATTAAGCAGCACAATTGTTTTCAACATTGATAATAATAAGAAAAGTTTATTGAGCAACAAATCAGTATATTAGAATTATTTTAAGGGTCATATGACACTAAAGACTAGAGTGGCTGCTGAAAAAGTATATTAAAAAATAAATTAAAATAGTAAACATTTATTTTAAATTGTAATAATATTTCACAATGTTTCAGTTTTACTGCATTTTTGAGCCTTGATGAGCATAATAGACTTCTTTTAAAAACATAAAAAAATCTTACCATCTTAAAATCCAGGGTTGGATCCCTTTAATTATTACAGACTGAGCTTTAGCCTAGGTAAAATAACTTTTTGCATTTGCAATATTTACTTTTTTTTTGGCTTTTTGTCAGACACTTTTTGTCTTTCGCCTAAAAACACTTTTCCCCCCTTTTTTTATTTTTATTTTTTTTTACAAAAAACAAACAAACAAACAAAAAACAGATTTACTGTAAAATTGTACTTGTCTGTTTTGAGCGTGATATAAATGTCTCTTCACTTAGATGGAGGGCAAGCAGGTTCATACGAAAATACGTCCATAGTTGCACGGAGGTCTCGCTCGGTCTCGATGCCTCTAGAGAGTTCAGGTAACAGTTCACTTACCATCTGCCTATCCATCCACTCATATTCACGCCACACAGACTTGCTTTTACACACAAATGAGACCTCTAGTACTGAAATCTACAAACTAGATCTGGTTTCTATGTGTGTTTGTGCAGGAGTGGCAGGAAATGACTTGAACATGGCCTATGAACGGGCCCGAGTCACCATTGACGATCCTCCATCCATTTCTGTCATTTACAAGGTTTTTTCTTCCTCCATCTCATCTTTCTCCCATCCCAAATATCTGTATATATCAAAACAGCATTGATATAATTTGTTTTATGTTCTTCAGTCCATTTTGAAGAAGAGTGTGACCATGCAGCATGCTCCGTCCGCTGTGATTCACTACACAGACAATGAATCACACTCTGACGTGCCCCCTAGTAAAGTGGGCGCCATATTCCAGGCCGCCAAGAAGGACCTGCTGGGGATTATTCCACTGCAGGTCAAAATACATCACCATTAGTGGGATATGGGTTCTTGTTTATGTATAAACACTTGTTTTTGTGTTTGTTTGTATTTATTGTCGCTGTGTTTGTCCAGGACCCCAGTTTGCTGGAGGGCAGGGTGACGCTCCATCAAGTTAAAGCTGGATCTATTGTAGCTCGCCAAGGAGATCAGGTCAGACATCACAGTAAATGCATATCTGCTAACTACATGGGCGGCATCTTCATTAATTTAGAATTACGTAAAGGATACAAATAAAATTAGCTATTTTAGAAGAGGTTTAATGTTACTATCTACTTTAAGTTAGCTTTTGCTTTAGGAGAAGACCTATGCTGCCCAAAAATGCTGTCTAAGTAGGGATCTTACTAAGTTTTGAAACATTCAGTGAGAACATCTAGACAGTGTATTTTCTATGGATTTCTAATGTGTTACCCTGTCAAAATCATTTGCTTGACTGTGTTTGTCTGTGTGTTCCTCAGGAAGTAAGTGTGCAGTTTGTGATTTCGGGCACATTGCATGTGTACCAGCGGATGATTGACCGAGAGGAGGACACGTGTCTGTTCGTGGCTCACCCAGGAGAGCTGGTGGGTCAGCTGGCTGTACTGACGGGAGAGCCACTTATCTTCACCGTACGGGCACATCGTGACTGCAGCTTCCTGTCCATTTCTAAAACACATTTCTATGAGTAGGTATTCAGTCCACTAGTAATGTTAGTCTGGTTTACACCATGACCATGTTCCAAAATCACAACATACACTACCATTTAAAAGTTTGGGGTCAGTTACTTTTTTTTTTTTTTTGTGAAAGAAATAATACTTTTATTCAGGAAGGATGCATTAAATTGACCAAAAATGACAGTAAAGACCTTTCAAAAAAGGTTATTTTAAATTGTAGTGAAATTTCACAATATTACAGTTTTTACTGTATTTTTGAACACATAAATACATCCTTGAGGAACATGAGAGACTTCATTCGATAACATTTAAAAAACCTTACTGACCCCCAAACTTTAGAATATTAGTGTAGACAAACTTTACTACTATCAACATAAAGTCTGGTCCACTTTTCTGGCTAAAACAGCCCACAGAAAGGGTCTGTGTCTGTCTGACCGATATTTAAAATGATCTATCAATTTATATAATAGGCTATTATGGAAAAACAGTGTCATCCATGACTGCTGTACAGAAAGCACAGACGAAATTAGCAATAATACTTGTGGCCATTTCTTTCTGGCCACAAGTAATAATGTTTACCTCTGTGTTACCTCTGTGTATGTGAAACAATGTATTGAAATGATATTGTAACCATAATTGTTTTTTATTTAAATACTGTTGATTTTGTCATGAATTGCTGCTGATATGGCATCAAATCATAAATAAGTAAATCTTTTTAATTGGCTAATAAATACATAGTTATATGTAACTTCTTGTTGACATTGGCTTGCAAATAATGAACATAAACTCACTCTTTTTGCCGGTTTTAATGGTTTTTCAACTGACACGTTGATTCACTCCCGTGTGTGTGTGTGTGTGTGTGTATTGTCAGGATCATGCGAGCTGAGCCCACAGTGGTGCTGAATGTGGCTCATACAGTTGTAAGAAGGATGTCATCTTTCGTCAGACAGATTGATTTTGCCCTTGACTGGATGGCTGTGGAGGCGGGGAGAGCTGTCTACAGGTTCACTTCATGTCCTCATATTTACGGTTTACTTTTTTCCTCCTCCTTTCACACTATTTATTTTCTCTCTGCCTCTTTATTAGTGTAAATAAGTACCATTAATGCACTACTTGGCCAAATGTAACCTTCTTATTACAGGTATTATTGTTTCATCAGCTACACTCAGTTTCACTAATTCATGCAATATCCTTAGACAAACATTTTTAGAATGGGTAAACAAAAATTGTGTTATTTAAAGACTTTTTTTTTTTTTTTTTACCAGTACCAATAAGGTTGGTGACTTTGTAGTAGAATCAGTTACAGTAGCAACAGGAGGACAAACTCCTTATTAACACCCTTGGTTTTGAAAAATAATTAACTACCCTAAAATATATATATATTTAAAAAAGAAACATACTTTTATTCAGCAAGGATGCATTAAATTGGTCAAAAGTGACAAAGACATTTATAATGCTATAAAAGATTTATAATTTTGAACTTTCTATTCATTAAAGAATACTGAAAAAAAAGTATCACGATTTCCACAAAAATATTAAGCAGGACTTAATATTACATTTTAAAATATATTAAAATAGTTATTTGAAGTTGTTATAATATTTGATTTCACTTCATTACTGACTTGGGCATAAGAGACTTCTTTTAAAACATTAAAACATTTTACTGACCTCAAACGTTTAAAAAGGTGTTTTTTGTTCGATAAGGGTTTGTTTGTGTGATGTTTGTATGTCCAATTGTCCACATATTTTTTGGCTGTGTAGTCTGTTCAGGAATACACTTAATATTAATATACAGTTTATCTGGGTGCTCCTCTCAGGAGAGCCAAAAACACTCTATTGTTATGATATTTTCTTCTCATCTTTTCCTATGCCTTCTCAGTAAGAGCTTTGGACAGAATACAATCTAATAAACTTGGCGATTTCTTCTTCTCCTCAGCCCCTCTGGCTGAGACAGATAAGCTTTCTCAGCATTTCATAAATCTTCTATGATAAATGACCCCATCCTTTCTCTCTCTCTTTCTCTCTCAGGCAGGGCGATAAGTCTGACAGTACTTTTATAGTGCTCAGTGGCCGCCTGCGTTCCGTCATCATGAAGGAGGATGGGAAAAAGGAGCTGACTGGAGAGTATGGCCGCGGAGATCTCATTGGAGTGGTGAGCTTAATTTCCACATGCACAACATATAGTGTAACGTCTTCAAATGGTTCAAAACTGTGCTAGCAACCAATGATTGCACCTTGCCCATAGTTTCTCAGAATTTGTAACCTTTTTTGACTTTATTTTGTGCTAAGATGACTCAACAATGAATCATCAGATATCGTTCCATTTTATATAATGCTGTAAATGTACTATATAGAAAGTCTGCCTATTATATGTGTAGTATCTCCCAGAATAGTTTTGGTGACATTAATGTACTGGCATTGATGTATTCAGTGAATATGTGCCACCTAATCAGGTGTGCCAGTATCCCAGGAGATCCCTCTGTCTCGTTATTCATAATGTTTTATTGTGATTGGCTGACGTCTCCGTAGTGACGCCTATGCTGCTAAGAATACCTTTCCATGGTGATGCCATGGTTACGTTGCCTGGAGAACGGTGGTTCATTGTCCATGGATGCGAGTGATGTGATGCCTGGTTTGAAGATCCAAATTTAGTCTCAATCTACGTCACAGATTGACTGTATTTCTAGATATTGGAGTTTTGTGACTGCTGATCTTTGCTCTAATCATGAAACCTGTATGATTTACTTTTTTGGTGAATAACAAATTTCAGTCTGTTTCTGACTGAAAGCAGTTATATGCTTTCCGAAGACTTGAGATATAAAGCATGAGTCATAGTGTTATTTTAGAATTATATACTACTATCATATTTAATCATATTTTGAATTCACTTCTATTTTTATATTTTCAGTTTTCCTTTTATTTTTGGTCATTTTGTTTCTATACAAAATGTGTTTCTGTATAGCTTTAATTTTGCATGTATTTGAACTTTTTTTCAAGTAAGTTTTTCATGTGTTGTGTTTTGTGTGCGTGTATGTGTGTGAATGTAGGTGGAAGCTCTGACCCATCAGAACAGAGCAACTACTGTTCATGCTGTTCGGGACTCAGAATTGGCTAAACTACCTGAGGGCGCTCTCAGTTCCATCAAGAGGAAATTCCCACAGGTATGCCAGCCACACTGCATTTGCTTTATAGCCAGAAACTGCAGTGATTAGAGTTTCTCTGCTCCCTCTGTGTCTGTATAATATCAGCTTTGTTCTCTGTATTTGATCTCATTAGGTAGTCACAAGGCTTATTCACCTGCTCGGACAGAAGATCCTTCAGCAAGTTAATGGACCTTTAACAGGTGTGTGTGTAAAACTATCAGTTTTCCATCTCCTGCATCAAAGGCAAAGGTTTCTAGGCTCCATTAATGTATGATAACTGCGTTGTATCTGTATTTTAACATCCAGCTCGCAGTCTAGCTCTACACACTCCCGGCAGTAAATGGGATGCGGGGAACCCTGCCTCAAACCTTTCCACTGTCACTGTGCTCCCGGTATCAGAGGAGGTTCCTCTGACCGCGTTCACCCTGGAACTTCAGCATGCACTCTTAGCTATTGGTGAGGACTGCTATATTGCATAGATTTTAAATGAAAAAGATGAGAAGGTTTACAATTGGAGAGAAAGCTTGAGTCAAATTTATGTCTTCCAGGTCCCACTCTTCTCTTGACAAGTGACATCATCAAACAGCGCCTCGGCTCTGCTGCATTGGACAGGTACGGCATCAAAGTGTCATTATAATTTATATGGCATCAAATATTAGTTTATATAAATGTGTGCCCACTCCATCTATCAGAATATGCAAATTTATTAATGCATGCAGATTTTGTGTGTTCAGCTGAAAAACAACAACAAACTCATTTTTATTTAGTTTTTACACATTAAAGTAGTCGTTTGATGAGCGAGATGAAAGCTGTTTTGTGATATGTAAATGAACAACACAATTAACCCCATAACTAATCAGTCCGCATGAGTCCTGGTCCCTCTAACCCAGCGTGAGATCTTCCTTTTTCCTTTTTGTTGCTGATGTTTGTCTTAGTTGTGAACCGCTTCTTGTGTTTTCTGTTTAGATTAAATTCAGAAAACTTTTTAGTGCCAATACTGTCCTGGTTTCTGTCAAGATTATTGACAAGTTCTCATCCATCACATGTTTATTGGTCAGTTTAACAGCATTCGATCCACTGAGACAAGGATCTGAGTCCAACACACATTCATCAAAGTAGCTATAAGAGGACTCCTGAGTCTAATGGTTACACATCCTCACAAAAAAATGTGACCATGTAAAATCTATTCCTCATAAACCCAAACTGTGTAGGAATGTCTTTGTTAAGTTTTATATGGTGTTACATTTTTTTTTTGAGTGCATGACATACACATACACTACCATTTTTTTTATTACAATTTAAAGTCTTTTGTTTTAATATATTTTAAAATGTCATTTATTCCTGTGATGACAAAGTTGAATTGTCAGCATCTTTACTCCAGTCTTCAGTGTCACATGATCCTCGAGAAATCGTTCTAATATGCTGATTTGCGGCTCAAGAAACATTTTTTATTTTTTAATGTTAAAATCAGTTGTGCTGCTTAATATTTTGGTGGAAACTGTTACATTTCTTTGAAGAATATAGTTAAAGTTAAAAAGAACAGAATTTATTTGAAACTAAAACATTATAAATGTATAAATGAAATAAGAAATGTGCTGTGATTGGTTAGCTGGCCCAGTGTGTTGTGATTGGCAGCGCTTAGCAGAAGAACTCTTTAGCTCCGCCCACTCCCATGAAGCACCGTAAATGATGTAATCGAGTTGGTCTCCCTACGCTCTCAAAATACTTAAATATTTGAATGCATATTTTGCAAAACCTTAAAATATATATCTCAACATTTTTGAATGAGTAGTTTTATATGTATCCATCGTTTTTCATTTGATTATGATGTTCGCAATGCTTCAAGAGATTGAAGTTCTTGTAGTCCAATTTTCAAATCGTTTTTTTGCTTCAAATCAAAATTTGTAATATGTTATATCGTAGCTGATTGGTTTGGTTCATGGCTTATAACGCTTTAACAAAGACTTTTTAGAAATCCCTATGGAAGAAATGAATGGAAAAAATACTCGGAACCAACGCTGCTGAAAAAGTGGGCGGGCACTGTTGCACTCTATACATCATAGATATTTACTTGTCAAAGGGTGTGGGACCCCTACATCTGTTCACACATTTCATAATTTAACAACTGAAGTCATTAGAATCCTTATTTCAATTGACTTCGATGTTTGTTTATTTGTTTATAAAAATGTAACAGTTCGATTATCTAAACTTAGAAATAACTTACAATACAGAGAACAAATCAAGTTATTTGCAGAGACCATGAAAAGTAGCTAAAAATAGTTTCGCTCTACTCCAGTGTGCATGAGTACAGGTTGTCGAGTTGGCTGGGTCAGCAGGAAGACATCCACCGCATAGTCCTGTATCAGACAGATGTGTCACTCACCCCGTGGACTCAGCGCTGCATCAGACAGGCTGATTGCATCATCATCGTGGGACTGGGAGAGCAGGACCCAGCCGTGGGAGAGGTATGATGGTGTTACATCATCAGAGTGAAAAACACTTACATGAACTGGTGCTACTGCAAATTATGTACCAAGAGTCTGAGCTACACCACTTTTGCTACATCCACTGGAAACTGAAGAGTCTTTAATATAAAAACCCTTTAGTTCAACAGACTCAAATGAAATGGGCTTCAAGGCTTAATTTATCATTCTCTCTGGATGACAGGTACTTTTATACGTTGAGCCCAAATAATATTAGGTTGTTTGAACCATAACACACCTACTCCAGGTGCTGTTTTATTCTTTTGTACTGTAGGTCACTGCTCAACTACTCTGATCACAGGCAGTATTCAACCATGTTGACGGGACTCCAGTTGAACTGCAGGACTTACTTAGTTCTTTTCCTAGAGAGCAAGAGATTCATAATTTTCGAGCCTTTTCAGATTTCCAGGGTTTTGGGCAGTCTTTCGGCTTTGTGTTTGAAGTTGGATCAGAGGTCCGGGGTAGAGCAACATTCCTATTGATCGTGTATGTCCTGCAGACTTTAAAGGGGACGGCCACTATGGCGCTGCTTTTTGAATCGGGGACTCAAAGATGTTTTAAACAAGTTTGAAATAGGTAATTGTATTCACAAGAAAAGAATTGAGAGATGACTTGGATTGGGTTTTCTCTTAAACGTCCCAATCCCAATCAATAAGTATTCTTCTGAAAGAAGTGACCTTGTGAAAGAAATGGATATATTTCTATTATATTTATGGATTAGTTCTGCGTTCAGTGCATTCCATTAAAGAAAGTGATTTTATTATCTTAAATGCATTTTGACGGAGTGTTGTCTAGTTTTGAAGGGATGATATTCAGCCCTCTCTCTGTCTGTCTGTCTGTCTCTATTTCACTCAGCTTGAACGTATGTTAGAGGGGAGTGCGGTAAGAGCACAGAAACAGCTGGTGTTGTTGCACCGGGAGGATGGCCCTCCTCCCAAAGGAACAGCCGAATGGCTGAACATGCGGAGCTGGATCTCCAGGCACCTTCACCTGTCCTGCCCCCGCAGAGTCTTCTCCAAGAGGAGCCTGCCAAAATTGGTACAGCACTCAATATTACATCATGGTTTCATTGAAATAACTGACATTTTGAAAGTCATGTGATGGTCTAGCTCTGGGGTTTTAAAACTTTTAATGGCACGGACCCCAAAATTTAATGATGCAAGAGTTTCGTTTGATTTATTTGATGTAATCTTAGTATAACTTCAAGATTATATAAAATAAATAAAAAATATTTATTTATTTTTTTTTTTTTTCAAAGACCCCCTAGCATTCTCTTGAGTGAAGGGGAAATTTTTTTTTTATTGATTTGCTTCATTTTAAATTATACATTTTGATATTTGACGTTCTGTTGATATTCCTGTCAAGTTCCCCAGGCTGCTACTGGTGTGTCCTTGAGCTCCATTGAATATGTGTAATGTCATTGCAAATATTCATCTCTTTCAGGATATAAAGAGAAAACAAACCACAAAGTAGAATTAATTAGACATATTTTTTTTACAAAAACCTTGAAGAAATGAAACTGGCTGTTTTATGATCCACTTTATAGCTGAGATTGGAATAAAGACAATTTTAATGTTTTATGAATGGCACCAAAACCAGTAAAACTCTTAATAAAAGGGTTTCCAGTAGTGGCCATCACAATAAGTTGTGTTGGCAGCTGTATTAATGAGCATATCTGACCCAAGACCAAGGTGATGTGAGAGAATTTTTGGATTGGCGAATGGAACATGGATTTCTGTTATAGCTTTTGGTTTAAGTTCCTGTGTCATTTGTGTTTTCAGAGAGAGATGTACCAGCGTGTTTTCCAGAAACCCGCCGATCGCCACACTGATTTCTCACGCCTGGCCCGTGTCCTGACAGGCAACACCATCGCTCTAGTGCTGGGGGGCGGAGGAGCCAGGTACTCACCTTTTTAAAAAACTGTAAAAGAGAAGAAAAACACCTCCACTGTTTTGAATGCATTTCCACACTCCCACTCTTGTTGACACTACTGTGGCATTTTCTTTTAAAAGCCCTTTACCAGCGCTTTGTTTGACCTCTTGCCTCTGTTGCTCTCTTTCTGTCATTTAATTTGATCTGACATCCTCTGTTTGTCTATTCTGTCTTTTTTGTGGTTGGCAGGAGGTGTTTAAAGGTTGGTTGCTGTTTTCTCCCTTGATTTCTGTGTAGTAACCTGTGATTGATTCTGTGTTCAGTGTTTAATCTGCCCTGTCTCCTTTAGGCTAGGACAGGGTTGTCGATTTTAATCAAGCCATATTTGGGCATCATCATTTTTTTTGACAGATAGAACAGAACCAAAGTGAAAGGTTATGTATTGATTGGCCTCATATTACTGGGTTTATTTGCCCCCTCCTCATCCCTCTTTTCATTCCTTCTTCCCTCTTTCAGGGGTTGTTCTCAGGTGGGTATCATTCGAGCATTGAGTGAAGCGGGAATCCCTATTGATCTGGTGGGCGGCACCTCTATCGGTTCCATGATGGGTGCGCTGTATGCAGAGGACCGCAGTTACAGCAGGATGAAGATCAGAGCCAGAGAATGGGCCATGGTGAGAGACCACTGTAATGTTAAACATTTTAAAGCCTGAGATTAACCTTGTGGAAAATACACCACAGTGCTCATTAAAAAATGTAAATTAAGTACACTGAACCCTTTCCTTTTCTTATTCTTTTTCTTTCTTTTTTCCTGTTCTCTTTCTTTTACCTTTTCCTTTTCATATTATTTATTATTTTTATTATTTATTTATTGTTCTTTTTACTTTCCCCTTTTTGTTTTTTGTTTTTCAGTTTGTTTACTTTTGTTTTTTTCTTCTTATTTTATTTTTATCTTTCCTATAAGTTTTTTCTTTTCTTCATTCCTATTCTTTTTTATTCTTTTCCATTTTAAAATTTTTTTCTTTTCCTTTCGTGTACCTTTTTCATTTTCATTTCCTTTCCCTTTTCCTATTCTTTTTAGTCATTTTTCGTTTTTCTATTCATTTTCATTTCTTTTTTCTTTTTCCTATTCCTTGTCTTGTTTCCTTTCTTGTTTTGTTGTTCTCTTCATTAGCATTTCTTTCCCCTTTTCTTTTTAATCTTTTCCTTTATTTTTCTTTAGGATCTAAATAAAGTGCCACTTAAATTGGACACCAAAAGTCTAACTTTGTTCCCCTCTCTTTCTCGGCAGGAAATGACATCAGTGTTTAAGAAAGTGCTGGACCTGACCTACCCGATCACTTCTATGTTTTCCGGAGCTTCGTTCAACTCTAGCATTAGTGCTGTCTTCAATGACAAACAGATAGAGGTAGAAAACTAGTTCTTTTTGGCTCAAGAAATCCTACACAGGATCGCAATCTGCCAAATTCAGCAGTTTAAATGTGTTTGGCTTGTTTACAGGATCTCTGGATCCCATATTTCAACATCACCACAGACATCACCGCCTCCACGATGAGAGTGCACACTGATGGTTGGTACTGTCACATACATTTATGAGCCTCTCCTTAACCAGGATAAATGTCTGATGCTTCCTCTCCCTCCATCTCAGGCTCTCTGTGGAGGTATGTGCGTTCCAGCATGTCTCTTTCTGGTTACCTGCCACCATTGTGTGATCCAAAAGATGGACACCTTCTCATGGACGGTGGCTACATCAACAACCTGCCAGGTGTGTAGTAGGACATCAGGGGGGAATTACACGCTAGTATCAAGTCCAACTCCCTCGGCCTGGAGGGGGGCACAGGGATGTCCATGGGGGGGCCAAGCCCCCCCGGCCCTCCCTCTGTTGCCGGGCCTGGGGCAGACTGTGAGTGTGCTGTCTATGGCCGAGACTACTGCAGTTCATCAGATCTGAAGGATTTGGCAATTTTGGTCTTTTTAATGATATTGGTTAATTGTTGGTGAGGGTGTTGATTTCTGTCCCTATTTCAGCGGATGTGGCACGCTCCATGGGTGCCAAGGTGGTTATTGCTATTGATGTGGGAAGCCAAGATGAAACTAACCTCACTAACTACGGGGATGCCCTTTCTGGCTGGTGGCTGCTGTGGAAACGGTTCAACCCACTGGCTGAGAAAGTCAAGGTGAGGGAGACATTATCCATATGCAGTGCTTACTTAATTAGTTATGTTTTCTAAGGCAAGCGTGGCTATTACTATTACTCATACCTGTAAAGGTCCGGTCACATTTACTGTTGTTCTGCGAATGACAACAGAAAGCTGCTTGGTTTGAAAATGACTGAGCTGTGCATCATATATCACTACACTATTGACAATAGACAGTGAACCTTTTTTGGCAGCGAAATTTCACTTATGTGACCTCACTTTAAGTGTCAACTGCTAGTGATTTATTAAAATTTTTACACAAGTTGCAGTGTCATTCATGTGATGGTGCGTGTCTTACCAGTGTACCAGTTTAAACAGATGGTAAAACAAGCAAAAATATGCCATAGATTTGCATTATTGGGGGAACCTGAGCCATATTAACTAGCAACCAAACATCAATACCCTAGCAACCACACAGAATACCCTAGCAACTGCAAAAAGAAAAAAAACACAGAACATATTAGCAAACAGCAACCTACCAGAACATCCAAGCAAAAAAAATAAAATTAAATCTAGTTTATTTAATAAAGTTGTCGTGGTTTCAGAATTTTGAAAGTTGTGTGTGACTGTTTAAGGTGTTGAACATGACTGAGATCCAGGCTCGACTGGCTTATGTGTGCTCAGTGAGACAGCTTGAATCTGTTAAGAACAGCGACTACTGTGAATATATCAGACCTCCCATCGACAGATACCGCACGCTCGAGTTCGGCAAGTTCGATGAGATCAGCGTGAGTTTTATCTCCTTTACTTTTTTACCGTCTGCACCCTAAATATTCAGTGTTTCTCCTGCACTTATACTTTTTGGGTTTGTTTTGGGGTGCCATGTGTGTTTGTGTGTGTGGCTGTGTGCACATATAGGAAGTGGGGCACCAGCATGGGAAGACAGTGTTTGACGTGTGGAGCAGGAGTGGCGTTGTAGAAAAGATGATGAAGGACAGACATCAGGAAGAATTCCACAAAACGCAGAGCAACAGTGTAAGCCATAGATCACCTAAAATACTTTTCAGATGTAAGTTGTGTATTAACAGTTCCTTACTTCAGTTTGTTGTTCTGCAGGTGGTGACCTGTCCCAATGCTTCCTTCACTGATCTGGCTGAGATCGTCTCACGGATTGAGCCAGTCAAACCAGCTCATGTGGATGGTAAATCAATGCTACACCTCTTGTAAATGTACTTTTTAAGATAACATTTGGCATTTAACATTCTGTTTCAGGGAGTTTTGGCATCAATTTCCAGCATATTGATCTTTCTTTGGCTGCTTCTTAGTTGGATGTCATTAAGTGTTGTGTGATTTGTGTGCAAACATCATTAAGCTAATGGTTCGGAATATCGTCATCTTTTCCTCAGATGAATCAGACTATCACACTGACTATGAAGAGGAGATGGCAGAGAGCGCTCTGTCAGACATGGAGCTCTACAACCATTACAGTGAGCACACAGAGGAGGAACTGACCGCAGACACTGTAAGTCATGCATACACACACAGATTTAAAGGGACATTCTACACTTTTGTAGCATTTTATTCTTGTTCTTCATGTCAACTATTTCTTGCACCAACAGTCCTAATTTAAGTGAACATGATCATTTTTCTCCCTTACAATAAGTTGTGGTTGTGCTGAACCAACTGCGGTTCTTAAGGGGGACAAGACACCTTTATTTAACTAATACATTTTTATAATTTTAATTCCTTTAGATCTACTTTTAATGTACGTTAGTGTCTAAAACCCCAGAAAAATGTCCACCCTTTCTCTCCCCCTTACAATCAAACTGTTACTGTGCCTTTAATATGCAGTTATGTCAATTTGGTGACCATGTTAATGATGTCACCATCACCACCAACCACGGCCTGTTTTTTGCTTCATCCCCAAAAGATTGCTATTTCAAATGCATGCAGATCTGTTAAATTTTGTTAAACAAATAATCAGTTGTATCAGTTTCCACCAAAATATTAAATGGCACAACTGTTTTCACATTGATAATAATAAAAACTGTTTCTTGAGCACCAAATCATTATAATAGAATGATTTCAGAAAGATCATGTGACACTGATGACTGTAATAAATTACATTTTACAATTGTACAATTTACATTAAAAAGAGAAAAAAGGTTATTTTAAGTTATATTATTGTGTTTAGAATATTTTTGATAAATGCAGCCTTGGCGGTGAAAAAGCAACAACAAAGTCCTATAAAATCCTAAACAATAAATTAATTGATCGTATTGATCCTTATGCCCAGGATGAAGAATTCGAGAGGACTCGCAGACAGCGTGTGCGTTCTTCTGACGTGGAAAACCTGGATCCTGAGTGTCCTCCAAAACACTGCAAACGTCCAGCCCTAACAGCCCTCCCACCCTCCACACCAGAAAAGCACACTGACTGAAACCCATCCGTCCTGAACACTGACCCAGATGTCAGCATGGTAGTGTACAAACACTGACAATCCCAAGATTTGGGGTTTGGCCCCGTGTATACATTCCAGTTACACTCCAACCAAGTATGTCCAAGCCTTGAGGAGCAAAAAATGAGTATTTTGTGTATTTACACAAGCCTTTTTCCCCTCCTCTTGTGCAAAAAATCCTAAGAAAACATCTATATCTCTACTGTTGCACTGGGTAACATTGGGTGGGGGTTGAAATAATACCTGTCCTTGCATCTGAGCGGTAACTCAAGACTATCCCAGAGTTTCTCTGAAGTTTCATGCTGACTATGAACTAAGTCTCAACTCTAACCCATCTTGAATTACCGGTCAATAACAGAAGAAATTGCACGAGTAAGACAATCAACTACAACATTGCAAACATTGTATTTACAAACAGTTAGATTGGATTGTTGATTCTTTCTGCTGTCAATGAAAGTAGCAGAAAACAGTAAAATGATGATTTGGAGATAAAAAAGAAGGATATTGACTGTAGAGTTCTCTATTTATAAGCTCAGAAAACTGATGTTGAGTTTCGTTTCATTAGACCATTTGACAAGTCGATTTGTCCCACAGCTTGGCTGTTCATGCAGGCCAATGACTCCTTGCTGAGGGGTACCTGATCTGTGAACAGTTGAGTGATCGATTTAAACTAACCAGCATCGTATATCATACCGAATATGTCTGATGAGTTAATCATACCTCTAGCTGCTGCTGCTGCATGTGATCAAACACAAGCAAAAAAGCAAACTTATCAATGCAAATTTTTTTACATTTCTTGTTTTTGTTGACAAAAAAGCCGTATGATACCTGTTGTGCCTTTTAACCTTAATAGTAATATGAAATGGGTAAGTGGTCCAAAAAATGTATTAACAGTCTAATCATAATGCCAGTATTGATTAATGTACATGTTTGAGGTAATGTTTGTGTTTTTGATTGTTGCCATGACTGACATTAATTTAGAGATTTGTGGTCAGGCCATTCTTTTTGAATCTTCTGGAACAATCTTAATGCTTTGTGCCAATAGTTTTGCTTTAAATCTGTTGTGCTATGAAGAAAGCACTTATGTTTTCAACGTTGGTTATTTAGGGTCAGTTTGTTTTCAAAGGTAGAAAAACCACAGTATGGACATCTAAAAGAACAAACAAAAATATGCAATTGTTTTCTAACGACGGGAGAATCTGGTGTCATTCTGCAAACGTTTTAAAATGCTGATTTCTAATAAACTGCGGTTTGCCTTTGTCTTGTTCTAGTGTGGAGCTTTTGAAATATTTGTATATTTGCATATGTTGCATAATGTAGGGAGGCTCAAGCTTACCCTGTACGCTGCACTCCAGGAGCCGTGTGTGCCCGGCGGTAATTATGGCGATGAATTATGAGATTCGGCTGCAAGTCCACGGTTTTCCTGCCTAATGGAAACTGCTATCTTCCATCATTGCTCAGAGCCAACTTTGAGCAAAACCGCCTCAGCAGGCCACCGCACGTGAGATTTAATGCACTCAGACATGTAATGAAGAAAAGACACTTCCAAATGAGTTTTGGAAGTGAGAACTAGGAGATAATCGCACATGATAAACAGACGTCCTATGCATCACATGAACTGACGTGTGTAACTGCACTGGATGTGGGGTCAGTCAAGTGCTTTTTAGAGATATTGGAGAACCTGTTTGCAAATCAAAATGATATATTATGAAGAAGTATTAATTTGTTGTAATATATATATATATATATATATATATATATATATATATATATATATATATATATATAATATATATATATATATAAAATACTTTTTAATATTGATCAAAAGATTATTTGATTACAAAAGATTTTTATAAAAACAAAATGCTTTTCTTCTGAAAATGTATCCAAGGATCCTGACCAAAAAAAAAAGTTTGATCAGTTTCCACAGAAATTTTAAGCGGCAACTGTTTTCTGTTGTGATGTTTCTTGAGAAGCAAATCAGCATATTATAATGATTTCTGAAGGATCATGTGACACTGAAGACAGGAGAAATGACTGCTTAAAATTCAGCTTTGCAATCACAGGAATAAAGTACATTTAAAAATATACTAAAATAGTCATTTTAAATTGTAATATTTCAACATACTATGTTTTTACTTTGTTTTATCAAATGCAACCTTGGTGAACATAAGATACTTATTTCAAAAACAAAAACTTATTTCAAAAATCACCAACCCTAAACTTTTGAATTGGATGGGCTCTAAACACAGTAGATACATTTGAGCTTAAAGACATGTTTTATTACTTTGCATCCTCTTTTCTTTGCTTTTTCATTAGACCAGTTTTCTAGCTCAAAATCACCTGTTCTGCACCTCCAGCTCTCTTGAATGGCAGCGAGTTGTAGCAGACTTGTTTAAAGATGGTATGATTCATTCATACCATCTTTTCTGGTAACATGTATAACAATCACCTGCAGTCCACTTCTCACCAGGTGTCCTGTAGACAAATGGGATGTTATAATGGACGCCCTGCGTCTTCCAGAAAACCATGGAAATAATTAATTGATTAAGGATTCAAAAACCCAATGCAGATTTCAGATTTAGCTTCTTCAAGTTTTACTTTTTCAATGCATGCTAAATTGTTTATTTGCTTTCAGTCATATTTTATGTTCAATGCTTTAAATTAATGATGATCTAAATTTTCCTCAAATGCTGCTTATTTATGAAGCTGGTTTCATAGACAGCTAGGGCTTCGATTAAGCCAGGATTAGGATTTCGTTAAATTAGGACATTAGGATTTTTTTGTTGTTGTTGTTGTTGTAAATGTAACTTAGAAAAGATCTTGAGACCAAACAATGGCACTGACGTACTTTAAGATATTTCAGTTAAAACAGCTCAAACGGGACTAGGATTAAGCCTTGTCTGTGAACCCGGCCAATGATGCACTAACTCAACGGCCTCAAACTCTGTAGAGTTCAGCTCTATAGATCACCTGATCCAGCTAATTGCGGATTACTAGAAACTTCCAAGCAGGTTTGGTTAGTTGGTGCTAAATTCTGCAGGGCTGTGGCCCTACAGGAACTGAGGGTACGTTTACACGACAACGATGTAGCCTACTAAAAATAGAAAAGTTTCTCCTTCGCCTTTTTCGCGTTCATACGTTGTCAAAATGATCCCATTCAGTGCATTCACACGGATCTGCGAAACCGACTAAAACGCTTTATTACGCATACCAGGCCAGTAGTTGGTGATGTCACTTTGTAAAGAAACACTACATGCCTATTTATTGAATATGTAATTGGCATGCGCATGACGTCATCGTTTTCACAAATTTATGATTTTTGTAGAAGTTTACACGGGGACGATAACGGTATAAAAAACTTGCACTTTGAATCCTGTTTTCAAAAGTTTGCGTTTTCAGGCCCCCAAAACGTCTCTGGTTACTTACGTAACCTATGTTCTCTGAATAGGGAACGAGACGCTGCGGAAAGCGCAGTGGGATATCCTCTGGATGTGCCGATTGCCTGAAGCCCTATAGAATCACGCCAATTCATTGGCTGATGGCGCTCGCGCAAAGCTGGCTCCGCCCCGACGCTCTTACGTCGCAGCATGATGAACGCGCGCGCGCCATCTTCTCCTCAGATTTCTCTGCCGAAAAGAAAAACTGTCGGCAGCGCGAGGAGCTTGGCAGCGAACGCAGCGCCTCGTTCCCTATTCAGAGAACATAGGTTACGTAAGTAACCAGAGACGTTCTCTTTCATAGGTTCACTCAACGCTGCGGAAAGCGCAGTGGGAACGAAATACCAAACTCGCCAAGCTAAGCGCTGTCCAAATAATAATAACAACCATGATAGGTTCAAGCAGATAGAACCTGGGAACCTGGAGTCATGTCAAGATCTAAATTATAGAACCTCACAAAGGTGTGCGGAGAGGACCAACCTGCCACCACACAAATGTCTTCCAAGAGGGCCCCTCTAAAGAGAGCTTGAGAGGAAGCCACACTTCTGGTGGAATGTGCTCTGATGCTAAGAGGTGAAGGCAAACCACGCACCTCGTAAGCCAGCGAAATAGCGTCCGTTACCCAGTGGGAAATCCTCTGCTTTGATGCTGCAAGCCCGCGGCGGCCAGCACCAAAACATACCAAGAGCTGGTTTGATTTCCTCCAACCGCCTGAGCGATCTACATACAACTTCAAAGAACGGACCGGGCAGAGCAAGTTAAGTTTCCTTTCTTCCTCAGAGGCAAAAGGAGGAGGGTGGAAAGCGTTAAGGTTAACAACCTGAGAGCGGAACGCCGTGGAAAGAACCTTGGGTACATACCCCGACCTCGGCCTCAAGGTAACCCTAACCAGGCCAGGAGCGAAGTCCAAGCATGACTCACTAATAGAGAGAGCCTGCAAATCCCCCATCCGCTTTAGTGAAGATAAAGCTAACAAAAGAGCAACCTTAAGAGTCAGAATCCGCTCAGGGGCTGACTCCAAGGGCTCGAAGGGAGCCACTGACAAACCCTCCAGGACGATTGACAGGTCCCACGAGGGAACACTAGGGGGGCGAGCCGGTTTTAGGCGCCTAACCCCACGCATGAAGGCCGAAACTAACCTCAGTTTCCCCAAGGGAATCTCATCCGATTCTCTATGAGCGGCAATAGCTGCGACATATACTCTGAGAGTGGTAGCGGCCGCTCCGGAAGCAAACTTTTCCCGCAGGAATTCCAGCACTGTGCCTACTGGGCAGCTAACTGGGTTCCTATCATGTGCTAAGCACCATGCCTCGAACACCCTCCACTTGGAGGAATATAGCCTCCTCGTCGAAGGGGCTCTAGCATTCGCAATGGTCTCCTGAACGTCGGTTGGGAGATCAAAGCTTAAAGGTAACGGCCTCTGATAGGCCAAACGTACAGCTTCCAAATGTCGGGGCGAGGATGCCATATCCTGCCCTGAAGCTGGGAAAGCAGGTCCTCCCTGACCGGTATCTCCCAGGGGGAGGATTCCAACAGAAGGATCAGCTCCGAAAACCATGGCTGGGACGGCCAGAATGGGGCTACCAGAAGGAGGCGGACTCCGCTCTCCCTCACTCTGGACAGAACCGCCTGGATCAGCTTGATGGGCGGGAAGGCATAGAGCTTCTGCATCGGCCAAGGGTGGGCGAACGCATCTATCCCCAACGGAGCTGGAGGGCTCAGAGAGAACCAAAGCGGGCATTGGGACGACTCCTGAGATGCAAAGAGGTCCACTTCCGCTTTTCCGAACACCTCCCAGATCAGGGCCACCGTCTGGCGGTTCAACATCCATTCCCCAGACCTGAGCTTCTGCCTCGACAGAAAATCTGCTGCGAGGTTCAGAATACCTGGGACATGAACTGCTCTCAGAGAGAGGAACTTGTCCTGGGACCACAGGAGAAGGTGACGCGCATGCCTGTCTAGGGTGCGCGATCGTGAACCCCCCTGTCTGTTTACATGGGACACTACTGCCATATTGTCCGTTCTGACAATGACATGGTGTCCTTCGAGGAAAGGGAGAAAGTGGCAAAGAGCCAGGAAGACAGCCCTCAGCTCCAAGCTGTTTATGTGCCACGAGAGGGTCTCGCCAGTCCAAACCCCACACGCTGGCCTGCCCTCGAAAACCGCTCCCCATTCGGTCAGAAAGGCATCCGTCGTAACCATCTGGCGACGGAATACCGCACCCATACCGACTCCCTTCTGAAGGAAGAGGGGGTCCCGCCAGATTGACAGGGCGCGAAAGCAACTGCACGACACCTTCAATAGGCGAAGGGCTGGCCCCGTGGGCCGAGCCCCTGAGAGCTTCATCCACCACAGAAAAGGTCTCATGTGGAGTAGCCCCAGAGGTAGCACAGGGGAGGCCGCGGCCATAAGGCCCAGAAGTCTGCGGCAGGTGCTCACGGAAACATGCTGGCCTAGTGCAAAACGGGACAGACATGTCACCAGACTGGAAATCCGTGCAGGAGCCAAACGGGCCTGCATAAGAACGGAGTCCATGCATACCCCCAAGAAAAACGTGTTCTGAGCTGGAGTAAGAACGCTCTTCTCCGTATTCAACCTCAAACCGAGAGACTGAATATGACGGAGGACAATGTCCCTGTGGTGAGTCACCAACTCTCTGGAGTGGGCTAAAAGGAGCCAATCGTCCAGGTAGTTGAGTATATGGATGCCCTGGAGCCGCAGCGGGGCCAGAGCTGCATCCATACACTTTGTGAACGTCCTTGGCGCTAGAGCGAGGCCAAAGGGGAGGACCCTGTACTGGTACGCTTTTTCTCCAAAGGCGAACCTGAGGAACTTCCTGTGTCGCCGTACGACCTGGATGTGGAAATAAGCATCCTTGAGGTCTACCGTCACGAACCAGTCCCCCAGCCGGATATGAGATATGATGGCCTTCAGCGTCAACATCTTGAATTTTCCCTTGTAAAGAGAGAAATTCAACCGGCGAAGATCTAGTATCGGCCGCAGGCCGCCCCCCTTCTTCGGGACCAGGAAGTAACGGCTGTAGAAGCCCTGTTCGACTTCCCCCGAAGGAATCTTTTCTATCGCCCCCTTCAGCAGAAGGGATGAAATCTCCTGCTGTAGTACAGAAGCCTGAGCGGCGCTGTCGACTACAGTAGGAAAGACCCCGTTGAAGCAGGAGGGGTTGCGACAAAACTGAAGCGTGTAGCCGAGCCGAACTGTGCGAAGGATCCAAGGCGATACCCCTGGTAAACGCTCCCATTCTTGAACGAAATGTGATAGAGGGAGAGGAGTGTTGCAGTGCAAGGGACATACCTGAGGTAGGGTGTCGCGCTGGTTCTAGGGGTGGAACGGTACATGTATTCGTACCGAACCGAAACGGTACGGGCGTCAGGGTTCGGTGCACGAATTTACACGGAGAATACACGGTATAAAAATAAATAAAACTCGCGTGGAAATTAATTAATGTAATGCGAAACTACTGTTAGATACGCGGGTTCTTTAGGGACACATAATCTGTACCATCGGCTTAGCTCTGAACGCGCCTTCAAACGTTGGCTTTATACGCGCATCCTATTCGCTTTGGACTAGCGTCGAACTAGACGCGATAGACGCGAATTTAACGCTCTATTCGCGTTTGGTGTGACCACATAATGAACAGGCTGCGATGTCAAGATTGCAATGCTGGAGTGTGTGTGTGTGTGTATGAGTGAGAGAGGCGCGGCCGCGATCGAACAGAAACATAAAAAAACATACTCCGTCATTTTGTTCATACAGATCATTAAACCTGCAAAGTGTTTACTTATATTTGTGTACACTCGCAATAAAACACAGCATTGTGCTTTTGTCACACTGTAAACTCTTGTCAAACTGCAACCTACAACTGTCACCCAACCAAAATCACTCACACTCTCTCTCTCTCTCTCTCTCTCTCTCTCTCTCTCTCTCTCTCTCTCTCTCTCTCTCTCTCTCTCTCTCTCTCTCTCTCTCTCTCTCTCTCTCTCTCTCTCTCACACACACACACACACACTGTTTTAAAAGCAAAACATATTTATCCAACTCCATTTCAAAACAGTCTGTGGGTCCCATCTTTTGGACATTCATATTGCATTTCTCGTCCTCTGAGCACTAATCTTACACACATACATTGATTAAAAAAGAAAATCGAATGTGTTTTTAATGGTAGTATTATTTTATACAGAAATCAATTATTTATAATTCAGATGAGAATAATGTTACATTGTTAATTAATAATGTTAATTAAAATTAAGGAAAACAAATATATTGATCTGAAATATAGCAAATTAATTTTAAATTAAGTCAGGTAACAATTGCCAAACATATCGCAAGGTCTTTTTGTCTTTTTATTAATTTAATTAATAAACTAATTATATAAAACTATTGTCAGTGCACTACAAATAAACTGGTTCTATGCCTTTATTAATAAAACTTATTTAAAAAATGCAATGCCTTCTGCATTTTTGTTTTGCTTTTCCCTCCATTGTACCGAAATCGTACCGAACCGTGATGTCTGAACCGAGGTATGAACCGAACCGTGACTTCTGTGTACCGTTCCACCCCTAGCTGGTTCCCATGGGGAGGCGCGGATGACCGTGGAGGAGAGCGCTTGGCGTCCTGACACGTACTGGGGGGTACCACCACCTGGATAGAAGTAACTGGGTCCGCCTGCTCCAGAGGAAAACGAACTGTGCCTCCGAGGAAGGGATTGGCGGGTGTAACGTGCACCGGGAGCGAGGGGAGAAAGCAAGACGCGTCTCCTTCCTCCTGCGCCGGACTGGGTGAAGAGAGTGAAACAGGACCTGCACTTCGAAACACGCTGGGTGGCGAAGGTGACAAGGTTGGATGAGGAGAGCCGGGTGGAGGAGGGCAGAAACGCTTGCGCGGTCTGTCCCAACCTCGTAGATCTGGTGAGGCTCTCCTCCTTCTGACCTGCGGGTCAGGAACGGCTCGAGGAGGCTGGAGCGGCCGATTTGTTGGACCGCTTCAGCTGAAGGCGCTTGTGAGGGCGCTGGCGGGGAAATGGACGACCTCGGGCTCCCCAGACCGTAGTTGGAGGGTGGTGAGCCGGGTCACTCCTGCTAGTAGGGAATTCAGCCCTATGAGCAGAGCGTTCTCGGGTTTGAGAAGGGGAAGGGTTGGAGTCTCTTGGCCCTCTGACCCTCCTGGGCATAAACTGCCTGAACGCGGCCGACTGAGACTTAGCGGCGCGGAACTTCTCAACCACCGTGTTGACCGCCTCCCTGAAAAGACCTGAGAGGGAGATAGGGGCATCCAGGAGGAAACTCTTATCCTTGTCTCGGATCTCCGTGAGATTCAGCCAGAGGTGGCGCTCTGCAGCAACCGAGCCCGCCATAGAGCGACCAACAGTCCGAGCAGTGTGTTTGGTGGCTCTTAGGGCCAGATCTGTGGCTTTGCGAAGCTCTTTGACAGCTTCGGGTGTCAGTCCCTCTCCTTCATCCATGTCCTTCAAGACGTCCGCTTGGTAGGCTTGAAGGATGGCCATGGTATGCAGGGCCATGCCTGCTTGACCAGCCGCCATGTAAAGCCTTGTTTATACTCGACGCGTCCGCAAGAGCGCGAAGTGCGCGCGGCAAAAATGACGTCATTGCGGTCGTGCGCGTTGGGTGCGCAAGACCCCATTTCGCCTGGCGGTGTGCACGGCACTTTTTGTAACATCGCGCGTGGCGCCGCATCCGAAGATGAACGACTTCGAGCCGAATCTGGCCGAACTGGTATGTCTGTACCAGCATGTTTATGATCCTTCTATACACAGAGACATTTGCATTGATGGGCGACCATAAAAGCCTCTCATTTTGTGAATAGGAACACATTTACATTAAGCACCCAGTTTGCACTTGTATAAAGTAACTGCTTACATTTACAAAATAAGCCTACAATAGCAGAATTAAGCCCTGCTGATGAAATTAAGGTTTAAACACTCTTCAATAAGGCTTCAGTTGTTTACTAGTTTACATGCAGTGAAAGTGCAATAAACCTACTGCATTTATTACTCTTTTTATATGAATCAGAAATTAATAAACTACTGATAAATGGCAAACTACTTCTTCACTGCTGATTCCTGGTGGTTTAGAGGAGAATTACTCCGAGTCCCCCCCTGTCGTTTCACAGAATAGCACAACGGCGAGCACGTCAAGTATAAACGCCTCGTCCATATGGAGAGGTCCGCGCGCAGTCAGCGGAGACTCGCGCTCGTGCGGACGCGTCGAGTATAAACAAGGCTTAAGACTTCCCAATAAGGGAGGAAGTAGTCCTACAAGCCTTGGAAGGAAGAAGGGGACGCGCCTTCCAGGACGGTGCAGACTACGGGGCGAGGTGGTTAGCCAGCGTGTCCTCGACCGCTGGAATAGCGGAATAACCCTGCTCCACAAAACCCACAAGGTTGGTGAAGTCAGCGGCTGCCGCATTAGTTAGGCGTGCGGAGAAAGGCTGCTTCCAGGATCTGGAGATCTCGTGATGCAGATCGCTGAAAAAGGGCAGCTTTCTTCGCTCTGGCCTAGAATTAGGGCCACGTAGGAACCTCTCGTCGAGTTTGGACGATTGAGACTCGCGGGGCTCATCAGGCCAGTCAATAGAGAGCTTCTCTGTAGCGCGCGACAGCACGTCAATAAGCTCAGTGTAGGCCGGAGTAGGCCGCGCGTCCTGGCCGCTAGGCGGGATAACGTCATCAGCCAAAGCAGGCCCGAAATCCTCGGAGTCGGAGGCTGCAGTGTAAATAACGTCATCCAGACCGAAAGAAACCGATTCGCGGGCTCCCGGGCTGGGGCATAAATAATCATGCGCGAATTCAACCGCGCCGCGTGCGTGCTCGGGAGAGGGAGGGAGAAAAAGGGCGAGGCCCGTCTGCTCATACTCAATATCCTCGAGCTCAACATCCGAGCCCCAGGCCGCGGATCCACGAGAGGCCTCAGCAGTCTCGGGAGCGCGACGGGGGGGAACGAATGACTCCTTCTCAAAAACCGCGAGTCTAGAGCGGAGGGTTTTGAGAAGGAGATTGTCACAAAATTTACATTTCGACAATCCTAATACAGCCTCACGCGCATGCGAAAAACCCATACATTTAACACACTTACTGTGAGGGTCGTCGTTCGAGATAAAACGAACGCATGGCGGAGAGCAGCGTCGATAATCCATGACACTTCACTGTAAGGAGAACAAAGTTCCACTTATATCAGTCGCTGAAGTGTCGAGACGAAAGCTGAAGTTGAATTTGAAGAATTCAGGCTCAGAAAAACCGAACGAAGGGCGAGATGTGACCGCTTCGTGAAGGCAGAGAAATCTGAGGAGAAGATGGCGCGCGCGCGTTCATCATGCTGCGACGTAAGAGCGTCGGGGCGGAGCCAGCTTTGCGCGAGCGCCATCAGCCAATGAATTGGCGTGATTCTATAGGGCTTCAGGCAATCGGCACATCCAGAGGATATCCCACTGCGCTTTCCGCAGCGTTGAGTGAACCTATGAAAGAGAACGCTGTTGTTGTGTAAATAAACGGCCAAAACGCATAAAAGGTTTTCCGTTTTTAGTTAAAAACTGTGTTGTATAAACGGCCCCTGAGGACGAGATTACTGCACTAACTGATCTAAAGACAAACACGTTTCTTTAGAATCCAGGAGGCAGTGTGTCCGTCAGGCTGAGCAGATATGAGCTTGCAGAAGGGCTAATAAGATAATGAGAGATGGTACAGTTTGGGTCAAAGGTGAAGAATGTGTCTGGATGTAGGAGAGATAAACCATTAAAGCTGGTCTTTATATAAACTGTAAAGGTTTGGGAAGGTTCAGTGACAATGACAGTGTGGTAATTATGCAGTCTTTAGTGTATGAATCAGGAAAAAAAAAATTGCCATTCACCTTTTTGTATTTTTTACACTGCTTGCAAGATGAGCTATACTGTCTCTTTTATTTTATCTTGCCCACAATTTTCTGCAATTAATTCAGCCTGAACCACTTAAGCTATAGACTATATTTCTAGCAAGTCCAAGTAGATTTAAAAAAAAAAAAAAAAAAACTCCATTTTGAAAATGAGTGATGATTTCATGATTGGTCTACTACTTTCTTGCATACATTTGCATTAATTTGTGATTGTTCTTTCTTTTTATATATATATATATATATATATATATATATATATATATATATATTTCTTTTTTTTTTTCATTTGCACAGAATTTTAACAATTCTTTTGCTGCATTGGAAGCACTGTTATTTTTCTTCAGGAAATGCAAATCTAGTTCTCTATTATGAAATATGTATTATTATTATTATTAATGTATGTATTATAATTAAATTATTCATTTATATCTTCTGTCTGCTGTCCAGAAATGACACTGCAGAAATGACTCTGCAAAACTGCAATGCTTGGCACTCCCTGTATCTGCCACTAGGTGGCGTCGTGTTGTAGCCCACCTCTGTGTAATGACTTCCTCGTGTGGTGATTAGGAGCAGGTAAAGGACGGTTATTTACTCTGTTGTTTAGCTCCTGTCAGAATGATGTACGATGTGCCGCTGTGACCTTTCTGCTCTGCTGGAGCAGACTTATATTTTGCCAGCCTTGTTAATTCATTGTCTTGTTGTCCCCCCAAGAATAGGCAGAAACGTCACCATTAATTAATGAGTTTCGTGAGGAGAAATATGGGTCATAGTCTCTGAGAAAGTGAGCGGTTAAAGGAATATTCACCAAGACAATTCTATCATCATTTATTTACCCTCACATTTTTCCAAACCTGTATTACTTTCTTTGTTCTTTAAAACACAAAAGGTGAATCCCAGGCCAGTCTATTCAATATAATAAAAGCAAATGAGAACTGTCAAGTTCCAAAATGAACAAAACAAGCACCAGAAAAGTGCTCCATGTGACTTGTTTAATATTCCAAGCCTTCTTAAGCCTATGACCGTTTTGTGTGGAGAACAGACTGAAGTTAAGTGATTATTCAAAATCACTCCAGGTCTCTATGCAGCATTCAAGAGAGTGAAAAAATGGATGCACCCTTTGATGGAAATAAATGTTGTGATGTTATTTCCATGTGCCAATTATTCTTCATGCTTCCTCCCAACCATTCTTTCACAATTTGAGCCTGATGAATCTTGACATTGTCATCCTGGAATATGGCCATGATGTGTTTTCCTACATGGTTGTTTAAATGAAAAGCTACACACTCCATCAGTTAGGGTTAGAAGAACTGTTGCCAAACATATAGCAAGCTATGTTACATGCTAGAAACCTAATCCTCACTGCAATAATGGTCATATAGTCTTACGTATTTGCCTATTTAAATCCAAAAAGCAACTTTCTTTTTTGTCTGCACATTGTAGTTCACAAGCCTAGGCTGAATGAATCATTCACAAATTGGACTGACCTTATTTGTCAAGTTGATTTGGTCACAACAGTTAAAGCCTGGACTACTTTCAGTGAATCAGAAGATATGAGAACTATTTTTTTTTTTTGCTTTTGTGTCTTTCGGGGCAGTCGTGGCCTAATGGTTAGAGAGTCAGACTGGTATTTGGAAAGTTGCGGGATCGATTCTCAATACTGACTGACAGGAAATGACTGAGGTGCCCTTGAGCAAGGCACCTAACCATAGACAGTATAAGAAATGGACAGAGCCATCTCATTGGAACTCAGTTGAGACAGTTGAAGCCCATTTTTAGCGATTTCTGAGCACTTCCGTTCCTGACGCGCAGACTCAAACCGACTCAAACTAAGCTTGATGACGTGAGCAACCTGTCTGACAGACGTTAATCTTCTAGTAGCTGTGCGTGAAAATTGCCAACGTTAATCTTGCAGAGACGGGGAACTTGAGCAAAGAGTTCTTTGGCGTGAGTGAGCAGGAGTAAGTATTCCGTTGCTTTTATGGACTCATTATCTATGGGCTTCTCCCTTGACGGGACGTCCCCCCGATTGCCTGCGAGCTTCTCCTCCTGTCTGTACGGTAATTTCTGTACAGCGCGACAGAGAGTTGAGTGGTTATGATGCAATCGTTAGCCTATTTTTACTAAAACTGTTTCTACGGGGCCATAATGTAACATAGAAGGTAATGGAGCCCTTTATACATTGTCGTGTTTCTTTAGAAATAAATAATGGACAAATGGAGTCTTTAAACGCCTCAGATTTAAAGTTATTCGCTGTCAAAGTGACGCCAAAATGAATGGGAGTCAATGGAAATGCTAATGCAAGTGAAGTTCTGCTACAACATGGCGGCACCCGGCCGGCTTCAACTTCCGGTCGATGGATTACCCCCTTGCACCTAACCCCCAATCGCTCCCCGGGTGCCACAGCAAAAAAAAAAAATGTCTGACGGCTTCTCAGGGCGTGTTAGTCCACGGTTTGCAGTGTGTGTGTGTGTGTGTGCGTGTGTTCACTACTCACTGCTCCTAATGTCTGTGCACTAACTTGGATGGGTTAAATGCAGAGGACTAATTCCGAGTATGTCACATTCACATATCACTTTCACTTTTTAAAGCTTGACAGGCCCAGTCCTCATTCACTTATTTTGAAAAGAATGGCCCGAATGGCCTTCAGAAATGTACCTTTGTGTTCCATGGAAGAAGGAAAGTCTGGAACGACACGAGCGAGTAAATGCTGACAGATTTTCATTGAACTATTCTACTTGTATGTGTGTGTATCATCAAATTGTTTGATGCGAGTGGGAGAGAACGGTCCAACAGGTTTGTGTAGATCGGAAAAGTGTTTGGTGTAGATTAAAGCAAAGAATGCAAGAAACAAAGAGAGCAATGCTGCGGTTTCTGCCACTTGCAGAGAACACGATCATGCAGAAGTGGACTAGTGGAACCCTTTGCAGTACATTCAACTGTAATTTCCTTTCTGCCAATCTGACATGGCGTTTCTGTCCGGTGCTCTATCTCTCTCTCGTTCTCGTTCTCCCAGTCCCAATTCATCTCTTGTCTTTAAAAAGCAATTCGGGTTACAGGTAAATGGGTCACTGAAGTCGGATCTCCCTCCTGCTCTGACGCACATGTACAATCAGACTCCTACGCTATGATCAGCGGGCCCCATGGAGCACAAACTCAACAAAACCCTCTGGCGTCTGATGACTTTGAGTAGGCAGTGTGAAAAGAGCACATGTGATTGCTGACCGCGGTAAGAACAGCTTTTCTGAGTTTGTGCTAACTAATGACCTCTTATTTCCCTAGATAATGAGTCTCCAATGTGAGCGCTGAGCTCACAGACCGTTTACACAAAACTATTTAGTTTGGTAAATGGTAAATGGACTGCATTTATATAGCGCTTTCATAGACCCAATGGCCACCAAAGCGCTTTACATATTGCCTTACATTCACCCATTCACTCACTCATTCATACACCGACTGTTCATACATGAACCACTAAGCCACTGCCGCCTGGTTTTATGCATTTATTTAATACAAATAAGCCATTGTGCTTCATTAGATTTTCAAGGCCCTCTTTCAAAGTTAATCTGTCCTCGTTTCCCATTTGACAATTTTATCTGGGAAATACACTGCAAATCGCGTTCTCATAGGACGGTCTGACTTTGCTCTGTCTGCTTTGTAGCATTTAGTCCATGTCTGTTATAGATTTTGAAAGGAGTCTCGTGTTCACCAAGGCTGCATTTATTTGATAAAAAATACAGCAAAAACAGTAATATTGTGAAATATTATTACATTTAAAGAACTTCTCTATTTAATATATTTTTAAAATGTTATTTATTTTCTGTGATGGCAAAGTCTTCTGTGTCACGTGATCAATTTAATATGCTGATTTTGTGCTCAAACATTTCTTGTCAATGTTGAAAACAATTGTGATGATTAATATATTTCATCATTTTAATTTAAATCTTAATATTGTTTTCAGGATTCTGTAAATTGTCACTTTTGATCAATTTAATGCTTCCTTGCTAAATAAAATATGTGAATTAGCCTACTTTAATGCCTTAAAAAACCCATTGTCCTGTTACAGGACACCTTAATACTGATAAGAGTTTACGACCCCCAAAAAAAGGAATGTGCAGAGGGCTGTGACACTCTCTTAATTCTTGCTGAGAAGGAGAAATGAACCCTTTTAATCCTATATATTCTATATATAGAACCATGTGATAAATGTATTAACATGTATCTAATTTTCCATCTCATGATTTTCCTTTTATGTGGTTTGGCCTATGTATTCATTCTCTCTTCTAAACTATTTTGGTCTGAAACATGACTTATGGTTAACCAAAATCATATGTGTAGCATGTTTAGTCTCTATAAACTCCAATCTTCGTCCCCCATTTGTTAATTTACATTACATTTGGCTAACTTTATGATGCATTAGTATTATAAGAATCTTGTAGATTCTTTTCATAAACACCCAATGAAAGTAAACATTCAAATACCCTGCTTGAAAACAAAGGGTAGTAAAGGGTCGTAAAAAACTCCCTCCAAAGGGAACGCTTCTTATTGGCTCACGCACCTCCAGAGGGTGTGACATCTTCACGCTTTAAAAATACTGATTACAAGATCAGCTCTCTCTTGTCCTTTTTAGCTCCCTTGCTCTCTTAGCCTCTTGCTCTCTTACTCTCTTGGTACCTTCCTGGTCTAGTTATTAAAATCTTGTTCATGTCACATGTAAAGTTGCCCGTGTCTCAAGCTCATATCTGGAGTCACTAATCATAGATCTTGAATACTTGCTCTTAGTAGTACTTTGTCACAAATACATTTCCCATGCCCCGGAAATGTACATTTCTATTAATCAATTAATAACCAATATTGAGTGTTCACGGGTAAATGAACCGAGTAATTGGTTGTAATGTTAATGTAGCTACATCAAGTTAACCTGATTAACTGATCCAAATATACATAATCAATTATAACAAGTTATGATTGATTATTAATATTTCATAGAGCTAATTTGCTACAGTAGTGTACCTAAATGTCAATAAAATTAATCCGATCACATGCTCTCTATAAATAGAATAATATAACTAGTTGTAAACTGTAAGATGCTGGAATTTTTTTTTTTTTTTTAGTGAATGAAGAAAACTTCTAATGTCCATAGGAAATATGTCGACACACGGGAAAAAAGCTGGAAGTCTATGGAGCAAGATGTTGCACCAGGATAAACGCCGTTTTGAAAGTATTACCATTATACGCATTAACACAAGACTGGATACAATTGCTGACTTTGTTTTATTAAAGATATTTGAACTCCTGTAAATGACCATTTTAAGCACATAGCCTACTGTAAAGGGGCCGTTTGATCAATTACTCATAGCGATTAGGTCCGTAATGCATAACCAGAAGTTAATTAACATATCTGCTACATTTATGATGCTGAAATCTGCATTAAGTACACTTACATACATGTACAAGCTTGACATTTCTACAGAATGTCTTGCCCCATCGACTCCCATGGTATTGCGCATTACTGTAAATGCGTTTTTGTTTTGTTTATACAAACTGCGGTCAAATCTAAATTTTTATGGCAGTGAACATGCACTCTTAGAAAAAATGTTTAATGTGGTTCTATATAGTTCTTGATTTTAATTTTTAAGAACCCTTTGCCAAAAAGGTTCTATATAATGGAACGCTGGGTGGAGCAAGAGGAGGAACATCAACAATGGTGAACAGAATAGGACAGAAGATCTTATGGTGCAAGTTCAGCCCCCAAGCACACTCATTGAGAACTGAATTAACAAAAACTGGAAAACAACTGCCGCTGGCTAAAAGAGCAATTTAGGTGAAAATGTGCTGTAAGTTTTCTTTCCCCCTGGCTTCCAGATTATTAAGGAACTCATTTAATTTTGGAGCCATTGCATCGTTTGACGGTTTCATTTAAAGCTTTGACGTGCGAAAATGTCTAAATAAATATTCTTCAGTGTAAATGTTCTTGTTGCTCTGTTTTGCTATTTGTAGTTTCTTTTTTGTTCATTTTTAGAGCAATTCAGAGTTTGCTTATGGGTGCATAATGAAATGTGTGACTGATGTCTGAGTTATACTTTGTGCATGTGTGTGTGTGTGTTTCAGGTATACTCTACGACGTTATGGTTACAAAATGTCCCCATGAAGATAGCAATATCTGAAATCCTTGTCCTTCTGGGGTCATTTCTTTGGTCCCCATGTGCAAAACAGCTTATAAATCATATAAGTAATGTTTTTTGAAAATGTAAAAATGCAGCAAGTTTTATGTGATGAATAGGTTTATGGTTAGGGCACAGAATATACAGTTTGTACAGTATAAAAATAATGTGTATTGAAAGTCCCCATAAAACATGAAAACCCAGTGTGTGTGTGTGTGTGTGGAGGTTTCTTTAGGTGCCTTTGTTTCCGCCAATGTAATTAGGTCTCACCCTGTGCTCTGATAGTTAAATATATTTATTTACAAGCCTTACCAATGTTTGTTTGCATTTGCATTTATGTGCCTGCATGTTTTTATATGGATGTGAAGCCTTGACTCCATAACCTCTATCAGAAGGGAACAGATTGAATAAAAATTGCCTTGTCTTAAATCTCCCTATTTTTTCACATCGAATTCTCTCAGCATCAGCCTTTCGCTCAGATCTTTGTGTCAAGATCTGCTGGATCGATGGATGCTGCTCGATACTAAGACACGTTTGTCAAATCTGACATATTTCTGTCATATTAACTGTTTGTCTGAGCTTCCTGACCAGCAACATTGACTCACAACCGATGTTATGAGGATGAATTGCTTTAAGATGAATCCCTTTGATGTATTTAGGTGGCTTTGGATATGTAAATGTGAATGCATGAATCTGGGGAGGGGCTATAGGTTTGGTCAACCAATAGAAGACAAGGAAGTGTTTGTCATAGCTTCAAATCTGCTCATTTATTTACACTACTGCACCACAATTGCATTTTTTTCATGATTTGTTGGTAATTTGTGATTTTTAGAAAGAAATCTATATTTTGAAAACAATCGTTTAATTTTGCAGTTCAATTCGATGACCAAATAGTGATCCAGAAGTGACGCACTTCATGGATTCACTGATTTGTGTAATCAAAGATTTTTCTGAAAGCATCATAAATGTGAGCATAAATGTTGGTGAGAATCCTAATCAACCTTCAGAGTAATTGAACTAGTGTCTAATAGACTCTTTTGAGCTGAACTGTCATGGTCACTCTGCCCTGGGGTTTGCCTCATTGGTTCCACTGTAAATCCAGTGAATCGGAATGTTCCAGATTAGCCTCCTGCCTGTTGTTGATATCATGGCTTTTCTTCGTCTTTTAGAAACAGCGTCACTGTAGGGGCTTTAGCAACCCTGATGGGATTTACTGCTAGATTGGACACTTTGTATGCAAAATTGTTTGTTACTAAAATGGGGCAGTTGGGGCCATGCGCTATATCATTATTAGCTCAGTCTTTCTCTCTCTCTCATAGTCTAACACACATGCACACATTTCTATTCTTGTTTCTGCTCTATTAATTGCTTGCTCATCTCGATGTAGGTACAGTGATTAATTCTTGTTGGAAAGTGTGACAGCTACATAAAGGTTTCTTTCTTGCTAGTGGCCCATGGACATAATAATTTTCCTCTTTTTTTTTTAAATCTTGCCTGCATGGACTTTTCTCATGTGTATTCTTTCATCAGTCTGATTTATTCAACATCTCAATTTATTATTGACCTTTAATATTCATTTTGTTAGGGCTGCTGGTTTTTCTGGTTCCGTGGCCTTTGGTTGTTTGTGTTCCTGTGCTAGGGACAAATTAAAGACCTTGAACAAGTCAACTGTTCCTTAGAGTTACTATCATTATGTTGGCTTGACAAAGCCAACATATTGATACTCTTTAGGGATAGTTCACCCAAAAATGAAAATTTTGTCATTACTTATTCACCCTTAAGTTGTTCAAAACCATGGGTTTCTTTCTTCAGAAGATATATGAGTAACCAAACAGTTGACGGCACCCATTACTTCCATAGTAGGAAAAACTATGGGAGTCAAACTGTCTGGTTACCGACATTCTTCAAAATATTTTCTTTTGTGTTCAACAGAACAAAGAAACTCATACATGTTTGTAACAACTTGAGAGTGAGTAAATTATGACAATTTAAATTTTTGGTTGAACTATCACTTTAAGCTTATTATTCTTCGCAAAAATGTAAACAGTATCTCCTCCTAGTGCTTTCAAGCTACAACCACCGATCAGGTCAGACCGGTTCTGACTTGGGTTACTTTTTTTTAACTGATATTTTTTATCTTTTTGTTCAAAACAAAATAACAAAAAGTCTCAGAATTTCAATGAGGGGGACAAATATTTTGTACAATAAGACTTATAAAGTATTTCAGCTGTCTATCACTAGCAAAGGTAAATGGTTATCATAGGACAACGTGCTAGCATCATGTTAATTCATGCTAACAGCATGCTAAATCATGTTAGCAACAGCAACATTTATGGCAGCAATGTGTTAAAACATGAAAGCAACATGCTAATTGATTTTTGCTGGACAGAAAATTGCTGGAGATGTGCGTGTAATATCTAAGTAATGAGTTGAACGAATATCTGTGGAAATTGTTCGTAAAACAAAAAGAAAGTGCTATTGTTAACATGTCGAGTAGACTCTGTTTTCAGCGTTTGCGAATCCACTCTGCATGCACTTCAAAAGGATGAAGACTGATGCCATTGTTCGTATCACTGTGTATTAAATACTGAGGAAGCCTCCGGAGCTGAAATTCACATATGGTAAATAGCATTTCGTTTCCAACACGTAAGTGATAAGACCAATCACAGCAGACTGGACCCTTTGACCAATCAGAGCAGAGTAGACTTACGGAGAGGAGGGGTTTAGAGAGACTGAATCATAAAAAACTGTTTTCAGACTCTGAGAAATGAGGTGGTATGCAATGAATATTATGAGAAGTGTTTTTAGACCTTGGATGCATGTGAACATATGGAATCTTTTTTCCGCCACTAAATATAAAAAAATTAAAAGGTAAATATCTTTATCTCAGAATTCTGACTTTTTTTTTCTTGCAATTCAGACTTCTTTTCTCAGAATTCTGACTATATAACTCGCAATTGCGAGAAAAAAAAGTCAGAATTGTGAGAAGTCGCAAAAATCTATTTTATTCTGTGGCAGAAACAAGCTTCCATAGTAGGGGACTCCAAAACAAAATTAGGAACCCTTGAAAATAGCACAATTGGGGCAATTTAAACTAAAATTTAATTGAAAACGTAACTTAAAATATATAAACAAAAGGTCTTTTAAATTAATAAATACTATAAAACATATCTATAAATAATACCTACACTGATGTGGGAAGGATACAATTAAACTTCCAAATATTAAATCTTTCATGCAAAATGCTGCCTTGCAGCACTTACCACAATGTACCATGTTTTTACCGTTTTTTGAACGGGATACCATGTACTAGCATATTTTTGGACATGCACCAAGGTAATAAGGTATTCTTTTGAATTACCATAGAGTATACCTTGTCTTGTTGATGATTATGGTATTATTCAGTTATTGGCATTATTAATTATTCAGTATCATTATATCAAAATACCATAGTATTGCAATCTAATACCATGCCACCAGCACTTTTTTTGTACAGGAAACGTCATTATAAAACATACCTTAAAATTGAGGAAGACATACCAAATACAGCTGCGTAAACTTTTGCTTTAATAAAAAATGGTTGTATTTTCAGAAATCTTTTAGACCCATGAGGTTGCACTGATCCGTACGTTGTTTGAGGCAGGGATTATGAGTTCTGCTCTTCCTCTCTCTTTCTCTGCTTCTGTTTGTCTTTGCTGCTCTTCTCTGTTTAGTCACGACTGTGTGTGTGTGTGTGTCCAGGGATGGAGTTGATTGATCTCGCTCTAAAGGTTGGAGCAGCGGCAGGTCTGTGCACATCTGCAGATTAAATCAGCCGGTTGCTCTATTTCTGTAGGTTTGGGACTATTTTTGTGAGCTGTGAAAGGTGGGAACTCACCTCTTGTGAAAGTGCGTCACCCTGCGCATGCAGCTTCTAAAAACAGATCCACTACACACGTGGCCACTAACGCAGACAGACACACACACACACACACATACACACACACACACACACACACACACACAACGCACCCCACACACAATGTGAGATGAGGGGAAACTGCTATTTTTAAGTACAAAAATACCAAACCAGATCTTTTCTTAGACAAAAATGGTGCAGACTTCATTGTTAGCACACATTTCATAACCAATTCTGACCTGATTCTTTTATGACGATATAAAATATTCATGATCAATATGGCTGTTTTTTCGATCTGAAATGCTTCGATCCTTCATTTGTCCATAATTTACGTAACATAAACGTTAATATTCATCTGTCTAGCTTGCTCATCTTGTCCACAGCTGCAGAGAGGGAGTGAAGAAGCCAGCCGGGTCCTTGGTGGGAGTCGTGACAGATGTCATTATGAGTGATTTATTATTATTATGTGAGTAAACACAGTTTGGCTACATATTGGGTAATATTCTGAAATTTCTTTACCTTGCAAATTTCCCCCTTCTCTTCATTGCTTTCACTCTCATTTATAAATCTGTTTCATTTATTGTGTCTTTCCCAAAACTGCAGCATTCATAGCAGACAGACAATTTTATCCAAATATAATACCAAAGAATTTAAAGATACAGGCTACAACAGTGGCAAAAATGAAACAATATTGAAAGAATAGTTTAATATTTTGGGTTTTGGATATGATGGTTTTTATGATTTTGACGCATTTAAAAACAGGAAAGTTATGGCACAAAATGAAGAAATTGAGATGGGTTTTTTTGTCACTAATCAAATAATAATGTCTTTTCAAATAAACATTTCACTCAAATGTTGTTATACTGATATGTATGTATACATGTATTTATTTATATATTTATTTATGTATGTTCTCACTGTCTAGTTAGATCAAGAATATCCTTATGTAAATACTATTTATTTATTTATTTCATATAATTAAAAAAGCTTTTAGAATTTTCACAAATTTAAAACTAAGAAAACTATTTGAATAATACTCATCATGACTTTTCAAATAAAATTTCACTCAAAGGTTATGCTCATAATATAAATTACAGTTAAAAATATTGTATCAAATTAAACAAGTTAATGTTCTCTAGTGTCACAGACTTTTGAATCCAAATGCAGTGAAGATAGCCTGGGAAAACCCAGACAACTTCCGGCAAATTTAGATTTGCTCTGAAAGTTAGTCTGGCAAAGAGCTCATTCAAGCCCATTTCCAATCCGTCGAAATCGAGGCACCAATCAGAAACGTTGGGGCGGGCTTTACACGATGACGACAGCGCTGGGATTTTGAAGCAGATTTTGTAGCCTACATTACAAAGATGGATGCCGCCGTCGAACATCACTCGTTCGAATCAGCTATCGCGTCTGTTTTAAGCGATTTGAACGTTTCCTTTTAGTTAAAAACCGAGCAAAGAACAACACTCGGAGATGTTTCTCCACCGCTCTGCATACGTCATCTCCTTCATCGCTCTGATTGGTTTTAGGTCTATCCGCGACGTCCGTTGGTGACGCCCCTCTGGAAATGATTTGTCTATGACGCTTTGCCAGACCATAACTCAGTTACAACTGAGAATGGTCTGGTTTGCAGGCTACAGTGAAGATAGATTCAGTTCCTAAACAACAGAAGAAGAAGATGATTCTTATCAGGAACTAACGCTAAGCCGGGCAGGATCACGGTCCCATGTGTCTATAGATGTTCCCTTCTCTCCCTGTGCAGAAATGAACACGAAGTGATAGAATGGGCCGGGGTCTTATTTTTTAGTATATAATGCAGTATTTTCACCAACAAAAAAAAGGGGTCATATAATGGTACATGCAACTTTTTTTCAAGTTGATTGTACTGTAATGTGTGTTGGAAGTGCCTGTACACAACCATCATATAATGATAAAAATCTATCCAGTGTTTTTGTTTTAATCTCCTTATATGTTTTTCCCAGTCTCAAGTTTGTTTTTCCCAGTTTGACGGCACATGGTTGGACGCCCCTCCCACTATTGTTGATTGACAGCAACACATCCTCGCCCTGAGCGAGCTGTCATCATAGTCCGCTATTGTTGATTCGCTGGAGCAGAATGGCGTCTAAGCGATTGTGGTGTTCTGTTCTTGGGTGTAATAACGAACACAGCAGTCATTTTGATGTTCCTAAATCCGAACCACTGAAGTGGCTGAGTTTTGTTTTCGAAGGGAATATTCCCCACGATCAACGTCAATGCTTTCATGTTTGCGCGAATCATTTCTCACCAGACTGCTTTATAAACGAGGCGAGGGTAAGTATAAAGCTGGTTTTGCTAAGAAGCTGCTCATGAAAAAAGAATCGGTACCAACTATTCATGCCCCTGCTGCACCTCTAGAAGAAGTGAGTGTAAAGTTTTATTAACCTTTATATTAATCTTTGCAAATCGCTTGCACGCTTCACGATGAATACGGCTTAGGTTTACACTCAGGGCACATTACGGCATGTTTTCTACGACGTTCTCAATATAATTCATAATCCCACGTTTATAATGAACAATGCGTTATGGTTTTTGTGCTATTACAAACTGAGTACGTATACATCAATACATACAGCGTTCGTACATCTCACTAAGTAACGTTACCCTGCCAGTACAAAGTAACATTATGTTAACCAACCATTCAGAAACGTCCTGTTCGAGCCTTAATTGTCTAACTTCTTTGCGGCCGTCATCTTGTTCCGGGTCCGACTCTGGTTCAAACTGATACGGTTGCACAGATGTGTCCTCAGAGACTCCCGCTGCCATTCTTTCTCCTAAATATACCCTCAGCTGCTGTCAGGGCAACACTCCACGTGCGTTGTGTCAAAACGCCCGCAGAACGGAGGGGCGGGGTGAGATAAGCTCATTATCATTTAAAGGCATGCACTGAAACGGCGTGCTGAAAACAGAGCTGTTTTTGACCAGGTAAAATGAGTGTTTTCTTACAATACTAATGAGAATTTTTTATTAAAGTATATTACAAACTTTTAATTTAGACCTTAAAGAATCAAATTAACTTGTATGAAATGGCATTATATGACCCCTTTAAAAAGCTGAGAACCATTTTATTTTATTTTTCCCAAACGACAGTTCGTAGGTGGGAGTCAAACCTGTTTATGTAAAGCTGGGACCTGTGTGCGCTGGTGTGCAGATATTATGGGTAACCCTTTAGTTTAGGGTTCCATTCTCACTATTTGCTTTTAGCATGCATATTAATAGGATATTGGCTGTTTACAAGTACTTATTAAGCACATATTAATGCCTTATTCGGCATCCCTTATACCCAATACCTAAACTTGACAACTACCTTACTAACTATTAATAAGCAGTAATTAGGAGTTTATTGAGGCAAAAGTTGTAGTTAACAGTTAGTTAGAAATAAGAATTGTACCCTAAACTACAGTGTGACCATATTGCGTGTGTGTGTGTGTGTGTGTGTATACTGTGGTTATAAATGTTCAATCAATACTGTAAAAGGGCCTTAAAGAGGTCATATCATACATACAAACACACACATATATATACGGTATATATATTTTGTGTGTGTGTACAGTATCTCACAAAAGTGAGGACACCCCTCCCATTTCAGCAAACATTTTAGTATATCTACTCAAGGGACAATACTATAGAAATGACACTTGGATATATTTTAGAGTAGTCAATGTGCTGCTTGTATATCAGTATATATTTGCTGTCCTCTGAAAATAACTCAACATACAGCCATTATTGTCAAAATAGCTGGCAACAAAAGTGAGTTCACCCTAACCATGCAAAGCCACGTGTCCTATTCATCATGTTCATGTTTTTGTCTGCTTGACAGGACCATACAAATTTTTGTATCTTGTATTAGAGCAGTTAAAATTTGTGCTAAGAGTACAATTCTCTCATACTGACCACTGGATGTTCAACATAGCACCTCATGGCAAAGAACTCTCTAAGGGTTTGAGAATTAGAATTGTTGCTCTCCGCAAAGATGGTCTAGGCTATAAGAAGATCGGTAACACCCTGAAACTGAGTTACAGAGGCCAGGGTCATACAGAGGTTTTCCAAGACGGGTTCCACTCGGGAACAGGCCTCTCAAGGGTCAATCAAAGAAGTTGAGTCCTCCTGCTGTGCTTCAGGTGTAGAAGCTGGCTTCAAAAATCATGACTGCTGCCAGCATTGCTTTAGAGGTTGCAGAAGCGGAAGGTCAGCTTGTCAGTGCTCAGACCATACGCCGCACACTGCAACAAGTCGGTTTGCATGGCCATCGTCCCAGAAGGAAACCTCTTCTGCAACCTGTCCAAGAGCATGAATTACTGGAACCATGTCCTGTGGTCTGATGAGACTAAGATAAACTTGTTTGGCTCAAATGTTGTCCAGCATGTGTGGCGACGCCCTGGTGAGGATTACCAAGAAAATTGTGTCTTGCCTACAGTCGAGCATGGTGGTGGTAGCATCATGGTCTGGGGCTGCATGAGTGCTGCTGGTACTGGGGAGCTGCGCTTCATTGAGGGAAACATGGAGTCCAACATGCCCTCCCTTCAGAACCTGGGCCGAACGGCATGATAACGACCCCAAACACACCTCCAAGATGACAACTGCCTTGTTGGGGAAGCTGAAGGTGAAGGTGATGGAGTGGCCAAGTATGTCTCCAGACCTGAACCCTATTGAGCACCTGCGAAAGGTGGAGAGGCGCCATGTGTCTAACAGCCAGCAGCTCCGTGATGTCATTGTGGAGGAGTGGAAGAAGATCCCAGCAACAACCTGTGCAGCTCTGGTGAAATCCATGCCTAGGAGGATTAAGGCAGTGCTAGATAACAATGGTGCTCACACAAATATTGACACTTTGGTGTGTGCTCACTTTTGTTGCCAGCTATTTTGACAATAATGGCTGTATGTTGAGTTATTTTCAGAGGACAGTAAATATATACTGCTATACGAGCAGCACATTGACTACTCTAAAATATATCCAAGTTTCATTTCTATAGTCTTGTCCCTTGAGAAGATATACTAAAATGTTTACTGAAATGTAAGGGTATACTCACTTTTGTGAGATACTGTATATGTATGTATGATACGACCTCTTTAAAACCCTTTTACAGTATTGATTGAACATTTATTACCACTTGTTTTTTTCCCGGTTTCCACTGTCTCTGTTTCTCTATCTATACACCTCTATCTATTTCTTGAGGTTGTTTCCCCATCACATTGTCTTCCTAACTCTGCGGTGGCCGGATCTTTCTCTTTCAATCTCCCTGTGGTGTACTGAAGTGGATGTGCCATACCTGAACTCGTTCAGAAAGAGGCAGCAATTTATTACTGCCAATTCTCTGCTACTCTGGGTTTGCACAAAAAAAAAAAACTTTATTCGCTGGTCTGTAGCATTGAAGATGCATCTCTCGCTCCAGTTTATTGAGAGGTGGTGACGTCAGGAGCCCGAGGCCCTCAAGGCAGATAGATAAAATCAATGTGTGAGGTTGTTCTGTCACAGACATGTTTTTCTTGGACATTTTTGTAGCGACACTGACGGGTATCCGGCCAAAGGTTCGGAATTAGCAAATCCTGGTCAGTGGATTAAAATTACTGGAAGCTAATTTAATCAACCACAATCAACTCTACCCTTCTTTTTGGCTGTGACACAAAGAAGTGTTGTTCGGACTTGATTGAGTCACTGACTACAATTCGCACACACGGCAGTTCTCTCTAATGATTAAGTCAAAGAAGACTTTGTTTACCACCAAAAGACATTTGACCAAGAGCCCCGCTTTGGCGAGATCACGCGGAGAGCGCCCCGAGGGTTTCCTACGAAGATGACAAGACGAGCATTGTCAATTTAAATCCGCACACACAGGATTCCCCGGAGAAAACGCTGACTGAACAATCACATCCACGCATACCCGCACACAAACGACCTTCCTGTTTGCATGCATATCTAATTAGTTTTGTCTTATTCTATAGATGTAATTTGAACTGTTCTGTAACTTCGAACCTTAAGTTTAATTCTAAAGAAAGATTCTATAACTCTCCCTCTTGCAATGTCATAAAACTTTATGACTCCCAAAAGGAATTCCAAGGGAAAATCACGGCTCCCACTTGAATTCTGATGAAGAAAGAGGAATAGACTCTGCAATCTTATATTGTCTATAAGTATAACCACTTAAGAAATGCATAAACATGAATTTGATATTTCCTAGGTCATGGTAGCAGGTATTATGGCTTTATAGTCGTGTGAAGAAACTTTAAAATGCTTGTAATTCTGCATATGAATGTAACTATGTTCTTCTACTTTTACCTGCCATGTCTGGTAGCTGTTTGACCGTCTTGTTTTGACTGAACCAGTCATACATAGGATATTACTGTAAAATCTATTGTCCGGTTTGTACAATCTTTCTGGGTAGGAATGACAAAATGTTATACCATCATAAATGATCCTGACAAGACAAAGAGGAATCTTCCGCGGGCACTTTTCTCCCAGCTGATTGGTGCCTTCATGCCAGAAGGGGCGTGAACCTAAGTGTCCTTAAAGAGACGCGCCGAGCTTCCCTTCTGCCTCCGGTCTGCTGAAACCCTTCGGAAAGTTTCCTGAAAACTCTCTGCCTAAACTCCCTGGCTCTTCCTGCTCTTCGTGGCTTCATCATGTGACTCCTCGTGTGTCTGGACCTCGCCTTAGTGTGATGATCCATCGTTTCTCTTTTGTTTTCTTCAAGTTTATTTTATCTTTTTCGAAGTCTCCTCTGTTCATGTCTTCTCGCGAAGAAAATGAACACAGCCAGACTGGCAAGCTTCACCTACAAGGACATTCAAACACGCCGCGCTCGCTGGACGAACCCGAACGCTCGGCAGCCACATGACAGAGATACACACACACGCAAGACACAGTTTTCCTCAGCAACACCAGGAGAACCAAAGACCTTTAAGCCTTCATTCAAACTAACGCGCTTTGCCCGCTCTGAAAGACCACGTGAACGCATGACGCGAGGACAGAGACACGCACCCTGCTTCACATCAACCACAAAGAGCTTTACCTGCGCAAGTAAACGTTTACCATTCTTTCAAGGTTTAAGATCTGTTGAGTCTTGTTCTAATTCAAAAGGTTCTGTGTCTGTGATGAATTGTGCTAAGAAGATCTCATCTTCTCCCTCTCTCTCTCTCTCTCTCACTCCCAATCTTGCGCCCTCGCAATCTCTCTCTCTCTCTCTCCTATGTGTACTCGTCTGTCTCGTTAGTTACTGTTTAACTGTACATACATGTATCCTGTGTTCAAATGTAGAATTCTGTATCCGTAGTTTCAATTATTAAAGCCATATTCTTGATTGATCCTGAAGTGCTCATTTACAAGTCAATGAAATGAATATCTCGCTACAAAAGCTTTACAAGTTGTTACTATATCAGTAACGTAAATTTTATAAACACGAGAAAATTAATGTTCACGGCCGGAACATTGAGCTTTCTCGGAGTTTATAAAAGGGGACAACCCTGTTGAGAAGTTGGTTAGTTAACCTTACGGCTGTTTGCTGGACAAACCGATTGTTTGATAAACTGAAATTGATTCCCTTAAAGTTGTCTCATATAATCGATCTGTAATGAGACCATTGATATATGAATGAGGAATTATAATTCGTTATGATTTACCATTCATATATACAATCGATCTATTTTCAGTTTCGATAATTTAACTGTAATATGCAATATATTAATCATATTCATGATTAATTATTAAAATTCCCTATGCATAATTTGAGCTAATTAAGGCACATCTCAATGTGGCTACATATGGTGGAGAACGCGACGCATTTCAAACTTTGTTTTATGAGCAAATTCAGTTTCAATCTGTTTATATGGTTATTAATAATTTTGTGCACGCACGATATGGAATTTTGAAATTGTGAGATAAGTCGCACTGCGAACTCACTCCTAACTGACAGGCAAAAACCCGACGTCAGTCAGTAACGTTACATGTTAACAGCTGCTAAAATATGCATAGACATGTTTTTATCACTGTTAAATGATTACACTGCAGTATTAATATCACGAATGTCCTGTTTTGAGATGAAGACAACTCTCTGCAGGTGATACATTTTAATATGTCTAAAACCGCCTATTAAGACGAAGCAATCTCTTACTAGTGTGAGACAATCTGATCAAAGCGAGATTCCTTTGATTCAGTAGTAAAAGGCCTGATATTATAATCGTTATAGTAACGATGAACTCCTGGTTTGAAAAAACATTGACTTAGCTACTCAATTGTAAAAAACCGGAAAGCATATTATCACAAGTGCTATTTGATATATGCTTGGAGTCGAATACAGATGAATAATTCCTGTTTCCTTTTGCACGACGCAGCGAAGAAACCTGCTTACGTGTTAAATAAATATAGCACCGATAAAAATCCAAAACTGAAAACATTTTTAATCAATGCCATTTGATAAATGTTATCAGGAGCCGAAGCAACAGATGAATAATTCCTGTTGTCCACAATTTACGTGCAGATGAAGAAATCTTGCCACACACTTTTGTGAAATATAGCACCAAAAATCCGCCGAGATTTTGAAATAATTGTGATTTTTGCAGACAACTGACGCATAGAAACGCACTCAGAGTTAAATCACTCTGAAGGCGAGTGCTCAGTTCCGCTGACAAACACTAAAGACACCTTTTTAGTGCTTAATAGTGCAAGTTACTTCAACCCCATGACTTCAAATGGCGCCATCGTGTGGACGTTAGGAGAAAGAAATTCTCAGCGTAAAATCACACTGAATGTAATTCCGCAGACGAACACTGGAGGGCAGCCTTCCAGTATAGTCTGATTACTTCCGCTCCGTGACATCATTCTGCGCGAGCTAAATTGCGCCCCCGTGTGGGCATTACCAAACAGGTCACTTTGTTTTCAAATTCTCTCTTGTTTTTTTTTTTTTTTCCCCCTCTTTTTCATTTTCCCTGTGATAATGAACTCTACGGTCTAACTTCAATGGATATGTGCATTAACAGCTCTGCCTATGCTACATATTATTGGATGTTAGATTCTCCTGAGTACAATTATTTTGAATTTGATTCAAACAAGATTTGAATTAAAATTTAAGTTAAGACTCTCACCCACTTAACAAAGGGCGCCCCCTCGTGGCATCCCCTGCTAAGTCGGTTTATCACTTTTCCTGCCTTCATTCTGTTTTGAAGTGGTCAATTCCCAGTTGGTTTTATTTGATGTGCCATCACCGATACCTTACAGTAATCGTGATTATCATCAAATATTATTCTGAGCTTTAACTCGTCTTACACTTATTCAAATTTGGTTTGGAATATCAAATTCCTAATTTAAATTTGAATTAAGTTTCTCATGTCAATTCCTCTTTTCTTTTTTTTTTCCATTCCGTTGTGAATTGTTTTATTTCTACTTCTCTCTTTGGATTATTTCATAATTATTAATGATACCTTGCAGTAATCTTGATTATTATCAGAGATAATTCTGATCTTTAACTTTCAGTACGCGCTTATTTAAATTGAGTTTAACAAATTTAAATTTAAATTTAAATCAAGTTGCCTATTCAGCCATCTGATTTATCATCAGATATTATGCTGATCTTTAACTCGTCTTACACTTATTCAAATTCAGTTTGGGATATCAAATTCCTAACTTTAATTTGAATTAAGTCTCTCATGTCAATTTTGTTTTCTCTCTTTTCCATTCCGTTGTGAATTGTTTTATTTCTACCTTTCCCTTCTGATTATTGTATAATTATTGACGATACTTCACTGTTATCGTTAATTATTATAGGATATCATCTTGACTTTTCAATCCCCTTACACGCATATTTAAATTTGGTTCGAGACCAGTTTGAACTTAAAATTTAGATTGTGTTGGTTTGTCAGCCACTGATATCCACTTGGAGGAAACAGCGCCACCGTGTGGCCTTGTGGATACCAAATCGGTATCACTCTTTTCCCCTTTTCACTATCTGGGAGTGTTCATGTATATCACCTTTCTCTCCTGATTATTTTACAAATAGGACTGATACTTCAGTGTATCTGGACTATTGTAGGATATCATTCTGAGTGTTACATTTCCTTACACGTTTATTTAGATTTGATTTCAACTCCTTTGAATTTAAATTTAGGTGGCTGACTCAACCAGGTTAACCACAAGTGCGCCCCCTGGTGGCAAAAAACCCACTACTACGGTTCACTTCCTCCTGTGTTCAGCCTGCTTTCTTTCGTTCTACCTTTCGTTTTGAGTATCTAATAATTATGGATGATACTTCACTGCTATCATTAGTGATTATTTGATATTATTCTGATTTTCCTTTTAATTCTTCGTACATGCTTATTGTAATTTAATTTAACCCTCTTTGAATTAAATTTGAATTAAGTTTGTCTAATTCTTGTGGCACTAACACTCTACTACCTGCCTCCTTTGTGCCTCTGGCTTTCGTTATTTTCTATTTTCTCTTTTGGGTTAGGTCATTTTGATAATTACCAACATTATCATAATTTCCTTTAGTTTACTATTATTTAATAAAGCCTTTGCCTTTATTTCTACATACATAATTACCCCATTGGGTTAAACAAGAAAACCTTAATTCACTTTGAGTTTCGCTTGCTAAATCCTGTCCTGTATTTGTTCGTAGAATTCCCCAGGTGGTGATTTGACGATCATCTCTGGCTGGTTTCCGGCAAGCTGGTTTGTCTGACTGGCGTTACCGGCGCGGACCGTGAGTGAGCCTCGGACTCCCCTGTCTCTTTCCATTGGTGCAACACATAAAACTGTGTCATCAGAAATCTGGCACTCCAAAGTCGCAGATTGTTTGAGAGGAATGCACCTTGGTAGAGATGAACGGGGAGGCCCGGGGACACGGCGGTTGAGCGTGGGGGGCGACGGAAGGATTAACCACGACGCTGGCTCCAACCAGAGTGACCTCAATTCACCCAGGCAAACTAAATAAGGCTTTCCACCGGTAAACCCACTAGCCCGTGGGCCCGGTTATAAATCCAGCTGGATAGCAGGCTCAGGCTCCCTATCCCCTGTAACACTCTCTGTGTTAGTATATCTCCCATTTTATTACAGACCTATTAATTTGTTCTGTTTAATTTTACTGCAATCTTTTCTATCACACTATTTTCTTTTCGTTCTGTTGTGATTTGTTTCTTTCAGTTCACCTAGAGACAGAACCTATGACATAAAGGACAGCTAAATAACAGATCGACCACTGAGCAGCTAGCGTCACCATGTGACCCACTAGGCTGCCGCCCTGTCAAAATCTTTATTTAGGCCTTGCGCTGACCTACGCAAATTGTCCCAATCTAACTGTCTGCATCAGTTAGCCAAAATTCTCATAGACGGCATAGCCCGTATTAGCATAATTCATTAGCTCGTAAACGAACTTGCAGTGGTTGTGCTTTCTTGTGTGTGTGCTGTGCTCCTCTCGCCCGCAGTGAGCCAGTATTGTTCCGGTCTTCCTGTCCCGCAGCCCGCTGGGACAACCTGGAGACATGGCCGAGATCCACAACACCTCCACTCCTGCCCAAAGTCGCCAGTGACTCAGAGCCCCGAGCCAAGAGCAGCTGGACGCCGACTTGGACAAGCTGATGACTCACAAACCGAGCCAAAGCTACAACGACAAAGACTGGGCCCGACACGCCGGAAACCTCGCTCACAAGCTCATCGCACAAGCACGCCTCCACGAAAGGAGCCGCATCGCCCTGGAGCATGAAGGAGCAACGCTAAAGATGCAAGCGGAGGAGGCCCAGATCGTCAATCGTCTAGATCAACTACTCCTCGAAACCGAGGAAGAGGATGACACCGACCCCAAGCTACAGAAGGAAGTGGAAAGACTTCAAACTGCCCTGTCTGATCTTCGTCTACACACAGACCGAAAAGAGCAGTCAGAGAAAGAAACCAGAGAGGAGCTCAACATGAAACTCCAAAACGGTGAAGCTCTCCTTGCAAGAGCAGAGACTGAACTAAAAGAAATAGACACTAAAGCCAAGGCCTGCGAAAAACACTTGCAAGCGGTCCAAGCTGAAATCCATGAACTCATTCAGCACAAAGACAATATCATATACAAAATTGACATTGTTCACAGAGAGCTGAAACACTCTTATAGATTACAAAGCAACCGGAAAGGGGAAACGCACACCACAAGGTTTCCCCTGACCAGCCCGTCCGCACCTTTCAGCCAACAACACAGAGCTGAAAAGAGGGGCGAAAGTCCACCGTTCAAGACACCACCAGCCAGCCCACAAGAACCCCCGTCAGCGAAAGGGGGAGAGCCTTTCCAAAGAACCCTGCAAGAGGCCACGACGTGCACGCCTACCTGCAAGACATTGACTCTCACTTACAGACTGTTACCAACACAACCGCGTGGGACAGACGTTACCTGATAAGGATTACGTCCAGCCGTGAGGTGCGCAGCCTCCTAAAAAAAAAAAAAAAGACACTGTCAAAACTGACTACCAGCAGCTGCAACAAGCTTTGATCCGCGAATTCTCTGATCCAGAATCAGACCAAGGGTTATTCACCGCCATGGACCTCAAGCAGGCCCGACTTGAAACCCCACAGACCTTCAACAACCAACTCCGACAAGCCTATTTCGGAGCCCAAAATCACCCAGGTATGGAAGAAGATTTCAACTTCAGAACTCTGTTTCTCCGAAATCTGCATCCCACAGTAAGTCATCACCTAGGTGTCCTGGCCTGTCCCCGTAGCATGTCTACCCACCAGCTAAGAGACTTGGCCCAAAAAGCTTACACCAAGCAAAAGACTGTGTCCAAAAGACTTTGAAAAACCCAACAATCTACTCTGTCTCTGAACACTACTCAGAGCTGCCCATAGAGGGCGCCCCACAACACCCAGCCACGTCACAGATCCTGAAGGTGCTGAAAGAGCTTCTTCACGGAAGATCTCCCAAGGGAAACAAGAGGTACGAGCCCGACATCCTGTGTCTAAGCACCCTGAACACTGCTCGTCGGCCCCAGGCCACAGAGCCAGCCGTCACACCACAAAGTGACAGCATCACCCAGCCACCACAGCTGACCGCTGCACAGCCTGAGCATGACAGCACAGTGTCACACAACTGGGACCAAAGTCCCGAAAGACCAAGCAATGCTGTTTTGGCTACCTGCCTCCGCAGCGACCCACACAGGGCCGGCCCTAACCGCCCATCGATCAACACACCAGCCCCAACGCCAAGACTCCTGGGAAACCTGATCCAAAAGGGGGTGGCCCGAAAGCTCTACCTAGCCATCACGATAGACCTTGATTTCAGCATTAAAGCCCTGCTAGGCACAGGCTAAGACCTCATTTTGATATCAGCTGAACTTTTTGAAAGACTCAAAGCTAAGAGACCAGATCGAACTCTTACATCTCAAACGTGTGAGCTGAGCGTACAGTTGTACAGCCAGAACAACATCTGGCTAGAACAGGTAGCTCACATCCACCTGACAATTGGTCCTTCGAGTCTAGTCCATCCCGTGCTCATCTCACAAATGAACACTTTTCCACTTCGAATTGGCAAAGATCTGCTAGATCGATTTGAGCCTTTAATAGACTTCAAACAACTGCAAGTTTGGGCTCAAGTGCGAGAACCTGACCCCCGCCAGTCACACAGGTCACCAGAGCCAGACTGGCAGGCCACAGAGATCACAGGAACTCCCACAGCCAGCCATGAAAAGACACAGACTCAACACCAGGTCAAGGTTCAACTGTGCTACCCTGCACCTTACAGCTCACTAAAAGACTTTGACACCTGCTGCCCAAAGGTCATGACTGACCTGCAGCTATATGATCAAACACGTGCCCTTGCCAAACCTGGCACCTTAAACAACAAGCTGGGGCCACTTTCAACCCTCAAGGTTGAGATGAATAAACACTGCTTGGCAACTTTACGAACTAAACTGCCTACCTCAGAGCCACTTCCGCTGGCTCCGCTGTTTACAACAACCAAAATAGCGGATGCGGGCTTCTGACACAATAAAGACTTTGCTTAACCACCTCTTGACCCCCTCCCTCTTGGTTTCACTTTCACTTTCAAATTGAAACCCAGATACTTTTGTTTTCATTTGTTATTTATTTTATTTTGACTTAAGGCGACCCCTATTTTATTTGTGAGTGTTTACACCTGTTGAGCCTGAACATTCCCACTCAGTTCAGTTGAATTTAAATTATATTTGGGATTTAATTAAATCAATTTGCTTAGTCGATTTCCATTCTAGTTACTAGAGCTATGAGAACACTCGATGTTTATCCTTTTATTTTGATTTTATTTCAATTTATTTACTTCAGGTTTCAGCCTGAATCCTTATTCAGCTCAACAAAGCTTAACTAGATTTGAAATTTACTCACATTGCCTGATACGCTCTCCCTTTAGTCTCCTAGAGCTATAAGGACGTCCTAACTTTACCTTTACTTTATTGTAGATAAAGTCACTATCACTAGTCACTATCCTCATCTTCCTTCTCTCTATAGGATTACGATATCTAGCGAATGTTGTTTCCTTAGCGAGTACACAGATCAGTAATATTCTACTTCCTGTTTGTGTTTTACCCCTCCTCACTCCTTAGCACCAAGCTAAGTACATGAAGTACGGATAACACAAATGCACAGTAAGCCCCAGACAGAACTGCAAACACTTCCCGTGGTTTCTTCTTCTGTTGACCTTGATGTTTGAGGTGTCCCTGCCAGTTTAGTCTAAAACAGCAGCTTACCCATAAGGAACAACAGTCTACTTATGTCTCCTAGCTAAACTTAAATAGGTAAAACACTCCTTTCTTCCTCTTCATTTCCGGTTTCATCCTATCTCTTATTTTTGTTTTACTCTATTTTGTTACTCTCGAGGTATAACATCTGAAAAGAACCAACATGCAATTTTTTTTTGTTTTGTTTTGTTTGAGTAATAGGTTATGACATGTAAGAAACCAGTCACCAGTCGACGCTGCTTAATGCACATCTACTAAGATAATCAAAACCTTTTGTGTGTGTGCTCACCAAAACCTAAATTTTTGCTGCATCTACAAGCAGAGTGATACCTAGCGGTCAAAACTGTTCACTAGCTGAAAAGTCTGCTTTTATGCATAAGAGGGCAAAACTATAGCTTAGACAAGCTTTGACGTACAACTAATCTATTTTCTTACTCTGTAAACAAATAAAATAAGTTGTTTAAAGTAAAGAGAAGAGTTCCATGAGTAAAAGTAACAAATGCCAAAACACATTTGCATTTTACTGAATGTAACGCCGAGTTCTTGAAAAACAAAGTATAGGCGCCTTCTGTTAACCCGTTAAAACATGTGTGTTTCATGTAAAATGTACAGACATTCTTCAAGTACTGTTGAATTGTTCTGACATGCTCTGGTTCCCATGACAACAACTTGCCACAGGAAGTGTTAACTCGTAATGTCACTTTTGTAAACAAACCAGCCTGGGTGGCTAAGCTAAATCTAGCCTAGCATCCAGCTAACTTAGGCTAAGCTAACTTAGTCTAGCATCAAGCTAACTTAGGCTAAGCTAACCTAGCTTGGCATCAAGCTAACTTAGGCTAAGCTAACCTAACCTAGCTCCCGTACAGCATAGGCTAAGCTAAATAACTTCCACAGTTAGCAGCTAGCATAATTTACTTGAACCCTTAATCACCGCCTGTGTTCCACAGGACAAAGTATTCTAGAATACTTTCCTCAACACCAGTTAGGGTTTCTAATTATCCACTTTCCGTGTTTGCAATTCTTATTAGCTAAAGTTCACCTTCACTGGTTTAGGAATAATCCTTGCTAACCGTTGAAGACCAACTTCGCAGATCCCCTGTTAATTAAACTTAAGTTTAACTACATGTAAACTGCTTAACTAACTACAGAAGAATTTGTATGACCATAGGAATTTTCATCTGCATGTTGACTAAACCTTTGGAGGGACACACACGATGTGGTTTTGAACATGCAACCGCTACAACCCACTATAAAGTGTTGATCAAAGCAAATCCAAAGTTTAGTAACTAATGCCACTGATTATTCTCGACTTCAGATCATTCCTGTGTTTGATCATTTTATTCCATTTTGCTTTAGTTTTTATTTTAATTTCCTCTCTTATTCAAATGTGGTTCCAGTCCCCATAGGGCCCAGAAAGGAAACAGAGACACCTGTACTTGTGATTGTGTTTATTTTCAACAAGCGCACTCATTTTTGTGACCCTGAAACACAAGTATTTCAGCACTTCACTAGGGCACAACTATAGTCCAGAGAATTGATAATAAGCATTATTCGAATAGGACAGCTGTCCTTTTCCCCCCTACCATTCACTTCGTCAAGCCGTAGTGACCCACTAGTTAAGTCCAGAGAAATAATTTCGTCTTAAGACAATTATTTCATCTCGGCTATCCCCTTCACAGGACATACTCTCGGAACCACATAAAGTCTCGGCCTCCTAACATCCACAGCTAAGATAAGGATACAAGACACACTTCACTAGCTAGCCACACGTGAAACGCCTAGCTTTATGCTACATACCTAGTGAACCCGTTAAACCGTGGTTCTGAACTTTTAGGGTCATGCATTAGTCTCTCCCCACAAGTGTGACAAAAGTCACAGAGCCCCTGCTTCACCTTACCTTAACCTTTCAGCTTACCAGAGACTGTGAAAAAACAACAACAATGGACACTATGAGAAACCACCTCTCTACCCCACCAACCACCCACGAACGACGTCTGCACCCAGCGACAACCAGTGCCCCTGACACCCTACGTCAACAAGCACATGCTGCGTGCACAGGACAACATTCAGCGTTCTGCACCTGATGCCATCACTGCACCAAAGCTTGTGATGCCACAGTGCAAAAGGGGGGGTCATGCCAATGTACGCCCTGGACGCACCACGTGCTGCTCAGCACCAGAGACACTTGCAAGACACCGAAGCAAGTGGCATACCGGCATCCTCGAAGCGAAAAGACTGTCCGAGCCAACCGAGGACGACACTCGCTGAAATTTTTCCTCCCTTTCTCTTTCTCTCTCCCTTTCACTTTTACCAGGATGCTGCTGTGGTTCGCGATGCCTGTGCCTCCAGCCAACCAGAGGACAGCCGCAATCGGACATCTCACCAGGTCCGACAGCAGGCATCGTCCGGAGAGGACAACAACTCCTGATCACCAACTGCAGGAACCACACCCAGAAAGTGTGTGTTCGACGCAACCCCCGCAACGTCTACAGAGCACCTCACCCCAGCACAGCAGCCCAGCTGTACAGCTGGACCCGTGCCCGATGGACAGAGGACTCCCTCGCTCATGCCAAGGCCAAGGCCGAGCACATGCTCAACCAACTTGATAAAACGACTGTCACACAAGCGGACTTAGGTGGACACAACCACCGTTTCAAACGGTTCCTGGGAGCTTTGCTCGGAGCCGCCGCTGCTGTCAGAACTGTGTTAAGCATTGGTATGCCCAGTGCCAACGCAGTGAACCATGTGACTGAAATTCGGACTGAGGTCCCACAGCTAAGACTGCAACTCACAACACAGAGTGCATCCCTGCAGACCATCGGAAAGACATTGATGGGAACTGTGGTAATTCTCAACATTCACAGCGTTCTGCTGAACCAGACAGTAAAATCCATGAAACAGCGGTTTACTGTCTTCCAGAAAGACTTTGCTCAAACTCCGCTGGTCACAGCCCCGGACGGGGTGGCCTACCACATGACCAGCGACACACCGCTGCACCTGGCCCCACATGTGCAGCCCACGACCAAAGACACTCACTATCTCTGCCCTAGCAAACCCTTCCTCAAAGACAACACTGACGGAATCTGCGGTTTGCAACCCATGATCAGCGACACACGCTGCCTTGCAGAAGCCAAGCCTCGCACGCAAGTCACCGAGATACAAGCAGAGACTGTAGGTGACAGATGGCTCGTCAACACTCCCGTGCGAACAGCTACGCTCACTTACAACCAACATGACACTGCCACCCGTGTCACCTCGCTCAAACAGAGCGTGTGGGTTCAAGTACCGAAAGGTGCCATCCTCCACCTGGATGACCTGACATTGTTCCATCTTCCAAGCAAAGAGTACAGATTAGCACTGGAAACCCCATCCTTCTTCAGGAACCACACTGTCACCCTAACTCCAGAACGGGAATTGTGGTTTGCAAAAGGGGGTCCCAGTGAATTGACATTGCTCCTATCGACATAGCCCTCCAAGCTTTGTCTCGACTGCCAGTCTTGACTACCGCACCTGTTGTCCAAGCCTGGACCGCAGCCGACACTGCGCGGTGCATCTCTACGGTAATCGGCCACACTCTGACACTAGGTTTGGCCTCCACTCTGCAAAGCAGACTCAACGAGATGCGAACATCTTCAGCCAAGCTCACGAAAGCCGTGCCTGAAGGTCTCAGACGGAGTCCCCGGAAAGGGGGTGCCAAGTCAGAGACCACGCTGAACCTCAGCAAGCCGAATCCTCAGCTCTAAACTCCACCTGCTATCCTTAACATCCTGGCCCACCTGCCATCAGCCCGTCGTGACGATTTGTCGTCCGATGATGTCCACAAAGGGACGTCATCCTACGAAAAGGGGGACTGTAGCGACACTGACGGGTATCCGGCCAAAGGTTCGGAATTAGCAAATCCTGGTCAGTGGATTAAAATTACTGGAAGCTAATTTAATCAACCACAATCAACTCTACCCTTCTTTTTGGCTGTGACACAAAGAAGTGTTGTTCGGACTTGATTGAGTCACTGACTACAATTCGCACACACGGCAGTTCTCTCTAATGATTAAGTCAAAGAAGACTTTGTTTACCACCAAAAGACATTTGACCAAGAGCCCCGCTTTGGCGAGATCACGCGGAGAGCGCCCCGAGGGTTTCCTACGAAGATGACAAGACGAGCATTGTCAATTTAAATCCGCACACACAGGATTCCCCGGAGAAAACGCTGACTGAACAATCACATCCACGCATACCCGCACACAAACGACCTTCCTGTTTGCATGCATATCTAATTAGTTTTGTCTTATTCTATAGATGTAATTTGAACTGTTCTGTAACTTCGAACCTTAAGTTTAATTCTAAAGAAAGATTCTATAACTCTCCCTCTTGCAATGTCATAAAACTTTATGACTCCCAAAAGGAATTCCAAGGGAAAATCACGGCTCCCACTTGAATTCTGATGAAGAAAGAGGAATAGACTCTGCAATCTTATATTGTCTATAAGTATAACCACTTAAGAAATGCATAAACATGAATTTGATATTTCCTAGGTCATGGTAGCAGGTATTATGGCTTTATAGTCGTGTGAAGAAACTTTAAAATGCTTGTAATTCTGCATATGAATGTAACTATGTTCTTCTACTTTTACCTGCCATGTCTGGTAGCTGTTTGACCGTCTTGTTTTGACTGAACCAGTCATACATAGGATATTACTGTAAAATCTATTGTCCGGTTTGTACAATCTTTCTGGGTAGGAATGACAAAATGTTATACCATCATAAATGATCCTGACAAGACAAAGAGGAATCTTCCGCGGGCACTTTTCTCCCAGCTGATTGGTGCCTTCATGCCAGAAGGGGCGTGAACCTAAGTGTCCTTAAAGAGACGCGCCGAGCTTCCCTTCTGCCTCCGGTCTGCTGAAACCCTTCGGAAAGTTTCCTGAAAACTCTCTGCCTAAACTCCCTGGCTCTTCCTGCTCTTCGTGGCTTCATCATGTGACTCCTCGTGTGTCTGGACCTCGCCTTAGTGTGATGATCCATCGTTTCTCTTTTGTTTTCTTCAAGTTTATTTTATCTTTTTCGAAGTCTCCTCTGTTCATGTCTTCTCGCGAAGAAAATGAACACAGCCAGACTGGCAAGCTTCACCTACAAGGACATTCAAACACGCCGCGCTCGCTGGACGAACCCGAACGCTCGGCAGCCACATGACAGAGATACACACACACGCAAGACACAGTTTTCCTCAGCAACACCAGGAGAACCAAAGACCTTTAAGCCTTCATTCAAACTAACGCGCTTTGCCCGCTCTGAAAGACCACGTGAACGCATGACGCGAGGACAGAGACACGCACCCTGCTTCACATCAACCACAAAGAGCTTTACCTGCGCAAGTAAACGTTTACCATTCTTTCAAGGTTTAAGATCTGTTGAGTCTTGTTCTAATTCAAAAGGTTCTGTGTCTGTGATGAATTGTGCTAAGAAGATCTCATCTTCTCCCTCTCTCTCTCTCTCTCTCACTCCCAATCTTGCGCCCTCGCAATCTCTCTCTCTCTCTCTCCTATGTGTACTCGTCTGTCTCGTTAGTTACTGTTTAACTGTACATACATGTATCCTGTGTTCAAATGTAGAATTCTGTATCCGTAGTTTCAATTATTAAAGCCATATTCTTGATTGATCCTGAAGTGCTCATTTACAAGTCAATGAAATGAATATCTCGCTACAAAAGCTTTACAAGTTGTTACTATATCAGTAACGTAAATTTTATAAACACGAGAAAATTAATGTTCACGGCCGGAACATTGAGCTTTCTCGGAGTTTATAAAAGGGGACAACCCTGTTGAGAAGTTGGTTAGTTAACCTTACGGCTGTTTGCTGGACAAACCGATTGTTTGATAAACTGAAATTGATTCCCTTAAAGTTGTCTCATATAATCGATCTGTAATGAGACCATTGATATATGAATGAGGAATTATAATTCGTTATGATTTACCATTCATATATACAATCGATCTATTTTCAGTTTCGATAATTTAACTGTAATATGCAATATATTAATCATATTCATGATTAATTATTAAAATTCCCTATGCATAATTTGAGCTAATTAAGGCACATCTCAATGTGGCTACATATTAAATTGACTGCACTTTTTTGTCTACTTCATTTTGCATCATTAGATGGTTTCTATGAACACGTCTGGGCTGCAGAATAATGTGCTATAATCAGCATAAATTATGTCATCGGATTTTGTTAATTATATTTGTTGCGTATGAAAAAATCACTGTGCAGAACTTATGCTCTTGTTATTGCACTGCATATTTTGTGACATTAAGAACAAAGCACCATTCAAAATCACATTTAGCTATTGTTTTATCCTAAGCAACCTACAACAGGGCCAGTTGGCCTGAACTAACCTGAGGTTAAATGCCTTCCTCAAGGGCATAACAGTGATAGCTCTCCTGTTGGAGTTGAATCCTACAAACTTTTGGTTACAGCCCACATTTCTAACCACTTAGCCACGGTTGTATATTACTAATAAAGCTATTGACAATTTTTTTTTTTAGCTTAATATGCATTCACCCACTTTTATTCTACACTATATTCAAAGTAGTGGCTAAAGGTCAGGGCTGACAATTGCAAAGCGAGGTGTTTGATTCCCATAAGAACAACAATCACCCTGTCCTTCAGCAAGGCGTTTGATCTAGGGGAATTATTCCTGTACTATAAAATTACTATTATTTATAATGCCATAAGAGTACTACTGGGAGTACTATAATTTGCTTAGGAAAAAAAACGTCTGCTAAATGACTACTTAGGAAAAAAGTTGTTGGTTGTACAATCCTTGTTTTCAGCTTTCTTTTATGTGTGTCCATATATACACACATATACACAGAAGCTATATATAGCTACAGTATAAGTTAGCATAGCATTCCTATAGCACACACTAAGCGGCTAAAGGATCTCCTTTGACTTCACTGTCTTATCAAAGAACAGTGAGAGAGGGTGACTTCAGTGTTTTTAGAACCGTGGTAGATGTAAATTGCTTGTTTTAGAAGCTATATATTCAACCTAGGCTCATTGGAAAAACGTACCTCTATCTACATTTTTGCAAGACTCCAGCTTAAATGACCACTAGTGGCAGTAAAACACCAATAACTTTCATTCTTTTTCACACAAATTATTAACACGGGGCAAATTATTGATAAATAAATACTTATTTTCATGACGTTCTTTGCACAATACTGTTATGACCTCAAAACACTTACCACAGTGCATGGTTTGTAAACTAATACAGTACATTTTGGATTTTGCATCACATAACCAGCTCCATATGTATTGTATTTCTGATGTATTAAATTGGTTTGGTTGCTCATTGGGTAAAACATTGCACTTTTAATGTAGAATGCGAGTCTCATGAAACACAAGCAAGCTGCAATGCATGGTTGCTTTAACAAATGCATTTTTACCTCGTGTTTAGAGTACTATTAAAGTAGGCATAGCATTTGCTATGTTGCAAACTTCTAAATGGATGTCTACTTTGAATCCACTTCATATTAGGGTGACAGAGTCCAAGTATTTTATTGCCACTTTACATGTAAATTGCGCACAGCATTGTAAAAAGCATAGCATTGTTATGTAGCAAACCACTATGGGCTCTTCTGATTTTACTGTCATGTTAAAGAACAGAGAGGCTGGATGAAGAAAGTGGTTGAGTAATTTCTGCCCTTTTAGCTGAGAGATGAGTCATGAAGTCCGATGTACTTTGTCTATCATGGCCTTTGTCAGCATCTTTTCCCTCCACTTGCTCTGGTGTCCTAACAAGGATACGGGTCATCACCATGGATGCACAATGTTTGCTTTCTCAGTAGACTGCATGGGACATAAAACACAACTTACTGTACTGTTCTTAATTAGAAAACGGTCCCCTCTGCACATACAGCACACACTCCCACACAACTGGACATGAAAAGAACACTATGATCCCAGCTGGCTCTGAGTGCATCAAAGCATTTGTGTTTGATGTGTATGTGTGAGCAGGAAAACTAGAAAGAGATGTTCACTTACCTATGTCTGTAGGTGTGTTTGTTAGCGTCTGTAAAACCCACATACAGTGGCCCCAAACAGCATTTGGACATGTAAGCTGCCCTTTAAAATGAATGTCACATAGCATTACATAACAAGATACGTAAACCAAATAGCATTTATTTACAAAAATAACACATCATAGCTGTTTGTCAAACTTTAGAGGTTTGTAATGCAATACATTTTGCAATGCAATTTATTTTTAAGGGGGTTTTAAGTGTCCAGATACTTTCTTGGGCCTTTGTATATGTGAAAAAGCATAACATGCAAGAATCCAGCTGTTTGCTCTGAGGCATGTTTTTTGTTCTTCCCCCAGTCCCCTCCTGAATGAGCCCCCCAAGGCTTCTCGTTTTGGTAAACAGAGCTCAATAATTCATCTGTCAGCATACGGGAGACCTGCCAGGCTTTCATTCACTCCCAGGGCTCGGCTAAGGCACCATGCTCATCTCCCGGCCCTACCTCACCTCACAAAGTCACATTTAGACAAATGAGTGCCAGATGAGTGCCAGCCCATTCCAGGGCTCTGATGGGGAACTGCAAAAGGAGAGATGAGGCAGACAGAGTGACTGAAGATGAGTTAGAAAGGCATAGTCAACTCTAAAGGACAGAGAGGTCAAAGTTCAGAGCAGCCTACATATTCTACATATAGAGCAGGGATGCCCAATCCAGCTCCCGATGGACCACCTTCCTGCAGAGTTTAGCTCCTATCTGCCCCAATACACCTGCCTAGAAACTGAAAGACCCTGTTTACTCCTGGTATTAAGATGTGATTTGGTTGATGGGATCACAGGTAGACAAGAAAAAGATATTTCCGAAATCAGTAATGGAGAGAACATTGTGCTTGGTACATTTTTCGTCTTCAAACGAAACTTAGGTCTTCAGCCGACAAAGTTTAAATCCTATCTGGTTAGCGTGTTTCCCATAAGGTTTACACATTAGGTCAGTAGGTGGAGAGTGGGTCTTCTTTTGTGGTTGTTCAAACGCCTACGACCACATGAGCGTCCGGTTGAATGCATTTTGAACTACTGTACCTCTGGAAGTGGTTGAAATTGGACAAGCTCAAAATATTTTAGACCCCGCTTACACCTGTATTTCACATCGTCCACTTGTGATTGGATTTTTGCTACATGCCTCATAATTCTGAAGACTTTGAGTAGCACATTTAGGTGTGTCTAAGGTTAGAGGTAAACTCTGTAGGACAGGACACCCTTGTCTACATTGTCACCATTAGGGGTACAATGGGCAGTACACTTAAAAAGACAACTTTGTACCTTACTTTCCCCTAAAAGCTGCATAACTTAGAGTAGAAATATATGTCTAGTCTACAATTCAACTTATTTTACCCACTTCAACAAGAAATAACCCATCTGACTGACATTTACTGTACATTGACCAATCACAGGTTTCCTCCTTTTCCAGGACAAGATCATGGTTCCACGAGACCCTTGGGTACACATTTTTGGAAGTCATGAAAGTGTATGTGCCAGGAATCCTGGTATCCACCTTATTTTGGAAGTCTTGTAAATCTCTTGTGCCCTGAGGTTTTGGAGGCCCCAGGCAGTCCAAGGCTCCAGGGCACTAATCACTCTGGTCTGCTCCATGATTCAGCTCGGGGTAACTATCAAATCAGACATAACGGATGTTCCAGGATATTTATATCTCAAAATGTTTAAATATCTTTCAAAGATTTGATGCCATGGACCTTGCAAACCTTTCAAATTAAGCAACCAGATCTTCCTCTGAAGTGCTTAAAGTGTAGTGCACCTGTTACCGTGCTTGCATGCACTATTTATCTGTCGGACCACGAGTGTGTGGACTTCTGAGGGATGAGCCAATTAGTCATTAGTCCCATTATTATTACCTGGCTTTTTATATATAATTATTACAGCAGAGAATGCATAATTCATAAACTGTATGCAATTACAATACATGTACATTAGTATTGAACACCTTGCCTGTACCCCTCTCCATCTGTCTCCCACATACTTTCATGTATACACCTCTGTTCTATTGTTCCCTCTCTCCCTCCCAGCTGTTCCTTCCCATTTCCCTCCCTCCGTGGTAGGAATCATGCCACGTGGTCGCAGCCAACAGCAGGCAAGGGTGAGAAAGTGTAAAGCAATAATCTCCCCGCAACATGCATCATTCTCCCAGAGCCTCATGTCAGGGTGAGATACAGGCAGCAGCCAGTGCAAATATTCACATGTGAATCAAACACACAAATCATGACACTGTTCGTCACCCTACTATAATGCTCAGCTACTGCAGTATGTGCCAAGGTGAAACAAGGAGCTGATAGGCATGAGTCTCACGTACGGTGCGAGGGCTCCCTCTCTCTGGCAGGATAATCCGGCAGGCACTAATGGTGCCCGTCCCGGTGCTGCAGCACTGATGACATTGCTCGAGTTGTTCAGAAGAGGCCATGAGCCTCAGACACTTGTGGAGATTAACACATACAATACTGGACATGTTTGGTAATGACATATTTGGCATGATGGGAATAGTTATTGTAAGAACAGTGTGGGGCAATTCAGTTGTAACCTGTCTACCTGCTTTTGAAAAGAAGAATACAGACATTCATTTTGAAAGGAAGAAAGCATTGTTAAGGGAAAGTGTTGTGTCCAAGATTAGTTCAAAATTCACAGCGAACTGTAACCCAACAGTCCTTGCCACAATGTCTAGGTTTGGAGGAGGGCTGAGGGCTATGAGGGCTGAGGGTACCATCTGAAACAAGGACTTCGTAGACAGTGTCTGGAATGGCATAATAGAGAAGTGTTTTCTCTCTCGCTAGGGGGCGCTTGTCTGAAGTTTGAAATCATTGGTTACCCGTAAGCCAATCAGATAAGTTTATATATGACGTATGTTATGCGCCAACACAGCCGCATCGAACCACAGACATCATGCATCGAACTTAAATCTATGATCGAACTTCCACTGTAAACCTGCTGTAAACACTTGATGATGCGAGCGAAATACCGGAGTGAACATGGCTGTAAACGACTTTTGCAGATTATGCGAAGTTAATCTACGCATCCACGGTACAATTAGGGCCTCTAAACTGATATTTGACAGTAGAGAGAAACAAAAAAATATTTGCAGCCAACTGTCAAAGTTAGGATTAGTTCTGTTAAACACAGCTCTTTGTTCATCTCGAGTCTGTCGGAAATGCTGCAACTTAATTGCAAGATTACAGCATGTCATGGCAATATTTAAGACCTGGAAAAGAAAGGAGACACTGACCTGTCAAAAGGCTCCCCAGTTTCTCGCTGACGATCGGTAACAGTTGATAAATTAAACTTTTCCCAAAGGGAGTAGGGCCACAACATCACCTCCATTCAAAATGTTTAATACACACTCTTCTTGTTCGGGCTTCAGTTTGCTAATGCCGGTAATATTCTCCACAACTGAGCGAATTGCATCCGCGTCTCCATATCCGCGGTCGTTTTCGATTTCCCTGACCTAATCTTAAACTCGGCGCTTAGCGACTACGTCACGGCTTTCAGCCCGCCCTCTGTTCGTTGATTGGCCCGACTGTTTTCAGGCCGGAGGAAAACGGATAGATAGGCCGCTGTCTCAGACTGAGTACAGAAGCGAAATGAAATTGAGCGGAAGTACGAAGTCTGACGTAGTCAGGCTAACTGATACCCAATCATGGAAATGAAAAACGAGGTATATTTTGGCATGTTTGTGTATTGTTGTAGATTGTGGATTGGATTTCAGTTTTGTTTTTTCAGGATTGATCATTGTTGTCACTTTTCATGCCTAAGGTAAACATTTTAAACTTTGACCTAAGCCTGACAGGACTTATATTTAACATATAACACACATTTCTTATTTATTTTTTTAGTTAGAGCCTGTGAAGTATTAAAAGAGAGATTGATTTAAGGCTCAATATTATTATTTTACGGTATCAGTCGAGGCCGTTCGGGTCAGGTTAGGGCACAGTGCCCACTCTCAGTTATAGAGCAGGTTTAGCTTCAAGTTCACGCCCTTGTAGACCTAATGCCATAAAGTATTTGGACACTTGGGTCACTTTTTTGGATATCATTGCCTTATACAAAATATCAAACCAACTTGAATTTTTAAAACAAATCCTGCAAGTTTTTTTTATTTAGGCAGCTAACTTCCCTTAAAACATTTGATATATTCATAGATTTTAAGTTTGGCTAAAGTGTTCAAATACTTTTTGGGGCCACTATAAGTGTGTTCTGAAAGAAAAGAGAAGGCATGCCAACAGAGAAGTCATATTCGCTCTCTGTGGCCAAGAATAATGACAGTGGCAATTTGGTCATTTAGCATAACTGACCTGTATAAAAAAAATCCCCATAACTGTAGCGATATTCTTGATGATAGTGACTAGACGGGGCTGTTGTGGCTGGTGTATGTGTGCGAGTATGTGAGCATTTACTTGATTTGCCTTTTGTTCGTTTGTCAGTCTGAATCAGCCTGGTGGAGTTCTGTAAATGTGAGCGTTTGACCTTCTCTGAAGTAGTCATTGTACTGCTGTCTGGAAGGTTCTTTGTTTTCATTCTCCATACGGCTCACTACTTAGCAAAAGGGCATGGAGGTGTTATGGTAAAGTTTTCTAAACAGTCACCTGATTATATGCTTAAAAAAGAACAATTGTAAATCTTGTATTTTTTTCCTAGAAAAATGCAAGAGATTGCTTGACCATATTAAGTGGTTGGTAGGGTGTACTGGCCATTTTTACGTGGTTGCTATTAAAAGAGCCCATCCTCATCTTGCCCGTCTTGATATTTATCAAGTGAAAATATATGTCTGATATAGCTTTGGTTCCTTTTTAAATATAAGCATATATACACTGCCGGGCCAAAAACAAAAAAGAGGTCTGGATTTAAATAGGCAAATGCTTAAGACTATATGACTGGATCATTATTGCAGTGATTATTATGTTTCTAGCATGTTATATGTTTGGCAACCGTTCTTCTAACCCTAATTGTTGGAGTGTGTAAGCTTTTCATTTCTTAAACAACCATGTGTTATGATCAGGGAGGAATGATAGGAAGACAAATCATGGCCATATTCCAGGATGACAATGTCAAGATTCATCAGGCTCAAATTGTGAAAGAATGGTTGGAAGGGAGCATGAAGAATCATTTCCACACATGAATTGGCGTCTTTGAGTTTTGTAGTTATAGAGTTTATATCCCACAATTCTGAATCAATAACTCGCAATTGCAAGAAAAAACAAGCTTCCATCATGCGGTGAACATCATCATTCAGTTTTTAACTGAATGGACAAAAGCAGCTTTGACATTCTGCCTAACCTTTGTGTTTCAAGGACGACAGAAAATAGGAACAGCAGTTAGTGACGACAGTTTTATTTTTGGGTCAACTATTACTTTTAATAGGGTTATAAATAACTGCAAACAAACAGCACTTAACCATAAATAACAACCGTGTTGTAATGATCCATTAAGATGTTTGCAAAGCCATGGCATGATGTTGTTAAAATTTGTGGTCCTTCCGTTTTCGTCATCCCTTGTGACTAAAGATGGTCTGTAGTGACAGGTTTCAGAGGAGAGGTGAAGAGTCTGGGGGTGTGTGTGTATGACTCAAAAGGTATCCGGGGGGATCTGCGCTGTAATTATCTGTTTAATGATGTGTACATCCAGGGTTTCTAAATAAATCAACACCGCTGCCTCCTCACAGTGGTGTCATCTGGAGGATGATACAGCATGTGTGACTTTTCCTGTCTCAAAATAATCACTTACTTTACAGTAAAAGGATTTGTTTCAAAAAAATCTTCTGCATCATTACCTTTTCATTACTGGCAGGGCTAGTAATGTTGAATCTAAAGCAATGTGAGCTGACCTACATTGCTACCCAGACTTATTAGTGTTTTATTGTCTCTCCCCATACTACTGCAGACCCAATTTGTAAGGCTCTGTCCCAAATAGCACCCTAAACACTCGTGGTCTTCCTACAAGTCAACACTTTTATGACGTAATGCCGCTTTGACTGTCGGGTCGCTTCAGTGCAGGCTCGGCAAAAGGGCGCATATCAACCGCAAAGGGGGCATCAAGAGCACCCTTCTGAAACCTAAGTCCACTAGACTGTAAGTGCATATGAAGTGTGCTATTTGGGATAGGGCCTAAATGTAGTCTCTCACATTTACATTTGTTCATTTAGCAGGTTGTTAAGCTTAAGTTAAGCCCATAATGTGGAATAATGTTGATTACCACAAAAATAATTTTGACTCTCTCCCTGTTTTCTTAAAAGTAAAAAAATTAAATAAATAAATGAATGAATGAAGTTTAAGATAAAGCACTTACCATGAAAATAAATGGGGCAACTTTTGGGGGATTGTTATAATGTTATAAATTTACATTGATTCTTCTGTCAAAACCTGTATATTCTTTTAGCTGTAAAGTTGTAATTGTTAAGGTTGTTCTAGGAATTTTGCCATTGTCATGGCAAACGAAGATGTAAAATTAGATATAGCTTTACACAGAAAAGGTTAGTAAGCCATTTTTATCAAACTAAAGTAATATTAACACGCATATTGTTGACATCTGTCTTTACTGAAACGGAATTTAAAGTGTGCAGATTTAGCGGTGGGAAAATTTAGGAGAGAAAATAATGTAGCAATACATTTAAGTTAAATAAAGTGAAAATACATTTTTGTTGTAATTAACACATTGTATTAAACCTTTAAATATTTATTTAGGGTGCATATGTCAATTTTACATTAAAATTCTTTAAACGACTTGAACAAAAATTGTGTACTATGTGGAAATAATGTATAATGCCATCAGATAAGTATTATTTCTCTAGGACATTTGCTGAAACACTATGGTAATCTGAATTATATCACTTGCCTGGTGTACCTACATGATTACCAATTATTGCATTATTCAAATTAAGTTTCAAATTATGTTAAGTGGCAAAGATTAAGGGTCTCCCTTTTGCAATTATCATAACGAGTTTTAAGGATGGCTCTCCTTGCTTGTGTCAGTGGGAGTTTATGAGATTTCACATGCCATTATTAGCGACTGTCAAAACACAAATGTGTTGCAGGAGCTCTGGCACACAATGAGCCAGCGGAGTAATGGAAGGCGAGTGTTTTGGCTGACCTTGTTAGGTTATTTGTGTTGGAACACACAGTGAGTGATGGGAACAGCAGTGCCCCCCTCCAGAAATGATCCAGGTGTGTGTGCGAGAGAAAAATAGAGACTTAGTCCTGAGTTCAAACGGATGAGGGCATCCTGTCAGGAGGAACATAGTGTTTCACCATTCCATATTAATCATCATCATCTAAAAGAATAAGACACAAAAGCACAAATGCAATGTCAAACGTTTGTGTGCGAGCATCAGGTGATGAGTGCATGGTTTGTTTTTTTACACTTCATTTAATATTTGTCTTCTCAGAGGACATTTCTTGCCATAACTTCAGCTTTCACAATGTTGCCAATGTGTTTCATTTAGTTGTAAAATAAGCCTACTATGCAGAGGTGGGGACTTGTTTTTAAAACATTCTCTAAATAATTAATCTGTAACGCTTAGCTGTGCATGATGTGTACATCCAGTGCCGTCTGTGTGGGGATAATTAACAAATTCTATTGGCTTTATCGCCAGAACATGTTGTACACAGTGCTGCACTTCTTGGTGCTGTGTTAAAGAAAGGGCATTTTGTCATTTTCATTTCTGCTTTTCCTCCCTTCATCGGCAGTCCCACCACGCACACCAAACCCCAGAGCTACGGATTATTTACTTTAAAAAACGGCATTGGCCACGGGAAAAACCCAGAAGCTCTGTAATATATTGTTATTCAATCCATCTGACTTGTTTCTTTCCATCTGTCTCCCACAGATACCTCATGTGTTTGCCTAGTACAGAAACATGAAACACAGAAGAATCAGGTTTTAAGACCTCTTCAGATGAGTTGACCGAGTACAAACAGTAGTGTCACTAATGCATATTTAGTTTAGATCTTCATTCTACTGATACTGCTACACTAAAGCCCGTGTTTTTATGCACTTGCTTGCCATCCTACAGCAGAGGGACGATTTGTCTGTTGTCTGTTACAGTGAGGCTACAGCAGACGGTTAGCATGCTGTTGTGGAGCGAGGGCACACTGCTGTACTCCAGACCTGTGTGTGCATGTGCCTTTGTGTGTGAGTGTGCATGGCGCTATAGTCACATTCATAATGTCTGAAACCATTATAAAGTATGCATATACATATGCAAATGTTTTTGTTTTTTTTAAGGAATTGGACAATCAATAATCTATTTCTACCTGATATAGCCTAGTGTAACCTAATACAATACGATTAAATACGATTTTTTTTAATATACAAAATTTAGATGCTTGCACATTTTAAAGGTTGTATGACAAACATGGATGGATGGATGGATATGGATAGACAGACAGGAATATTTGATAGATAGATATGGACGGACAGATGGGAATATTAGATGGATGGATGGATGGATAGGAATATTAGATAGGCTAGATGGATGGATGGATGGATGGATGGATGGATAGGAATATTAGATAGGCTAGATAGATGGATGGATGGATGGATGGATAGAATATTCGATTGATAGGAATATTCGATAGATCGATAGGAATATTCGATAGATAGGGATGGACAGACAAGATATATAGATGGATGGATGGATGGATGGATGGATGGATAGATAGGGATGGACAGACAAGATATATAGATGGATGGATGGATGGATGGATATATGGATAGATAGATAGATAGATAGATAGATAGATAGATAGATAGATAGATAGATAGATAGATAGATAGATAGATAGATAGATATCACAGTAAGTATTGCACCATTATTTAATACAGCAGCAATGTCTTTAAAGCGTTTTGATTCAGGTAACATTATATGAGATGTGCGGTATTTCTGCATGTGTTCCGGTCACTTCAGCTCATTCTGTACCTGGCATTTAACGCTGGACGAGTGGGTGGAATTGGAGGAGTGGTCGCTCCATATATGGTCCCACTGGGTTTCCTGCCTGGACCCTCACACACTACCATAAACACTCTTCAAGCCATCGTGTCTTTCTCATTTCAATGAGGAGACTGAGAGAGGAGGGGAGGGACGTGCTCGTGCGTGTGTTTTTTCTTTAACTAGTTGACACTAGCAAGAGGAGACGGCAGCATCCTCTGTCCCGCATCATCTTCAAATTTTGCGTTATGATATTATAAACAGTCTTTCATGTGAACGCCAAAGGATCCGCATTCTTAAAGCAACCTGTTCCATCCCTTTTTCCACGCGTTTTCTTCAATGCTTTGACATCTGGAATGTGCTGTTTTCTTGCAAGCGTTGTTTCCATGCCAGCATGGGAACTGCAGTGTCTAAAAGGAAGAATCTGAGAAATGATGCGATTTCTTCGGTGGCAGCCAAAGTTAGGTGAGTGTCTGCTTTTGTCAACTCGTTTTGGGTCATGCACTGCATGAAGCCCATCAGCTCAGCCCTGCATTCGTACGTGTGTCTTCAGAGCTCTGCGCGCACTGCCACTGAACTTACAAAACGGGGATCTGGATTCTCATTCATGTGTGAAAAGAAAATTCAGCCGTGATATTTGTTTGAGCAGACGGGTCATTTTGAAGATAGATGTTACGAATACGAGTGTATTGGTTAATGCTACCATATCATGTGAATATTGAATGGTAGGCTAATTCACCCAAAATGACGTTTCTGTCATTATTTACTTTCCCTCATGTTGTTCCAGACCCGTAGGACTATATTTCACAGGGGGGAAACATCGGAAGTATGTCTTTAAATGCAAAGGCTGGTGACTGAAGATGTCTAGCCTCATAAAAAAATCATATGTTCATAAAAGTATAATAAAAGTCTTCTAGAGCAATAACGATTATGTAAAGGAAAGTCAGAGTGCATGACAGAATTCATGAAAGATTCGTTTGTGTTGAATCTTTCCATTGAATCATTCATACTTGTATGGCTCTAAGTCTACATCTCGCTGAACCAGTAATCAGGTAAATGTTTATAGTGTATAATAATTTTGTTTGTTGTTTATTTTATTTAGGCTAATAGTATGTTGATGATACTATTATGGTGCTTTTGCATCCTTGACATATTCAGTTACCAAGACAGGCAAAGAAAATCTTCAGAATTGATATTTTTTGTGTTCAGCTAAAGAAAAGAAAATTAAACAGAATTTAGATTTTTGGGTGAGCTATCACTTTAAATAAAGGCTCCCACAACTTAATTCATATATTTATTCAGTAATTCATTTTATCATTTACTCTTGAGTGTAGAAAAAACTTTTCTTTCCTAAATGAACTCTAATAATATATATGCATAGATGTGAGAATGCTGTTGCAAAATCCATTTTAAACTTCCATTTTATTCCAAAAGTCTGCTTGACTATAAGCTGTTTTGTTGCTAGTCTAAGATGGTCTAGCCCATGCTGTTGGACCACCTACCAGTTTAAGGTGGATTTTCTAGCAGGGCTGCCTAAAGTAATCTTCTGTCCCAACTCAAAGCATTGACACCATCCTTCACCGCTTGTAACAGGCAAGTAGGCACAAGACTGACTCTATCTGTCAATTATCTGTGACTGACTCGTGCTGCGCCTGGTGTTTCTGTGTCACAGTGAATTATATTGTCATAGGAAAACCGACTTGCAGCATTGTAACCTAGAGAATGATATAGTCACCACAAGCATTAAATCAACATGTTATTTTAAGACAACTTAGCAGCACGTTTTCATTATTATTCATGAAAACCCCTTATTGATGTCTTGCCTAGACCTATTCTTACATAACCAGTGTGTGTTTAGCTCTCATGTGTATCATGCCTGTCATAATTCACAAGATGGCAGGTGGTTCACCTTCTCACCCTAATGTCTGGGCCTGGTTCCTCGGGGAGGCTGTGAGTCATCGCATCCTTAATGTTCACATGCAGAATGGATTGTGATTGTTGCATTCGAAAAGATAAACTCTGGCACTGTCATTCCTTGTAGATAGATGACATTGAAATGACCTTGTCGGCTAAATCCTGCTGTAGACATACATACAGCATTCAGGCACGGATTGAGGTGATGAATGGGATGGCATTCCTTTACCTCTGTGTGTGTGTTTGTGTGTGTCATTACCCTGAACGAGCGGCTGTTCAGTATGCAGGGCAGGTATATTTGTGCAAACGGCTTTGCATGCTGAGTAGAAATGACCGATGTAACAGAACGGTAGACAGCATTCTAGGCAGACACAACGTGTTAACAGCATGATACACAGTTTTGAGTAATCCAATATAAACAATAGTATATGTAATCTACCGAGTGCTGAAAATATGAACCTTTTTTGATTAATCATGATCAATTAATTGGTGAAAGTCTCTAGTTGATTAGCTGTAGGGCAGTGTTTCTCAACCAGGGGACCGGGAATCACTAGGGGGCCTCAGCACACCTCTACGGGGGCTGCAAGGTGGCTTCAAATCATTTTAAATCAGACAAAACAAGGTTTAAAATAAGCTAAAACAGCTAACAATCAAGGTTTAACCTGAAATCATATTTGTTATTTTAATAGTTCCCTTAACAGCGGTCATTTTTATGTACCAACCACGGTTCTCATGATCTTGGACGGTAACTAGAAAAGTCATGTAATAAAAATGTTAACTGAGAGCCACTGCTAGGGTTTGTCTCTATCAAAATAAAGGGGCCATAAAACTGCCTTGAATGAAATGAGAGCAGGTTTCATTGTGGAGTAATTCAGACTTTAGACGTGGAACCTGTGCCCTGCAGGAAGAAACCACACATTTGCAAAGGAATTAGTCATTGGCCTGGGGCAGTTGTTACTGTTATTAGGCTGTAAATTATAGTGATTTTGAGCAAAGAAAGAGGTGTTGTGCTATAGAGTAATTGTCAGCCGAAGCCAAATTTAAAACCCTGTCACTTTATGATTAGACGCCTGACAGAGAAATGGCTTTTATGTCATAAGCTAGTCATTTTCAACACAGATTGGAATAACATACACGCTTTGTGCTGACTTACTATTGAACGTATATTGGACTGCGTGAAGGCAGTGTCTGGTAATCTGCTCTTTCTCCAGACACTGGGTCATGACCACTGAGCTGTTCAAAACCAAAATCTGTAGGTGGACCATGTTCTGTCAATACACACAGGATCAGTAGTCCCCCTGTCCACTCCGACACGCTAAAGAAAAGGAAGTATCCTGCTCTCAACTCTACTCTGCACTACTCTTAAATTCTTCTCAGCTTGGCCATGCTGTGGGTTTGTAGTTGTTTTTTCCGGCATTCTCGGGTTCGAACTAATGGCCCCTAGTTGTGTAGCAATAATAATAAAAAAGATTCTACACAAAATTACTTCATATGGCTTATGCAATGGGTTCTTCCTGTTGGTCTTTCTTTCATTTTTGTTCTTTTTTATTACAGTTTGTCTGAGTCATTTTAGGCTGAATGCTTTCAGGGCCAGTGGGTCAGCACGGAGAGCCTGGTCTGTTTAGTGTTTGTATGCTAATCATGAGTGATCTGCGGAGTTCCACTTGATGCTCATCCACTCAGATTTATGAGCTGAGAGGCTGAGTCACTGGCTATGCTATCACGCCGTCTCACATAGACAAATACATGCATATTTGTATTTTGTGAATCTTTCGAGTTTTAGAGTCTTTTGTCGACACGTATACCTTAAAAAATGTTCCACAACATACAGAGATCCAGTTGTTATTCCTGTTTGTAGTGTGAAACCTTAACATCAAGATGGAAAATAGGGTTAGCAGAATTAGATGAGGATGTCAATAAGGAATAAGCAGTCAGACTTGTCTTAAAATCACTGCCAAACTAAACTGTGGTGTGAAAACTTTTAAAACCTCCACATTGTAAAAGCCTATTCCGCACCGACAGACGGCAACTGACACTTCATGGGGTTTTTGTCGGATCTAGATTTCACCGATCGAACACGTTGAATCGGCGCTTGTCGGGTCGTGGAATGTCTGAGAAGTGACATAAAGTAATCTGGTGATTGTCCGTTTCTGGCGTGTGTGGAGTGAATTGGCCTTAACCCTTAAACGCATACCTCTGGTCTGTAGTGACCCGTGAAGTCATTCACTATACCCTCCTCCTCATTCATTTTTTAAAGTTAGACATCAGCCTTCTTAGTATTCCTCAATAATTTCACTATAAACAATATAACAAGAAAAAAACAATAATGAAATTATAAATTATAAATGAAAGCCTGTTTTCCCATTATTTTTTTTGTAAAAAATGTATAGGGTTGCTAACGACCTGAGGTGTGTAACAGTGCAATTATATTTTTTTCTGCACATCAATAATTGAATCTTCGATGACTAAATAAGTGCAATTTAGCTTTATTCCACAAGGTGGGAATGTCTGATACACAATGATGAAGTGACGTTTCACTCATAGTTAACGCAGGCAGAAAACAAAAGAATAGAAAGTATCATCAGCACAACTTGAAATGGCTCAGTGATTTATTGCAGAGCAAGTACTGAACGCAATCAAAAATTACCGTCACTGTCATGTGATGGTGGATCTGATGAAGAAGCTGTCAGCGATCAAAATATTGATTTTGAAGGTGTTGAAAATGATAGTTTTGAGAATGTTTAAGATGGTGAATATGAGCCTGATGCTGAATGTACTTGGAAATGAGATCTGACGAGGACAGTGATGATAGTATAAAACATCTGCTCAAACTGAACCCTTCCAAGCTCCAAAAGGTAACAAAATATGCTTTATTTTATTCTTCTGTTGGCCTAATTGTTACTCTAATATCAGGACATTTTTTTATTATCACGACAGGTAGAGGTGCATCCGTGTTAGATAAAGATCCGGGTCGATAAAGACCTGAATATGTTAAAATGATTTGCGAAAAATTCATGCATTTAAGGGTTAAGTTATTACACTGCAAAAAAAAAAAACATTTTACATCTGTATTTTCATCTCGTTTTTCAACAAAACATCTAAGATGCAAAAAGAGGCAATAATGCTTAAGTCCAGTGCAACATAATCTATGTGGCACTTAAAACAGACACAGAAAATCATTGACCAATGTGGGACCTTTTAAGGAAGCATCCCAGATATTCTCTCATTCCTGCAGTATCTGAAGAGAGTCTGCCTTTCTTTAAGCCTAGTCTGAGACATCGAGTGGGAAGTGAGGCTCTTTTCAGTGTGTTTTGATCCAGCACACTGCAGGCTGATGAGATCTGACTCATTGATCTTTGGGCCCTGGATAAATCTGCAGAATGCTGGCATTTCAGACGCTTATAGTTTCCCAGCAAAGATATAAATCCATAACCCTGTTGTCACCCTCCTTTCAGCATATTAAAAAATATCAAGAAAAAATAGAAAGTAAATATCAAAGCAGGGAATTTATGAAGATTTTCATATATAGCTTTGGGGGGGTTTTTCTGACACTGGCCACATGAGACATTGGGTCGACATTTAAATAAACCCTGCTGAAACACCCGTCTAGACCAGCTAATTTGGATCAGCTGGTGACCATCTTAAATTAAAAAAATGGCTAGTTATTTATATAATGTATATTGCGGACATGCTGATTTTGGCTACATATACCCATCATATATCTACCCTGGTCAAAACTGGTCTGCTTTCAACAATAACACACTTAACCAAAAAATCTATTTTTTATTTTTCATATGACAGTCAAGTTCCAAAAACAAAGTTTGGTAGTCTATAAAAGTAGTTTATATTAACAACTGACCAATATATCAGACAATATTTGGCAGATTTGATATTATTACCATTGGTCAATAACCAAATCCACTTGGCTGCTTATCAGCAGTGTTTATATCCCTACCTTATCATTAGCTAAGTTTCCATCCAAAGTTGCAAATTTAATTTATGCACAAAATCGGAATGTCGCATAAAACATTTGCGAATAAAGCAGCCTTTCCCTCCCATGTGTTCAAGAGGACAAAATTGTCAATTCCTGGGAAATTGCCACAAAATATCAGTAATAAAAATGGAAGTTGCAATCAGGGAAGAGACTGTGGCTCTTTTATACTTGATAAATGACTCGCACATCTTTCAGCAGAATTTATGAGCATCTTGGCATTTCCATCCAGCGTTTCTTATGCGATATCCCAAAATGCGCATAAAATTAGTTGGATGGAATGGATGGATAGCTATTGTAGATTTCTGACAGCTTTGTAAATGGGTATTGTTTTTTTTGTGTGTGTGTTTATATATTGTATAAAATAATTATTCATTCCATTGAATTGTAACATTAATGTAACATTAAGTCTCTTAAGCTAAAAAAAAACTGCATTTATTTGATAAAAAATACAGTAAAACTGTATTTCTATATAGTTATAAAGTACTTTATTCCTGTGATGGCAAAGCTGAATTTCCAGCAGCCGTTACACCAGTCTTTAGTGTAACATGATCATCCTAATCAAGAAATCATTCAAATATACTGATTTGCTGCTCAAGAAACATTTTTAATATTATTTTTATCAGTGTTGAAAATGGTTAGAGAGAGATTTCCACCCTTAATACCCACGACTGAGGTTCTAACCCCCAATCGCTCCCCGGGCACCCCAGTGAATAGCTGCCCACTGCTCATGGTGTGTGTGTCCACAGTTTGCAGTGTGTGTGTGTGTTCACTACTCACTACTCCTAATGTATGTGCAAGTTGGATGGGTTAAAATGCAGAGGACAAATTCTGAGGATGGTTCACCATACTTGGCCTTCACATCACGTCACTTATATTTGTGGAAACCGTTCATTGCTGTAAAAAAGTGTTCATTTGATTGTTTTCTGTGAGGAACAGATTGAAATTGAACCAATTATTCACAAAAAAATAACAGCGTACGGATTTTGAACGACAAGAGGGTGAGTAAAAAATGACTTTTTTTTTTTGTTTTGTTTGGTTGAACTATCCCTTTTTTCAGTAGGTAAAACTTAACTAATCCAATTTAATCCAAATGCCAGAAGAACAAACCCTAGATAATACTGTACCTCCTGCAAAACTGCCTTGCAGTTTTAACATCATTAATTGTACATCTTTGTGAGGAGGAGACTCCACTTCTTATATACTTGAAGTCAGTTGGATGCTGCATCTCCCCCCTTCACTTCCTGCTCTATTTATTATCTGGTAGCGGAGATGAGACCGTGTCCTGCAATTAGTCTGACCGTTTGAGATAATGCAGATCTCAGGATGACTCTGACACTGCGATTACTCCTTTGACATTGTTGTCTCTGCTGTTATGGTAAAAAGAGAGAAGAGGGTAGAGCGAGAGTTGAAGAGAGGGTGCGCTCTGGGCGAAGGAGGGTTCCAGGCATCATTAAGCCTGGCTCTCAAACCGTGGAAGAGGGAGGAGGGTGACATTTTAATCTGTGGTCTGTGCTGAAGCGCAGGTCCCTTATGCAGTGCAAACATGCACTACAAGAACATGCCATTAGCCGTGCTGATGTTTTTACTAGCTCAGAATATAACTGAGGAAAATGTGTTAAAGAAACAAGACAGAGGTATCAGCAATGCTTGATTGTTTGCTTGTCCCCAGGCTCATATTAAATGCATGTTATCCACTCACCTTATAATAGTTCTCAAGGACCTGCCTGAATTAAATGCATACCGATTTTCTCTGGGAAAAATGCCAGTGAAGTGTTTGCCTTGGAGAAGTGTCTTAAAAAGAAGATGTTGCAGTCTACACAATCAGATTACATCAATCATTTCGAATTTAATTATAACATGATACCTAGAGAAAGCTGTTAGCTTTCATCTCAATGGTAGTTGGTTGACGTGGACGTTTTGAAACCTGGCATATTTGCTCACACACACTCAGTTCTAAACAACTGATGTTAAATGCCATTTGATTCATTTAAATTATGTTGCATTTTTGTGTAAACAAAAAAATGCAGCATTGTTAAGATTTAATCGCATGGCATTTACGGCATTTAACATCAGTTGTACAGTAGTTTACTGTGTTTGAGAGTGTGCATTTTCTAGTGTGTGCATATTTCATGCATGAATGCCTGCTGTGTATGTGAATGTGTGGAAATGTGTGAGTACTGTGTCATGGATTTCATTCTCCTAATGTGTCCATGCTTTTATGTGCTGCTTTTGTAGAGTAACACTGCTAAAAGCAAAGAGAAAGAAAGAGCAGTGCTCTAGAGTCTAGATGATCCTGTTTTACCAAACCTTATGGCTTGCTTTCCTTTTTGGATAGAATGAAAGTACTTTAGGTTAAGTGTTATTTTGAACCCCGTTGACTTTTATTTTATAGACAAAAAGAGGTTTGGATGGCATAACAGTGAGTAAATGATGCATTTTCTTTAATGGGAAAAGAAAAATACCGTACAATACTGTTCAAAAGTTTTGGGTCGGAAAGATTTGTCTTTAATATATATATATATATATATATATATATATATTATGTTTTTGAAAGAAGCTTCTAATTCAATTGGTTAAAAGAATGGTTGTTTCTGGCACTGGAAATGACTAAATGAATTCCACCAGTTCCCTGCATCTTCTCTGACCGCATTTCATACGCTTTCATTTTTAATGTTTCTCTCAGATCTTATTTTTTTTTCACCTACCTTGTTTCTCCAATGCCTTGGACTCACATGATGCATTCCTACACTCCAGCCTGAAAACACACACACATTTACATAGTTTTTCCTCTTTGCTCACCTTTTTGTTCAGTCACATGTCTTGAAGCATGCTGACTTTTATTATTTCATCCTCACTTAGTGGCACCTCTTTTTTTCTTCTTTTTTTCTTTCTCACTTTACCCATTTCCCATTTTCTACCCCTCACTCTCTTTCGCTCCCTTTCCTTCCTTCTTATCTTCGTGTATGTCTTCTGATATTTTATTAATATGATAATTTCCCCAGCTTGGGACGTCAAGCTGATGTTAATATAAGAACTTACAGAAAAAAAAGAAGCTGTGTAACAGTTTTGTGTGCCTGAGCGTATGGATAATTACCTTGCATTTTATTTTAATGTTATTTTAATTTAAATAAAATATACATTTATATATATACTGTATGTATTTACACACTATATATATATATATATATATATATATATATATACACTATATACTGTGTATATATATATATATATACACACGTGTGTGTGTGTGTATATATATATATATATATATATAAAAGAGCTGAACTATAATGATATGCATGTAAAGCAAGGGCATTTGTAATGCTTAATTTGAGCCGGATCCTGCTGAAGCTGCGGAAAGTTTGGAGAGAGTGTTTATAACTAAAATTAATATCGCTTAAGACAGTCAAGCATATTTTAATTTTTTATATCCACGAGTAAAGCTGAAGGTGTTTCTGATCAAAAGAGATCCTGAGAAGATGGAACATGGAACTGCACCCCTGGACAATTCTGCTAATACTAATCCGGATAGCAACGGCTTTTAGATCAGTCAGAAATCAATGTAGCTAATGAAAGAGGCAACAATGTCGTCGGTGAGAGAGACTATCACTGATCAACTGAATGTTGTTTTGTCTCAACATGGCTATATACGTGACAGAATAGTACACTAGGCTGTAGTTAGAGCTGTGCAGAAACTTGTAAATGATGCTCTTATAGTTGTCATTGTATGTTTCTGGGAAAACAGATGTTGGTCAGCATCTGTCACACCTTTTAACTGCTGTTTTTGATCCAGCAATTATTAATTTACAAATTAAGTACTTACTTTGTTGTTAGCTATTTATACACCGTCACGTAAAGTATTAATTACCCCTTGTTCGTTTCCTCATCCTCCCCACTCTTCAGGTCAAGTATGTGGCTCTTCAGACTGAACTGGCACTCCAATTAACCCTCTTGCATTGGAGGATGCTTGTTACGGACCCGGTTCAACACGACCTGCTAATGGTGAAACTGAATAATTTAAAGTGCTGTCACAAGTGTCATGTTGTTGTACGTTACGTCAAGAAAAGCTGAGGGCGACTACAAGCCACCAGGGATTCCTGTGGAACGATCCCTGGTCGTGTGACAGCTTCTGTGGAGGAGGTTGCAATATTGAGATCGGAGTGGGTTTTCTGTGCGTGGGGAATGTATGTGATTATGTGTGGGCTATATGTGTAGGGTTATTAGATACATTAAAGGTATGAATGCATGTGTTGGTGACTGCAAATATTTGTCTGTGTGGCGAAAACAGGTTCAGCCGCAGCGTATTAAGGAGTCATCCGTCATGTCTCCTACAAGACTGAATCAGCTTCCCGAAAAGCAGTGACTCACCCGGAGATTTACACAGTTGCGAGTGCCAAAGCCACCGTATGCGAAACAGAATAAGCTGTTGTTCGTTTATTATCGAGGCGTCAATATGCGCTTATGAAAAGCGAACCGCCAAAGTCTCTTTGGTTATGCTGGCCTCATTATTTATTCAAATCTTAATTGGCTGTTCTGATTGGTTAAGTCAGTTCCCATGATTCTCAGTTGGTGTTATCGATTGTTACTGATGATACCCCCTCAGGCCCAAACTAATTAGTGTTTCTCTTTCTGTCTCTTTGATTCCTGCTGTTTACGATGGGCCAGTGGTGACAAATATTTCCTGTGGGAAGCGTCATGATGTTCGTTTCGCAGTTTTTATCCGTCTTCTCGCTCTACTCTGTCTCTGACACTCTCTTTATAGCCGCCTGTGAATTAAGTGTCAAATTAGTGCTTACTTTGATGCTCTGGTATGAATGAGGTTTTGATGATCTCTTGAGGTTATCGAGCTGATGGTTTGCGTCACTGTTAATCGTGAGCCAATCCAAGCTGTTTTCATATTCTAATGGAGATCATTTCCATTATTTAATAAAAACGCATGCAGACCTGGGTAGTTGTCATGACATACAGTATGACATGCTATACTCATTTTAAAGAATTTTACTTTTTAAAATGATTTATTTTATTGTAGTAGTTGACAAAAACTGCAGCAGAACATGTAATACTATTTTATTATTTATAATTATTATACATGCAGTTTTATGGCCTCATAACTGCAAAAAAGGTGATTCAAAATGGTTAAAGTAGTGCTGACCAGTCGTTTATATATATATATATATATATATATATATATATATACAGTATGTATGTATTTATTTTTGTTGATGTCTTTTCTATTGTGCCTTTCTCATTTCTCGTTTTCCATCCTCATTCCATATTTCTATTTGTCCCTTTTTCACCCTTAAATCCATCATTCTCCCACATTCTTCTTCCCGGAATGTAAAGATAAAAACGCTACATCTGAATCTGTGGGTGGCACTGAAATACAAAGCAACCAATTACATTTACACAGAGAGTCTCTGTTCTTCCTCCTCCTCGTCCTCCTCCTCTCTCTCTCTTTCTCCCTTCCTCTCGCCCAGTCTTGTTTTCCCACCTTTCTTTCTGCCATATGCCCTCTTTTTCACTGTCACATGCGTTTCCACATGCCTGCCCCTCATTTCAGCCTTCACACTGAAGAAGCTGTGCCACATTCTCAAGTTTGAAGAGTCCAGCTTTCAAACCTCCCGATGCAGACAGCTGCCGCATGCAGAGCATTACTCATATCCTTATGAAAAGCCTTTTATACCCGAGGCTGGTGTCAGCTTAGTAGGTGACATTAAGAGGCTAAGAGTAGTCCGCACTGGGCCTGTCATTTCTCAAATTGAAAAAGTAGTTAGAGAAACTGACAGCTGGATCCGGAAGCAGGAGGAGTTACGACACATAAGGAACCATCGTCCATCTAGACTGTATCTAGAAGGGCTTTCACATGTTCATTTGTGGGAAAATGGGGTCATATCATCAGAAATCTAATTTATTTGCTCTTTTGTACATAAACAAATTTAATGTGCCAGATGTGAGCTGAGAAAAGTGCAGTCACATCACATGCGAAAAGGATATTATTTTACATAAAGTCTTAAAGGCACAGCAGCAAGTAAACTCAGTGTGATTGCCTGTCACGGTCATGTTCATGAAAAACGTCTCGGTTACTGATGTAACCCTCGTTCCCCGAAGGAGGGAACGGGAGACGTGACGTCGACGTGACGACGTTAGGGGATCACTTCAGGGAGCCCTATCAACTTCGAGTATCTAAGAACAAGCCAATGAACGTTGGCGTGCGTGAACGCGTCACGCGCCCCCGCCCCGCAGCGCGGGTATAAAACAGGAAGCGGGCGCGAGCACACACCGTTTTTCACTGAGGAGCCGAGTTTAATGACGGCCGTACAGCGATGGTCAGCAACTGTGGCGGCGGGACGTCACGTCTCCCGTTCCCTCCTTCGGGGAACGAGGGTTACATCAGTAACCGAGACGTTCCCCTTCAGTCGCTCACGTTCGACGTGACGTCGACGTGACGACGTTAGGGGATCCCATGGAAAACGCCATCGGTTGCTGCCACATCCAGCGCCCTACGCAAGACTCTCAGACCCCCAACTGCTGGGGCGGAAGACCTGCGTAGAGGGAGTTCAACTGCTGTTCCATATACCCACACAGAGAACCTTGAATAACACTGGGAAAGCGTGCCCCTCCAGAGGAGAGGGACGCTGCGGAGCCACATCCTGCCCGAAGGGAGTTACCATGTGGAGAATACACATATGGACTGGCCGGTTAGGGCAGTGCAACATATGGAATGTCACTGGGGTGGCTCCAGCCTAAGAAGGGGGAGGCTACACCAGTCAGTGACGGCAGAGCAAGCTCTGCCAAGGGAAGACACGGGCTCACCGCAGGGAGCTGGTCGTGGAAGAATACTCATATGGGATCGCCGCAGGGATCACACATATGGAACCCAGCCTAGCACAAGTACACAAGCATACGAGCACTAGGCCTGGCGTCAGACGCTCCGCAACGTCCGACTGCCGAAGGGGTGTGGAGGAACTCACAGGGTTCGCCTAGGTGGGGAACTCGACTGGAGCAAAAAAGCGCACGTATCCGCTCCGTGGAGGGGAGTGGCGCAGCAAGCCGACACTAAGCGGGAACTTCGGTGTTACCGGCTGGTTGAAGCGAGCACACAGGAAGAAACCGGCTCAACACGTAGGCTATAGAACCTAGCGAACGTGTTAGGTGTCGCCCAGCCCGCAGCTCTACAGATATCTGTCAGCGAGGCGCCATGTGCCAGCGCCCAAGAAGAAGCGACACTTCTAGTGGAGTGGGCTCTCAACCCGGGCGGGCAAGGCACGCCTTGGGCTTCGTAAGCCAAGGCGATGGCATCCACTATCCAGTGGGCCATCCTCTGCTTGGAGACAGCCTTCCCCTTCTGCTGGCCTCCGTAACAGACGAAGAGCTGATCTGAGGTCCTGAGGCTTTGCGTTCTGTCCACGTACAAGCGGAGAGCGCGGACGGGACAGAGAAAAGCCAGGGCTGGGTCTGCCTCCTCCGAGGGCAGCGCTTGCAGGTTCACCACCTGGTCCCGGAAGGGAGTGGTAGGAACCTTGGGCACGTATCCGGGCCGGGGTCTCAGGATCACGTGAGAGTTATCCGGGCCGAATTCCAGGCACGATTCGTCGACCGAAAATGCATGTAGGTCCCCTACCCTCTTGATAGAGGCCAATGCCACAAGGAGAACTGTCTTACAGGACAAGATTTTTAACTCAGCTGATTGCAGAGGCTCAAAGGGTGGTCTCTGAAGAGCCGAAAGGACCAGAGACAAATCCCAAGAGGGTATAGAGAGTGGGCGAGGAGGATTCAGTCTCCTCGCTCCCCTCAGGAACCTAACGATCAGGTCGTGCTTCCCCAAGGACTTACCATCAACAGCATCGTGATGTGCGGCAATAGCGGCCACGTACACTTTAAGGGTGGAGGGAGACAGCCTTCGCTCCAACCCATCTTGCAGGAAGGAAAGCATGGCTCTGATCGAGCATGATCGGGGGTTCTCCTCGTGAGAAGAACACCATTCAACGAATAGGTTCCACTTCAATGCATAGAGGCGCCTCGTAGAGGGGGCTCTAGCGGAAGTGATGGTGTCAACTACCGCTGGGGGTAGGTCACCTAGAACCTCCGCGTCCTGTCCAGGGACCAGACATGAAGCTTCCAGAGGTCTGGACGCGGGTGCCACAGGGTGCCCCGTCTCTGAGAGAGCAGGTCCTCTCTCAGAGGGATGGGCCAGGGAGGGGCTGTCGCGAGGAGCACTAGTTCCGGGAACCAGGTCCGGTTGGGCCAATACGGCGCAACTAACAAGACCTGCTCCTCGTCCTCCCTGACTTTGCACAAGGCCTGTGCCAGAAGGCTCACTGGGGGAAACGCATACTTGCGAAGACCCCGGGGCCAGCTGTGTGCCAGAGCATCCGTGCCGAGGGTCCCCTCGGTCAGAGAATAGAACAACTGGCAGTGAGACGTGTCCGGGGCGGCAAACAGATCTATCTGTGCGGTCCCGAAGCGCCTGAAGATCAGCTGGACCACCTGGGGATGGAGTCGCCATTCTCCCGGTAGCACCTGCTGCCGTGAGAGCTCGTCGGCTGCACGGTTGAGCAGGCCCGGAATGTAAACGGCACGAAGCGACCTCAGATGCTTCTGACTCCAAAGGAGGAGATGGCGGGCGAGTTGTGACATGCGGCGGGAGCGTAGACCACCCTGACGGTTGATGTACGCAACGGTCGCAGTGTTGTCCGTACGGACCAGTACATGCTTGCCTTGTAGCGACGTTTTGAAGCGGCCCAGCGCAAGATGTACTGCTAACAACTCGAGGCAGTTGATGTGCCAATGCAGTTCTAGGGGAACACCTGCCCGCAGGAACGAAGGGTCCGACCACAAGCTGAGAGTTTGGCGACAGTGCGGGGTTACTGGAACCCGGCACGAGCCGCTCTGCCACGCCCATCTCGGGACTCGATCGTGAAGCCAGTGTTGGAGCAGTCTCATATGAAGCAATCCGAGCGGCGTTACCGCGGCTGCAGATGCCATATGCCCCAGGAGCCTCTGAAACAGTTTCAGTGGTGCCGCTGTTCTGCGTCTGAGCGTACTCACGCAGTTCAACACTGACTGGACGCGGGCCTCGGTGAGACGCGCTGTCATGTTGATCGAGTCCAACTCCATACCGAGAAAAGAGATCCTCTGCCCGGGGGTGAGTTTGCTCTTTTCCCAGTTGACCCGAAGCCCTAGGTGGCTGAGGTGACTGAGCACCATGTCCCTGTGTTCGCACAACTGCTCTCTCGACTGGGCGAGAATAAGCCAGTCGTCGAGGTAGTTGAGAATGCGAACACCACGCTCGCACATGGGAGCAATGGCCGCCTCCGCGACTTTCGTGAAGACACGGGGCGACAGGGCCAGCCCGAAGGGTAAGACTTTGTACTGGTATGCCCGTCCCTCGAACTCAAAGCGAAGAAACGTCTGTGTCGAGGGAGAATCGAGACATGAAAGTACGCGTCCTTCAGGTCGATCGCTGCAAACCAATCTTGGGGACGGATGCATTTGAAAATGCGTTTCTGCGTAAGCATCTTGAATGGTAGCCTGTGCAGGGACCGATTCAGGACGCGCAGGTCCAAGATTGGTCGTAACCCACCTCCTTTCTTGGGTACAATGAAGTACGGGCTGTAGAAGCCGGTCTTCATATCGGCTGGAGGGACCGGCTCGATTGCGTCCTTCGCCAGTAGGACTGCAATCTCCGCCCTGAGAACAGGGGCACTGTCCGCCAGAACACGGGTGGACAGGATGCCCCTGAAAGCAGGGGGGCGCCGGGCGAACTGAATCGCATAGCCGAGTCTGATGGTACGGATGAGCCAGCGAGACGGGCTGGGAAGCGTTAACCAAGCTCCCAGAGACCGAGCAAGCGGGACCAACGGCACCACAGACGTACCCAGAGTGGGGCAGCGTGGCGGAATGCAGGGACCCGACTCGGACGGCACAGCGGCCCGAAGTGGGGTCTGAACGTGTGGTGCAAAACGTACCTGCTTCCGTCGAAGGGCAGAGTGAGTGTGCGGAGGCGATACTGCGTCCCGGACACAGCCACTGCTGCCCGCTGGCGATGAAAGAGGGGCTTGGGAGTGACAAGGCATCGCGTCGTCGACTGCCAAGCGCGCCCTCTTGGGGCCCAGAGGTTTCAGAAATTGCTCTTTTATTGAAAAGGTGGGTACCACTGACCCGTGGGTCAGTGGTGGAACAAAAAGAAAAGGGAACAAAAGATTCTCCGCCCAGCCCTCCACCGGGGGAAGGAGTGGCTCGTCCGCCATCTCCTGAAGAGCAACTTGATCCACCTCTGGGCCGCCCGTCTCAGGGTCGTTTGCACCGGCGCTTACCTCCTGGATCGGTAGCGGCCTGGACGGGCGGGGTCGGCTTCCTGCGGCTTGCTCCACGCCGAGGCCTGGATGATGGCTGCTGCTGGGGCTTAGCGGGAGCGGAGGACGCTGCAGGAGGCCGACCTCGGCGACGAGTAGACGGAGGGGCTGCGGCCGGCGGGCGGGTGGGAGCAGCAGCGGTCCGCCGGGGCAGGATGTGTCGGATGGCCTCCGTCTGCTTCTGTGCGGCCGAGAACTGCTGGGCAAAGCTCTCGACCGCGTCGCCGAACAACCCAACCTGGGAGAGAGGGGCATCCAGGAACCGATACTTATCGGTGTCCCTCATGTCCGCCAGGTTGAGCCAAAGGTGGCGCTCCTGGACCACCAAGGTGGACATCGCCTGACCGACTGAACGTGCGGTTTCCTTCGTCGCCCGGAGGGCGAGGTCGGTTGCCACACGGAGCTCCCGGAGGAGCTCTGGGTCAGAACCAGCCTCGTTCATGTCCATGAGCGCCTGGGCCTGGTGGACCTGCAAGAGCGCCATGGCATGAAGAGCGGAAGCAGCCTGTCCACAGGCCTTGTAAGCCCTCGCCGTTAGACCGGACGAGAACTTACAGGCCTTGGACGGGAGGCGTGGGTCACCCCGCCAGGAGGAGGCGGATGCCGGACACAACTGCATCGCGACAGCCCGCTCCACCGGGGGGATCCCCACATACCCCTTAGCTGCGCCGCCGTCGAGGGTGGCGAGGGGAGAGGAGCCACTAGGACGGCTTCGGGCACTATACGGTGCCTTCCACGTCTTAGAAAGCTCCTCATGCACCTCCGGAAAGAAAGGTACCGGGGCGGCGCACTGAGAACCAGCACGGCCCGCCCCGAGAAACCAATCGTCCAGCCGAGAAGGTTCGGGACGTGGTGGAGGATTCCACGCAAGCCCGACCTTCTCGGCGGCCCGGGAAAGCATAGCGGCCCATTCTGGATCCGGCTCGGACAACGCTACACACCCCGAAGGGGGCAACGCAGCCGAGTCGTCATCTCCAGATGACCGATCCCCCTCCGATGCTGCGATCGACATCTGATCGTCAGCTGGTGCCCCAAAGGAAACGACTGGTCGTTCCGGAGAAGGACCGAGCCGTTCACAAAGGGGCGCCGATGGCAACAGCACATGAGAGGCGTGAGGGGCCCGCGGAGATTGCCTCGGCGGGGAAGCCCTCACGGTAATCCTCAGATCACCCTGGTCATGCGCCGAAGTAGGCCTATTCTGCGGGGCAGAATAAGCACTAGATCGGGGCATAGGCGAGGGGACTGCACCTCCCTTGAGGTAAGCGAGTCTCGACCTTAGTGCTGCGATAGTCATATTCCCGCAATGGGAACATGAACCATCCACAAAAGCTGCCTCAGCGTGCTGAATGCCCAAACACGAGATGCAGCTATTGTGACCATCTGCTGGCGCCAGGGAACGACGGCATCCAGAAACGCACAAGCGGAATGACATCTTGAAAAAGACGCAGGGTCCGCTTGTGTTGCTCTTTTAGTAAAAATAAAAAAGGAAATTGCTCTCACAGTGCTGAGGCGCCCAGGGGTAGCCACTGTGTGGACACACACACACACACACACACAAACAAAAGTGCTGTGGGAACAGCAGTTGAGAGCTGCACTGCTCGCGGCCACCGCTGATCGCGCCGTCACACCAACACTGGACAGAGATCTTCCTCGAGTCTTCAAAGGCGTTGAATCTCAGACACACAGTCACAGGAAACTCGCGCTCCGAAATGAAAGACGGTGTGTGCTCGCGCCCGCTTCCTGTTTTATACCCGCGCTGCGGGGCGGGGGCGCGTGACGCGTTCACGCACGCCAACGTTCATTGGCTTGTTCTTAGATACTCGAAGTTGATAGGGCTCCCTGAAGTGATCCCCTAACGTCGTCACGTCGACGTCACGTCGAACGTGAGCGACTGAAGGGGAACCAAACTATGATTATTTTAACACAAAAAAAACCTGGCTAAAATAATTATTACATCAAAATAAAAGGATAAATATTGTGATATAATGCAGCTGTATGCATGTTGACTTTAATGCTTGCTGGTATGCTCTGAAGTTCTCTCATAAAAGAGACATCACGATGGACTCAATTAATTTAGGATTTAAGTACTGAAAGGATTGTAGTAAATGCTAAATATGATCAGCTGCTGACAGGGTCACTGGATTATGCTTTCCTGGATTACACTGGAGATACTTTAGTGGTTTTGTAGCCCGATGCTGACTAAGCTGATTTTGGGAGAAAATCTGTGGAATTTTGTTGAATGGATTTAATATGGTGAAATGTGTTAAATAGAGCTGAGAGTACTAGATTTTTCAAGGGGTTTTTTTTATAACTGTTTTTTGTTTGTTTTATTTTTCAGTATTTTTTACCTATAAATTGTCATAGCCTATGATCTGTCAGTCAGTAATGTTACTAACTACCGTAAAGTTTCAGAAACCCTAAAGGGATAGTTTACCCAAAACCTAAAATGATAACAGACTTTACTAAGCCTCATGTCATTCCTTACATGTACAGACTTTTTTTTTTTTTGTCTTTCTGTGGATCATAAAATAGGATATTTTGATAATTTCTTTTGCTCATGCAATGGAAGTCAATGGGCACCAAAACTGTTTGGTTAACAGCATTCTTCAAAATATCTTATTTTGTGTTTCAATAGGTTTGAAACAACATGAGGGTAAGTAAATGTTGACAGAACCTTCTTTTTTTGGGTGAACTATCCCTTCAAGTACTCAAAACTCAAAGTTCATTTGTTGGAAGATTCTTCAGACTGATTTAATCCTGTACTTGGTTTTGGAGTCTTTTTGAACGATTCAATAATAGAACGGGTCATTTGTTCGTGACTTCGCAGCATGTCGTGCCTAACACCGTCCTTCAGCTGTGACTGTATTCACAATGTGGGCCTGCCAATGACCAATGTGTGTGTGTTTTTTTCCAGAGCAGCTCGTGCATTTGGAGAGTACCTTCACACCCATCCTGAGAACCGCAACGGATCAGGTCAGATATCTCCATTCCTCTTTCTTTCTTTTTTATCTGGTCCATTTAGAGCCTGTGGTGTTCTCAGACTCCAGGCTCGTTCATGTTTCATGAGCCACTTCTTGATGTAGCGTGTGTTGTCTCATCTGTCTTTTTCTCTGTGCATCTCTTGCTGTTTCTCACTTGTCCCTCTTTATTTCTCTCTGCATCTGTCCTAATGTTTGATTTGAAGATCACTTACTGTCTGACACCCTCGTTGGCCACGACTCTGATTCCCCAGACAGCCTGTGTGCACAGAACAACAACTTCCACAGCTGCACCCTCCAGGGCTCCTCCATCAGCGCCGACCCCAGCTTGATCAACCCCGCCGTAGGCCTCCTGGAACCGCCACCTCCGACGACTTCCTCCAAGAGCCGACTCTCCCTAGAGCGCAGCTTCTCGGCAGAGGAAGACCAGCAGAAGTGTGTGGAGTGCTCCCTGCAGCCTGCCCGGGTCTATACCATCACTGGAGAGAGCGGCATGCTGGGAACTAGCCGGGGAAGCAAGGAGAACCTGGAGCTTGAGGTCTTGAAAGAGGGGCGGGAGGCGTGTCATGGCCAAGTACTTGCCCAGCCATCTACGTCCTCCAACTCGTCATCTCCGACTCAGCGCCACCACCACCATGGAAGTGGAAGCGGAAGCGGAAGTGGAATCGGAAGCGGAAGCGGAAGCGGAAGCGGAAACCACCATCACGGCAACCACCATCATGGCAACCACCAACATGGCGGAAATGGCGGAACCAGTGGAAGCAGCCCCCACCAGCACATATCCGGTGCTGGAACGTCGCACCATCAACACGGGGCATCCCATCACCACCACCACCTTTCCCAGCCTCTGCAGAGCTCAGTCAGCGCGCACAATATTCGCGGCTGGGGGGAGGGAAAGGACTGTGGCCTGGCGTGTGAGACCTGTCCCGGGGCTCCGTCCCGCAGCCAGGGGTCCCTGGACCTGGAAAGCAGCACCCGAGAGGCAGGCAAGCAGCGCCGGCCACCACTAGAGCGGATGTGCAGTGTGGACCGCATGACTGGGCTGGAGAGAGGTGAGAGGGGGAGAGAGGCAGGAGAGAGAAAGAGAGAGAGGCTCTGGCCGAGGGGAAGGGGTGGGTTTCAGCCAACAACGGGGGGCGTCGATGTGTTCGATGTGCCGTGGTCTGTATTTTCCCCACTCTCCTGTGTCTCTCTCCTCTCTCCTGTGTGTCTCCTTTGTGCTCTCTCCCTCTGTGGAGTGGACCATGTGTGTGTGTGTGTGTGTATGTTGTTGCTGGTGAATCTGCACACAGTGGCCCCATAAAGTATTTGGACACTTAAACTACGCTTAAATGAATGTTTGAATGCAGGTTTTTATAAATACAGAAGTCCCAAAATTGAGCTTGCTAGTGGGGTTCGGGGGCATGCCACATTTTAAGACATTTCAAGGTAAAAAAAATAGGATAACAATAACTTTTAAAACCATGTCAGTGGGCAGTAGCATAAATTCTTTGTCAATACCTGCTCTTCCTCTCTCATCTCCATCACCTTTTGTCTTTCTATCTCTTTCTGTCTCCTTATGTTGCCCTGTATCTCTTCCCTTCCCAAAGCTGAGTAAACATAGGGTCAAGTTCAACTGAAATTTATGTTTCATGAATCATTTTCTTAGACAAGTGAGGCCACCAGGAAAGCTAGGTAATTTATGTTTATTAAATTAATTCACAATATCTGGACATTCATTATTAATCTTATGCCAAGTATGATGAAAACGGCTTTTCAATTCAAAATGGTGAAATTAAATGTTTTGTTTTAGCTAATTTCATCTTTATGTCCATTAACTAAAGCGTCATGCTGGAATTCACACTCAGCACAGCCGCTTCTGTGAACATAAAACCTGCGTAATTTGATTAGTCATCTCAAATATTTTTACAATGATAAGAGCTATTTGATTTGGTTATCGTGGCATTGTGCAATATTCTTGCAGCACCAAAGTAGAGTTAATATTAGGCAATTATTTCACATCCTTTATTATATACACCTTGGAAAAATACCTCAATGGTACGGCCATGCTACTTAAATATTATACACGTTAACATGAGACTATGTGAAGGAATCGCTTACCAACTTTGAGCAAAGTCAGAAACTTTCATCATCAAGTTAAGCAGGTAGTTTTCCAATAGTTTTGAATCAGCAGATAGACATAAATGTCTCTTTCTTGTTTGCGTACATTCATAAGGTCTGAAAACCTGACACAAACAAGTCATCTGCTACTGTATGTCTTTACCTGGATGACATACTCTTGATGTACTGGCAACAACCCACAGATAAATCATGGATGAATAACTATAAAGTTCAGTAGTCTAGAACAGCAGACCTATCACAAAAATGACAATTTAGACAGCTTTACAGCTCAAATAAAACACTTTTTTGCAGATCTGTTAAAAATTTGAGCTTCACATTTTTTACTGGCACTATTAATTTCTATTGCAAGTGCTGTTGTTGTTGTTTTGTGCTTTTATTATAAAAAAAGATCAAATAAGGGACAAGTCAACATGATTTTCTGTTCTAATCGACTAAATTATGCTTAACTTGTTTTGAAAACGTTTATTTAAAAATATAGAAGTGTCATTAGATGACAAAATGATCAAACCAAGTGACATTTATTTTTTTGTCAAGTAGCACAGTGTCTCTTTATATATTTATATACTGTATACTATGATATAGTTAAATGTAATAACAAAAATAGCTGAGAATAGTAAAGCTAGCATAATTTGGGTGCTAATTTGCTTTGATATTGTGATATTCCTCCTACTGATTGAGGCTTACGCATCAAAATACTTTTTGGGGCCACTGCATATGTTTGTTCAGTTTGACACAATTCATACATTCAGATGCATCATTTCAACCATACTAATGTGGTCCCTATATGTCTGTTTCTAACCAGACGATAACAGTTGGTTCCCTAAAGAGAACATGTTCAGCTTTCAGACTGCTTCCACGACCATGCAGGCGTGAGTACTCACTTCATTACACACACACACACACACTGAAGTTTGAAGCCTATATTGACCTCAAGTACAGATGGCACAACAGGTGTATCGCCACTAACACGCATTCATCTGTGAAATTTACTGTCAAACTGACTCAGAGAGCCGACAAGTACACGATGACCACACACACTTTCTTCAAATGTGGTTGTTATCTAAGCATTCTGTCTGTCTTTCTCTCTCCTTTTTTGTCTGCCTCGCCTCTGTGCTCTACAGGATTTCGTGAGTATCCCTTTTGTACCCTTTAAATGTCACAAAATGACAGTGTGTGATATCAAACGCTAGCTTCTGCACCACGGCCCACCCCACCATCCGCCCAGTCCCACCTCTTCAGCTTTATTTACAATACCCAATCTTTGAAATAAATGAAAAGAAGCACTACAGGAGTAGATTTTTCTGAGGATCTCTGAGGTATTTTTTTTCTGTAATTGCTCTATAATTTCAAAATTGTGTGAGAAAAACACCAACCTGTATAAAATCACAGGTTACGTCTATGAAACAAACATTTATTGAATCTTCTCAGGGTAGCTCAGAGGAAACTGCCATTTCAGCGCCATCAAGATGATAAAACTGAAGTAAAATGATTTTACCTTGATGTATAAAAGAATCACATTGCGCTTGGTTTGAAAACCTGAGGGAAGGATTGATGATGTTGCTTTAGTGGTGTGTAATGCAGCGATGCGTTTTGATTCAGGAAATAGCTTTGAGAAACATGTGATAGGCTGGTCTGGATAATTCTGATTACCTCAGCAAGAGACAGAGATGTGGTTGTCTTGGATGGTTTAGAAATGCTGACAGATGCTGATGCAGATCATCTTTTTTGACTTGAGTTGATAATCTAGAAATGTTAAGTGCCCCATGGGATAATTTGGTTTTGTGAATCATAAACCAGCATGTTGGATTGGAGGTGTGTGAAATGTATTTATTTGCCTATATTTTATTTACTTGATAACATCTTTTATGTAATTGTAAGGAGAAATTGAGGCTCTGGATTGAATTTCAATCCGTAGGTGATGCAGTTAGTTATGTTATCAGGAAGGTCAAGATAATCTCTTATCAACACATCAACAATGAATAAACAGTCTTTTGATTTTCTGTGCAAGCCGGTGTCGGCAAGAGTCCCGTTCATTTATACTTTAATCCAATCCCAGGCTCGTGGCTTTATTTGCCCAGAAGGAGTTCTTCCTGATTAACCCCAGGCTAACACTGCCCCTTCATGAGCATGGCTCTAACCTCTAACCGCACTCAAGTGAGCCTTGCCCTCTGCCATTAAAGCTGTGTCACCTCCTGGCAGGGTTTTCCGGAGTCTAGCAGAGAGAAAGAGGAGAAAGAGTGAGGTGGAGTCATCCGCCGTCATCCAGAGGTACTTTGTTGAAGCCCTGTCTTTTATCGCTGCCTTTATTCCTGTCAGACAGAGAAAGAGCTTTGGCAGTACAGCCTATCTATTTATCTATTTATCTATTTATCTATCTATCTATCTATCTATCTATCTATCTATCTATCTATCTATCTATCTATCTATCTATCTATCTATCTATCTATCTATCTATCTACATCTATCCATCCATCCATCCATCCAATAAAAGGAGGTGTTTGTCCATCCATCAATCCATTACATAAAAGGATGTGTTTATCCATCCATCCATTACATAAAAGGATGTGTTTATCCATCCATCCATTACATAAAAGGATGTGTTTATCCTTCCATCCATTACATTAAACGAGGTTTATCCATCCATCCATTACATAAGAGGTGTTTATCCATCCATCCATTACATAAAAGGATGTGTTTATCCATCCATCCATTACATAAAAGGAGGTGTTTATCCATCCATCCATCCATCCATCATTACATAAAATGAGGTGTTTATCCATCCATCATCCATCATTACATAAAATTAGGTGTTTATCCATCCATCATTCCTCCATCCAACCATTACATAAAATGAGGTGTTTATCCATCCATCCATCCATCCATTACATAAATTGAGGTGTTTATCATGGTGTTTATCCATCCATCATCCATCCATCTACCCATTACATAAAATGAGGTGTTTATCCATCCATCATCCATCCATTACATAAAAGGAGGTGTTCATCCATCCATCCATCCATTACATAAAAGGAGGTGTTCATCCATCCATCCATCCATTACATAAAAGGAGGTGTTCATCCATCCATCCATCTTTCTTCTTTCTTTCCTTATTCTTTTGCGAGAACCACCTTAAGCACTCTAGCCCCTAATTTGCTGTGTTGTTTCGAAGTTCAAAGATTCGAAGGGTTGCAACGAACCTTTACATTGCTTTTTGTTTCCCGGTCACAAACCACCTTTTTAGTGTTGTGTAACTGAGGTGTTGACTGAATAATGCAAGTTGAAAGGAAAATGCAGCTGCTTTAACCTATGAAATAGGGGGTAATTATAAAAATAACCAAGCCACTGTAAACATCGACCACAAGAGATATTATAGACATTCCCAATACTAAACAATGTCACTGATGTTCAGGTTAATTCAGTAAAACAAATAGAATTGAAATAAACATGTTAAAATGCAAATAAAAAGAATATATTTACAGTGATTATTGATGTTTCCTTTTTAAAATGTTCTGTGCTTTCCGAACTATACCATAGTGCAGCTTCTGCCGACCGGTTATATCAGCATTCAATTGAATTAGTAAACTGTAAACCTAATTTGGCTAGTTACCTGACTTTCAGCAAATCGGTTATGACTACTGGATAAGCATTACGTCAACTAATTAATATTCATGAGCCATGGTGATAAGGTTTATAATCCCATCCACACACACATTTTATCATTTCTAAGCCTCTTTAAAGGCACAGGGAAAACGGCATATATTGCATAATAGTACAAATTATCATAAAGTATATTGATCTGATCTATTAGCATATTCTTATAATCAATAAAGTTGTTGTTGTTTTTTTAAATAGATTGTTTGGCCTTTGTTTTTTAGCCATTTTGTTTCATTCAAAGTCCTCTCTAAGGATCAGGGATAATTGAAACAGGACCAGATGGTCATAGTATCACAGTAACAGATGATTCAGGAGTGTATTGTTGGACAGGGGTGGTGTGATGCGTCTCTGGAAAGTCAACCCTATGAGACAAATGATAGACTGCAATCATACATTCAGGAGAAGGAGGGAGGACAGAGAGATAATGAAAGGGAGAGAGATGAAAGGAGGAGAGTGAGAATCTCAATGAGTGGAAGACAAGGCTAGCATACGATTACATAATCAGAGTTGCTTCTGTGGGTGGGGACGAATACGAGCCGGAAAGGTCATATTGAACAGCAGTCTAGAGCAGCCAGCCAGATGTCTCCCACAATGCACAGCTGCTGTAGGGGAAAGACAATGTGGTATGGAAGTAATAGCTGAAAGCTGAGGTGACCAGAAATAACACATCGTTCACCTGAAATTGACATTTGTCATCAACAACCTTATGTCCTCATGCCATTTGAAACCTGAATGACTTACTTCCGTTGAACTTAGATAAAAATACTTTGCTGAATGTCCAGCAGCTCGTTTTCATTCTTTAAAAGTGAATGGGGACTAGAGCTGTCAAGCTCCAAAAATGGCATGGAAAGCACTATAAAATTAACTCCTGAAACTTTCTCTTTCCGTGATTTTTGAAGTGTGATCGCTCCATTATAGAGTATATAGAAGAGCACCCAATATAATAATAATACAATCAATTTAAATGTATTTAAATAAATCCTAATATTGGTTTAAATTGCGAAATATTGCTTTCTATGATCCACAAAATAACAAGTGGTGCTCACTGCAGATCCAAATGACGTCCAGCTCCACCTCTCTGGACCTAATGGGTGGAGTTATGTTTAGCGATAAGGTTATGGATAGGGTTAGGGTGTAGTTGGACAATTTAGCTCCACCCATTACATCCAGCAAGCGGAAGCTGGACGTCAAGCTCCACCCATTGGCTTTGCAGTGAGCAGCGACAGCCTCTCCAAAAAAAAGAAACTCATATGGGTTTGGAACAACATGAGGGTGAGGAAATGATGACAGAATTTTCATTTTTGGTGAAATATTTTTTTTTTAAAGGAAAGGGGCATGATTGAGGAAATAGAATTATTTAACAGCCTGAGAGAGGGGGTGATGAAATTAAAGAGCTAATAGAGGAGCAGTGATTGCAGACATGGGACAGAGAGAGTGAGAGAATGAAAAGAGACAATGGTGAAGAAAGGCTCTGACTCATCCTCAGCTGCGGGGGGCGAGGGAGGTTTCTCTCTCTCTCTCTCTCTCTCTCTCTCTCTCTCTCTCTCTCTCTCTCTCTCTCTCTCTCTCTAATGCACGTGGGTGTAAATAAGCCGTAAGACAGACAGAAAAGGAGATTTCTCCATTTCTCCCTCCTCTCACAGGTGGGCACAGCTCTGTCACATGTATAAACAGAGCCCTTTTTTTCTCTTCCTCTCCTGTTTCTGCTTCACTCTTCCTGTCCCCTCATTACTTCCCTTCCAATTATTGATGATCTACAATGTAATTATGTCACAAAACAGGACACTTTGAGAAAAACAGAAACAAAATAAAATTACATTTTCCTACACAATGCACTGACTAATGAGGATCTGCTTCCCCATTGCGCTAGCCATGTGTAGAACTGCATTTCTGCCAAGAGTTGTTTTTGTTTGAACAAGGACTATAAGGCCCAAATTATAAGTTGCGCCCCAAATGACGTACTATGCACTTATATTCGTGGTATAAAAGGTTATTTTGTCATCCATCGGACAGCCCTTCCCATTTGGCTACCTATTTAATGCTTCGACTGTTGAGTGCATGAGGTCCAACATTCCACAGTGGAAAAGTGCCCTTTTTCTTGTTGGAATTTTCAGTGTGAACACACTTACACTGTTTATACTACAAAATTGCTTAGAATAGTGCATAAATACGCAATGAACGCAAGTGCTTGAATTCATGTGTAAATGGAAATGTTCTGAAATGTGTTCGAAGGCAATTTATAATGCAAGTATGCGTTACAATCTCTGCATTGCCAAAATGCGTGCTATAAATATGCATTAACATAAACTGTCTTTTACAGTCAGTCTACTCATTCAGGCTGTTGTTTAGTTGATAAACGTTCAGCAGAATTCTCATGAAATTCAAATTAGTTGCTTACAAATTTAGGAGTAGCGTTGCTCTAAAGAAACATACAGTGTATCTAGTGTTGCATTCTGTCAGATCAGATATCGCCTTTGATGATGAACTTGCTTCTTGACAGTTAAAAAAGTATGCTCTATAAAGTATGCATGTATGTAATTACGAATACAGTCCAGATATACTACATCTGGCATGTTGGCATTGTCCATTTGTCTGTGCTGGCGTTCACATACTATATACGATACTATACTGTAGTAAGTAGGCATATTCAGTCTTGCAAAGCTATTCACCAGGAGATCTATGGCTGAATTCAAATAGTGTTCTGGCATATCACTAGCAATTCCACCATATGGCAGAACTAGTAAAAGTTGTATGCTATTCTGAAGTAGTATGCTATTTAGCCCTACTCTACTTAGGTTTTTTACGTGACATCACACCCTTACAGGAATTCCCACCTGGAGGGCAAAAAAAGGCTTTTCTCTGCTGCCAGCCAGTTATTTTTACCAGGTTTGTACTAACTACTATTGAAATAAGACCAATTAAAAGACTAATTTTAGTATACACCTTACTGATGATGCATAATTTGCATATTAAGCATTTTCCCATAATAAATCATATGAAAATGCTTAATGTGGATTAACACAGTATGTTTCATTAATTAACTGAATTTGATCCTCCAATATCACTATGTACAGGCAAATAGATGAACCCAGATAATGATGCGCAATGTTAAGCGCTTTCCCATAGAAAACCCTTATAGAGAAAACAATCTGCAATTCGGCGTGTTGCGTTCATATTCTGGGCTCATCTGCTTGCCTGTATATGGTATATTATCAAGGTGTTTACTGAATTTGATCTTAATTTTTTTAGTAAATTAAATACTGTGGCAGGTGCTGTAAATGGATCACAAGTGCATAAAATTGGCAGTTTATTCACATTTTTTTGTTTTTCTTCTTTTGAGAGGTGATTAAATATTTGTGGCTTGATATGGATGAAAATTTGTCAGGCCTGTGATGCATCACATGTTTTCGCGCCAGTCATGTGACTAAAAAAGGATGAATACCTGGAGAAAGCTAGCATGCCATTATTCCCATTCATTTCAATGCCATTTTGCGCACTTTAAAATCTGCAATGAGAAAGACTGTGTAGAGTCTTTTTAATGCTTAAATATTTTGTCAACATTTAGTAATACCAGCATATAGCTAGCATCAATGCTAACACACATGTAGGCTACTAAATGCCTCAAAACTCATAATTTGATTTGATAGGTAATGGCACAGACATTTGGTAACCATCTACAGCCACAGTAACACAAGAACACATTACATGTAGGCTATGTACGACAGCATGCTTGTAATGTGTTAGCCTAGCATTCACATTAGCATCTGCATACTTGCATAGAGTATGTTTTTGACCTAGGAATGCTTCTGTCTTCTGTCTGTCGTTGTCTCTGTCCCTTTTGTCCACCCCTTACTAGTGTTTCAACCATTACAATTAAGTGTACAGTTGTCATGGATATAAGAGTACAGTTGTGTATAGTTGTCATGGGTATAGGAGTACAGTACAGTTGTCATTGAGTAACAGTCATGTTGGAGGTGTGGGACAGACTCTACTGCAGTGGCATTTTTCCCTGTCTGCTTTCTTAGTCAGCTGGAGAGATGCCAAATGGCTCAAAGAAAGTACACACTTGCTGGTTCAATACTGCAAGGAGCAAGGACGTCTGCTCGAGTCTCCATCAGCCTACGTGGTGCAAATATTTAGCGAAGCGCTTGGGTTTCATATGGCCTTCAAAATATGTTTGCTCTTTTGAATAACCCAAGGGAAATCTCTTCACGTCTTCAAGCGCGGATATGATATGATTTATTGACTGCCGAGCAAAGGGTTTTTGGTGTAATGTCACACACATGCTGTTGATGTTTTCTTGTGGTCTTGATGACCTGATTTATCCTTCTTCCACTTTTTTCTGTCTTCGACTAATTTCTAGGAATTTCCGGAAGCATTTAAGAATGGTGGGCAGCAGAAGAATGAAAGCACAAAGTGAGTCTATGTGTGAATATGCAGTATGAATGATTGCACAGCTCCATTTGTGTTTGTTTCATTTGTTTTTGTTTGTGCATGTGATGCATTGCTTTGCGAATGTAGGTTAGCATGTGCATGTGTATATTGGGAATGTTTGTGTGTTTGAATGGAAGATGATTGACAGTTATGCGTCATTGTAACCAATAAAACTTTTGAGGATTGGTCGATTTTGCTTCTGTGTGTGTGATTCAAGTGTAGCAAAGGACAAATGGTTGTTGGTGTGTTTGAGTGTACTGAATGTGCTGCGGCCCACAGTCTGTGAGGATCATGGGGCGTTGCGTGCGTGTGCGTGTGACCATCTCTCCACTTCACTAGCATTTGCAGAGCGCAGGGCGAAGAGTTTCAACCGATCCTGGAGCGATCCGACCCCTGTCAAACAAGACTCCCTACACGACTCAAAAGACAGTGAGTCCACCTGTACACACACAAACACACATACACGGATACACCTACATGCCACTTTGACACACTTAGCGTTCCCATATGTCAAGATCACTATATTAAATGATTGACAGAACCAGTTAACACTTATACTACCATTCAAAAGCTTGGCATCAGTAAGATTTTTGTTTAATGTTTTTGGAAGAAGTCTTTTATGCTCACAAAGGCTGCATTTATTTGATCACAAATACAGCAATTAATATTCTAAAATATTATTACAATTTTAAAAAGCTGTTTTCTATGTTATATATTATAAAATGTACTTTATTCCTGTGATGGCAAAGCTGAATTTTCAGCATCATTACTCCAGTCTTCAGTGTCACATGATCCTTCAGAAATCATCCTAATATGCTGATTTGCTGCTCAAGAATTTTTTTTTATTATTATCAATGTTGAAAATGGTCGTGCTGCTTAATATTTTTGTGGAAACCATGATAATTGTTTAAGTTTTTTTGGATGAATGGAAAGTACAAAAAACATCTTTTACTGTCACTTTTGATCAATTTAATGCATACTTGCTGAATAAAGGTATTATTTCTTAAAAACAATCTTACTGACACCAAACTTTTGAATGTTAGTGCACAAAAAATCCTCAGAAGCCTTCTCGGAAGTTCTTGCAGACCCTTCTATAACCCACACATACACAGTCTCGCAGTGACGTGCCTCCCCTGCTCTTGATGCTGATCCTGTTTGTCTGTCTTCCCTTGAGCGTGGTTCTGTCCCGAATATGTGCTCCTCTCTTTCTCTCTCTGTGAGTATATGTCCTGCCTGGAGCGTCTGAACTCTGGAGATGTATGTGTGTGCACACTAGAATTCTGTGTCAGCATGTTAACTCTGCGTGTAGTTTGTCTTTGGACTTATTTGTGTCATCATATTTATTCTTTACACCTGTGTCTTTGGGGAGCCTGATGAACGATTGCAAACATTTGACTTAAAGTTGTAATATTTGTTTGTTTGCTTTTCTCTGTCCATTTTCTCTCTCTATAGCTGCCTGGTTTTCTGTGGTGCTGGTTTTCTAATGGAGTTTTTTCTTTCCCTTTTACTGTCTTTCATACTACTGACATTACTGTCAGTCATTTACAGCTGTATATTTGTAACTCTAATTAGGTGTACTGTATATTTAAATGGACTGCAGTCAAACAAGTGATTCAGGATTGAATTTTTTTAATCATACTTTGTGTGAAGAGGCTCTCACAGTAAATTCATGAAAATCATCTTACCTTCTTGCCTTTTTGGTGGTTAAAGGGATAGTTCACCCAAAAATGAAAATACTGTCATAATTTTCTCACCCTCATGTCATTTCAAACCCACAATTTGTTAATTTTTTTGTGGAAAATGAAGGAATTTTAATATGTTCACACAAAGTTATCATATGAATTCAGACCAGAGTTATTTTAGTATTATTTACTATTATAGTAATTATCAATATTTTGAATTGGCTTTTATGTAATTATGTATTTTTTATTTTATTTTTCTTTGTCTTAAATCTGTTTCCTACATACAGCTTTCCAGTACATTTTTATTTATTAATACAGTTTATTTTTTATTTAAACTTATTTTGTTTCATTCAGTTGCAACATTTCTAAGTTTTGTTTAAGTTTGTAAAGTTTTTCATATAATATTTGTCTTATTTTATTTCAATTAGCAAAAAGGTTTTTCAATATTTTAAATTTTACTTGAAATTTTACTTGACTTGAAATGTTAAGCAATATGAAATGTAGATAATGTCACATTAACTACTTTTATGATGTAAAAGTAAAAAATACTTTTTGTGGGGTTTGTTTTTGATGGGGTTTTTTTTTTGGAGCTTGACGGCAGTGTTCACTATTATCCTTCTGTGGGATGTCCTCAAAAATTCTCTTTATATGTTCCACATAAAAATATAACAGCATAAAGGTTTGGAATAACATTTTTGGGTGAACTTTTTCTTTTATCAGAATATGACTCCTAACATGGAAACAAAACTAAGAGGTTCACATCTCAATTACTGCAGTCCATGTAAAAAATATAAAAAAATATATATATATACATTCACTATATCTATCTTAGCTTTGTATCTTTATCTCAACCTTTCTCTTTCTCCACCACTATAATTCATCTTCTCATTCCTCTCTTGTCATCTTTGTGTTTATTCTGCTTTGCCTGTGTCCATCATTGAACTGTCCATCTCTGCTGTGTTGTGTGGTGCCACAGGTGGGGATCTGCAGACCACCTGCTGTACTCCAGACGAGGGCGGATGTGAAGACATGGACTGGGAGGAGGAGAGAGAGATGGAGAGACTGGCATGTGAGGGGGACGACTTCATTCCTCCTAAAATTATGGTATACATTATTGTTTTTTCATTTTTTATTGTAATTTAGTTTCACATAGTTTTCTCCTTCACAAGATAGTTGAGTTTACGACCTCTCACGTGAATGCAAGTTGGGAAGGTCACACGTGACGTAAACCGAACGAATTGTTAACAAGTGTAGAGAAGGAGCTCTGTCTAAAACAAATGGATGTTGCTGTACATTAGTATTTGTTTCATTTTATTGTTAAAAATGGTTTGTTTGTGGGTGTATCCTGGATGTAAACTTCTCTTATAAACAATGGCGCCTACGTAGGTTACGTGTAACCTTCCACACGTGCATACATCACGTGAGAGGTCGTGAACTTAAGGAGAGCTGTCAGTCAATAAATGGGAAAACAAAGTAACTTGTATTACTTATTTGAAAAGTAATGCAAGTTAGAAAAAGATATTTTGTTGTAGATTTTAAAATAATGAATTACTTTACAAGTTGAAACAAGTAATCTTGTGAACGTGTTTTGTAGAGCTGGACCAAGGTGAGCATTTGTAGTTGACCAGTGTTGGGGGTAGTAATGCATTACAGGTTGTTATGTAATCAAATTACTGTGTGTTATGTAATCAGATTACTTTTTTCAACTTGTAAAAAGTAACTCATTACTTTAAAATTTACAACAAAACATCTTCTTGTAACTTGCATTACTTTTCAAATAAGTAATGCAAGTTACTTAGGGTAACACTTTACTTGAAGGGGTGTGCATAAGACTGACATGACACCTTCATAACCATGACATGACATATGTCATGAATATGAAGTAGGGTTTGTGCATGTTTATGACAACTGTCATTAAGTGTCTTTCGCTCAATAATGACATTTTGAATGCAAATATGACATTGTTTAAGATGTCTTTGTTATGACATCTTGACATAAACCATAATATACATGAAAGATTTTGAATTAAATGTAATTAAAGGAATAGTTCAGCCAAAAATGAAAATTTCCATCCAAGATGTACATGACTTTCTTTCCTCAGCCAAAGAGAAATTAAGGTTTTAAAGGGAAACATTCCAGGATTTAATGCAAATGAATGGTGCTCAACGTAGATCATTTTTGGCAGGCCAAAATCCATATTTAGGCAGCTTCAAAGGGCTCCACATGACCCCAGCGAAGAATAAGGTGAAATGATGAGTCATTTTTAGCAAATGTAAAGGCCATTTTAGACCAAAAGTGTAATGAATAAGCCTCAGGTCAAAGGAAACCTGTACAGTAGAGGGCGCAGCTCAAACAAAACTTTCAGCTGTGCTGCCATTCTGCATTGAAGAAGAATAGGACACAGGAGAAAGCTCAAAACTTACATTTAAGCAAAAAAAAAAAAGGAAACAAATGTGATGTTGATCTAATAAAGTGATATTAAAAACATAATATTGTTTTAAATATTGTAGGTTTGAGTTTGGATTTCCCAGTTTTTCATTCATTTTGAGGAATACTTAATCTGTTTTTGAGCAAGTGAGATGAGCCTAGAACTACTATAGCCATCCTGTTTACACAGTGCACACAACGCCTCAGCACTTACTCTCAAAAAGAGTTTCTCAAAAAACAAATTTCTCTTAACATGTGGACAGGAGAGCTGTCAGTCAATAAATGGGAGAACCAAGTAAGGTAACACTTTACTTGAAGGGGTGTGCATAAGACTAACATAACACCTTCATCATGACATGACACATGTTATGAATATGAAGGAAGTTGTATGCATGTTTATGACAACTGTCATTAAGTGTCATTCGCTCAGTTATGACATTTTTAATGCAAATATGACATTGTTTAAGATGTCTTTGTTATGACACCTTGACATAAACAAATACATCATAACCTGTCAGTGTCTTTGTCATGACAACTTGACATTAAATTAAGTTAAACTGTCATGTGGTTGGTTTTGACATTGGCTGTCATCAGTCCATTATAACTGTCATGAATATTTTTCGTGACCTCAACTACAGTGGTACAAATTGAATTTGTCATTAAAAAGTTATTAATGGCTTCATGACAGCCAATGTCAAAACCAACCACCTGACAGTTTAATGTAATGTTAACCAATAAAGCTAAGTGGTTTCTTAAGTTTGATAATTAATCTGCTAGGTCATGTTTATGACAGGTTGTGTTGTCTTAGTAATGTCAAGTTGTCATGACAAAGACACTGACAGGTTATGATGTATTTGTCTATGTCAAGGTGTCATAACAAAGACATCTCAAACAAATGTCATATTTGCATTAAAAATGTCATAACTGAGCGAATGACACTTAATGACAGTTGTCATAAACATGCACACAACTTCCTTCATATTCATAACATGTGTCATGTCATGATTATGAAGGTGTTATGTTAGTCTTATGCACACCCCTTCAAGTAAAGTGTTACCTTACTTGGTTCTCCCATTTATTGACTGACAGCTCTCCTGTCCACATGTTGAGAGAAATTTGTTTTTTTGAGAAACTCTTTTTGAGAGTAAGTGCTGAGGCGTTGTGTGCGCTGTGTAAACAGGATGGCTATAGTAGTTCTAGGCTCATCTCACTTGCTCAAAAACAGATTAAGTATTCCTCAAAATGAATGAAAAACTGGGAAATCCAAACTCAAACCTACAATATTTAAATGTTAAATATTACAATATTATGTTTTTAATATCACTTTATTAGATCAACATCACATTTGTTACCTTTTTTTTTTTTTTTTTTTTTTTGCTTAAATGTAAGTTTTGAGCTTTCTCCTGTGTCCTATTCTTCTTCAATGCAGAATGGCAGCACAGCTGAAAGTTTTGTTTGAGCTGCGCCCTCTACTGTACAGGTGTCAATTTACATTTCCTTTGACCTGAGGCTTATTCATTACACTTTTGGTCTAAAATGGCCTTTACATTTGCTAAAAATGACTCATCATTTCACCTTATTCTTCGCTGGGGTCATGTGGAGCCCTTTGAAGCTGCCTAAATATGGATTTTGGCCTGCCAAAAATGATCTACGTTGAGCACCATTCACTTGCATTAAATCCTGGAATGTTTCCCTTCAAAACCTCAATTTCTCTTTGGCTGAGGAAAGAAAGTCATGTACATCTTGGATGGAAATTTTCATTTTTGGCTGAACTATTCCTTTAATTACATTTAATTCAAAATCTTTCATGTAATTGATCATTTACATTTCTGTGGTTTTGTATCTTTTAGCTGATATCATCGAAAGTGCCCAAAGCAGAATATGTTCCCAATATTATTCGAAAGGAGGATCCTTCTATTATACCCATACTCTATGTAAGTCAAACCTGTTTTTACTCTGCATCACTTAGTATGACATGACACATCATCCAAATATTACAGGTAACATCAAGTTTTTATGTCAAAAACACTAGATATCAATATAAAGGTTACGGATTTTCGCACTTGAAACATATATGGATAATGCCCTGTGCAATAAAGTCAAGGTACTGTATAGGATGAGATATAGCTGGACACGTCGCAAAATACTGTCCAGAGGTTTAGACAAACAAGTGAAGAGCAAACGACAACACGTCCTCAACTGCACAAAGAAAAGCAGGAGCCAGTGATGTTATCTAGACCCGACGAGTGCACATTAGAGATTAGTGAAATTAAGCATTATACAAAGAACATTGTCCCTTTACAATTAGTCCTGCAATGTCGTTAAGTCTTATCTGTGTATTTGTATTGATTGTTTTTATTGTTTTTATCCCCAGGATCATGAGCATGCCACATTTGATGATATTCTGGGTATGTAGCTTCATGTGTGTATTGTTTGTTGTGTGTTTGATGTGTACTTTTTTGTGTATTTGAGCACTTTACCCCTTGCCTGGTGGTTTCAGTGTGGAATGACGGTGGGTTCTGTATTGATTTTTGCACCAGCCAGCATGAGGAACACAAAAACAATTGGATTCCTGATAAATGACACTGTATCAGAGAAGCAGCAATATTTTTTAGTGACTGTTTTATAACAGTGTAGGAATAAAGTTTTCAAGTCACATAGTCACATAATAAATCATAAATGAAACTGCGAATGTGAATAATTATAATTATATTGTTGATCTTTGTCTATTTGTTTGTGCATGCAACATATAAATATAAAAAATGTGCTCATTATAAAATAAAAAAAAGTAAGGTCCTATTGGTTAACGGCATTTAATGCATTAACTAACAAATGTATCGCTTGTTGTTAGTTATTTTTACAGTATTTATTCATCTTTGTTAATATTATTTAATAAAAAATACATTGTTAGTTTGTGTTAGCTCAGGTTCATTTAATAATATTAACAGATACAACTTTGGATTTTAATAATGTATTGGTAAATGTTGAAATTAAAACGAACTAAGATTAATAAATGTGTTAGAAATGTTTTTCATTGTAAGTTCATGTTAATTTGCTAACAAATGGAACCTTATTGTAAACTAATATTTAAGATGAAACGGAATGTAATATGATGTAATATAATATAATATAATAAAAAGGTGAACCTCAGGAATAAAATAAATCATTAAAATAATCAAATCAACTCAAATTTTATTCATAAAGCACTTTCAAAACCATAAAAATGGCCCAACGTGCTATAAATAAATAGCATAGAACTCTAAAATTATTTCAAACATAAAATAACAATAAATCATAACAACAATGAAGTCGATTAAGTTCGATTAATTTTCAGACAAAATAAGATCAATTTTGAAAGTGTCCATACTTGACTTGATCATTTTAATTGAAGTAAAAATCAATATTCCCGCAATGTAGGAAAATTGTGGTTATATGAGATTTTTCCAAATTTGTCTTGATGTCCATGCTGTTATATATTGAATAAGATGACAGAACGGTGACTTTTACATTTAAAGTACAACCAGGGTAATAGTCGAATCCTAGGGTTAGATCTGGTTTCATTTAAATTGCCATGACCTCTCCCCAATAAGAGAACATTTTTAAGGCCTTAGACATTGTCAACTTATGATCATGCATGTAAATGTGACTAGCAGTGCTGGTCATCCTGATAGTGTGTTTGTTTTCTGTGCAGAGGAGATTGAGAAGAGACTGACAGCCTACAGGAAGGGCTCAAAGATCTGGCGCATGATGATCTTCTGTCAGGTAAGGGAAAAACAAGGCCAACAAACACACACAAAATGACAAGAAATGAGACTGCAAGTGCAGCAGAGCGAATCAGCAGTGTCTGGAGGAATAATACTGCACTACTGTCTCGTCAGTTTGATGTTGTGTGTTCAGATGGACAGGAATTCACTGGTTTCTCTCTCTCAGTTCAGAGGGCAGTACTGATCTCCTATTTCTTTGAGTTTGATGTTATGTAAGGTTTCAAATGTGTCATTTTCTGTCTCAGGGCGGCCCCGGACACCTGTACCTGCTGAAGAATAAAGTGGCCACTTTTGCCAAGGTCGAGAAAGAAGAAGACATGAGCCAGTTAGTGAGATCCACACTTTTGTTTCTGTCACAATATTCCTTCAATCACAGAACTATTATCAGAGGGATTTGCTTGTGTGTTTGTGGTGTACATGCAGGTTTTGGAAACGACTGAGCCGGTTTATGAGTAAAGTGAATCCAGAGCCAAACCTGATCCACATCATGGGCTGCTATGTCCTGGGCAATCCGAATGGAGAGAAGGTACGTCAAGTTCTGAGGCAGCAAGTCCGTGGTGTTGACGTAATGCTTGTGTCTTGAGTTTCTGCATTATATTTAGAAATGGTCCCTCTGGGGCCTGCCGTGGCCATGTTCAGCTCTCATCTCTTAAGACACACACATGCACCAACTCCATCTCTCCATTTTTCTATTTAACACCTCTCCGTCTGTCACCATCATGCCTGACAGCCTTTTCCCCTCAGTTATGTAACTAAAAATAACTCTTTCCTGTCCAGTATCTTTTAAAGATCTAGAGCTGTGTTTAAGCATTAACAGTCTGTAATTGTCAATTTATTGTAATTTGTGGAAGTGTTTTTACTATTTCTGGCTAAATAAATACACTTTAGTTTCTGGAAACACTTCATTTGATCTTCTGCAATGCAACAAATAAACCCAATTTTGAATGTTGAAAAGTTTATCTGTTATTTTTTTTGTTATTTTTTTTTTAAGAATTTATTACTTTTATTCAGGAAGGACCTATTAAATTGGTCAAAAGTGAAAGTAAAGACTTAAATAATAATGCAAAAGTTTTCTAATTCAAATAAATGCTGTTATTGTGATCTTTCTATTCATAAAATAGTCCTGAAAAAAATGTATCAGTTTCCACAAAAATATTAAGCAGCCAATATTAACAGTTTTCAACATTAAAAATCAGGGTTATTATCGATAACTAAAATTAAACCTTAAACCATTAAACAAAATCGTTACATTAAATAAATATTAACTGAAATAGATTTTATTTAATTTTTTATTTCAACTAGTTGCCAAGCACTCATTTCTCATTTTTCTTTATTTTAATAAAATAACTAAAACTAAAACAAAAATGAATAGGCCTAAAAACTATACAGACTTTTTATTAAAATGACAAAATTAAAACTGTAACAAAAATTCAATGAAAACTGAAAATAAAAACAATTCAATATATTAATAAAAACTGTAATAGTATATCAATGGTACTAAAATAACACTGATTATAATAAGAAATATTTCTTGAGCACCAAATCAGCATATTAGAAAGATTTCTGAAGGATCATTGCCTTGACATCACAGTAATAAATTATATTTTAAAATATATTAAAATAGAAAACAGTTATTTTAAATTGTAATAATATGTCACAATATTACTGTAATTGATCAAATAAATGCAGCCTTGATGAGTGGAAGAGACTATCTTACCAACTCCAAACTTTTAAACGATAGTATATGTATCACGCAGACTAGTTGCTGTGATCACTAAAATCTGATCTGAAACTCTCTAACTGTTGGAGTTGTGACTTGAACGCAAGTCTGCGTCTGTCCTTTAGGGTCGGCCTTGTCTTTCAGCTCATTCCGTCTGTTTGGTGTTATATGACAGGAGCCCGGAGATCGCGCCCCAATGACACATTCATGCCACCCTTGGAACCTAATGTACCGGCGTCTCGTTTCTATGGAGACATTCGCCATGCGTCATTGCGCAAAAGGCGCCACCGTTCCTGAGAATTGCGTTTGCGTACGTGCTTGTGATTGACACCCGGATGACTGACTTGTGTGAGTTCGTGAACGCATGCTGGGTTATCCGCCAACAGAATCTGGCCTTTGGAAGAGCATATCTATGTATGTTGATCCCAAACGAGAGCTCTCTGAATCTTGCACCATTTGTTTGTGGCGTCCTCCTTAGCGCTGTGGTCACGTTCTCAGGGTGAGCCGGAAGAGAAAATCTGTGTCTGTAAATTCATCTTTTAATCTCTGTCTGGGCTCTGAAGTCTCTCGGAGCAGTGCATGGATCTTAAGATCTTAACTGGGTTCTTTTGAAGGTTCCTGTTTGCCCTTCCTGTCGCCCGTGTGAGATTTATCCAGGGCCATAAAGAGAGAGACTGCCATTATCCCTAACTAACCTCCTCGAGTCAAAGAGCGAGTGAAGGAGACAGTGAGAGAGCTGTGTGAGGGGGAGGAAAAAAAGGGGATTATTAATGTCTTGGCTTATCATGTGCCAACAGCTGTTCCAGAAACTGAAGAACCTGATGAGGCCTTATTCTGTCAAGTTTGAGTCACCGCTGGAGCTCTCTGCTCAGGGTGAGACCGTCTGCATGAAACTGCTGAAATGTGCTTATGCTCACACTCCTACACGGATAAACACACACAAACAGACTCTTTCTGGCATGATTTGAAATCTAGTGGTTGTTAAAATTAGCCCATGATTTACTCACCCTGAAGTCATCCTAGCTAGGTGTACTGTACAGTATATGACATTCTTCTTTCAGACGAATACAATCTGAGTTATTTTAAAAAATGTCCTGGCTCTTCCAAGCTTTATAATGGGAGTGAATGGGCACTATTTTTTTTTAAGTCTATCCATCATAAATGTGTCCCAAATGGCTCCGAGGGATTAATAAAGGCCTTCTGAAGCGATGCGTTGGTGTTAGAAATATATCCATATTAAAAACTTTATCGACTAAAATAACTAGCTTCCGGCAGACGGTCGTACGCAGCGATTTACGGCGAAAGACTTGAACTTGACACACAACGTAATGACGAATGCGGTTGACCAGCCCTGTTTGTTTGAACCGCGAGAGGCGTCAAAGAAGAATGTCATATACACATAGGATGACTTCAGGGTGAGTAAATGGGCTAATTTTCATTTTTGGGTGAACTATCCCTTTAATGGAGGAAACATACAGGTATACTGATATACAGTTGATGCACTGCATGTTATATAAAGGGATTTTTCACCCAAAAATGTGAAATCTTATGTCTGTCAAAACTTGTACACTTCTTTTTTTTCATAAAATAACTATTGTAGCTATTTTGTCATTTACTCACCCTCATGTTGTACATTACCTGTATAAAAGGTTTGGAATGGCATGATGACAGGTTTTCCCTTTTTGGGTGAATTATGTCTTTAATGTTTATCTTCATTGACATGCCTTTCATAATATTGTAAATTAAGTTTACAGGTCTTTTTTTTTACCTGTCCTGGGCCGGCCACGCCACCTCTCTCTTTCAATAGCTATGTTTCCATTCAAAGTTGCGAATTTAACTTATGTGCAAAATTGGAATATCGCATAAAACATTCGCAAATAAAGCATCGTTTCCATCCAATGAGTCGAATAAAACGACACTTCCTATTAAACTGGCGCTAAATATCACTAAGAAAAGTAGGAGAAGCCACTGTATATAAAACTTTTCGTATATATAAAATTACTTAAGTGTCAGAGTGTGCAGACGGAACGCAATAAAGGCATGTTATCTTGTTTTCGGATCCCAGACAGCAACATAGTGTCGGCCCAAATCCTGCCCACATCTGGTACGTGTTGAATCCACATGTACCAGATGTGGCCCGGATCTGGACCGACACTATGTTGTTATCTGGGATGCCTGCTGTTTGGGAACGCAGTTGTGTAAGACAGTTCTGGGAGGTCATTATACCGAACCATTTTAACGACAGACTTTGCCAAAAGTCCAAAACAGCATTTCAGATGCTGTGCAACGTGATTGGTCCGCTAGTTAGTTCATGCCGTCCCATCGCTCAGTCACACAACTTTTTTGATGCACATTGGGGAATTTATTCTGGAAATGTGTTTTCATTGTAGTTTATGTGCATGTTTTCTTATCAGAAAAAAATGTATCCGACTCAATTGAGCGCATGCGGGATTTTTTATGCACATTTTTAGAATGTATGCGCATCTTGGCGTTTCCATCCAGCATTTTTTATGTGACATCCCAAAATCCGCATAAAAATAGGTGGATGGAATCATGCTCTCAATTTCCACTCTTCATTCTCTACCACTTCTCTGTCATCTCTCTTTATCTATATTGTCTCTCTCTGCACGCTGTTTTCCAATTACCGCCTGAGAGAATCTATATGGAAGTGTCTGTTCATCATAGAGAGACATGCTCACATTGAATTATTCGCCAAATGTATTCCAGAATCATATTTCCTCTCTATTCCACTCCTTTAGGCAAAGAGATGATTGAGATGTACTTCGACTTCCGTCTGTTCCGACTTTGGAAAACCCGGCAGCACTCAAAACTCCTCGACTACGAAGATCTCTTGTGACCCCGCGCGGGTCAGCCTGTAGCATTGCGGGCAGGACGTCCCACTGTAAAACTCCATTCTACCAGCTTTCATTTCGGAGAACAGGAGGAAAAGGAAAACGAGTGGAGACGGTCACAGCCACTTCTCTGGCATCGCTGCGTGTCGAGTATTGTTTTTTTCAGCTCGTCTCTGCGGACTTCAACCACCCCCGAACGGTAACACACAAGAGGCAAAAACAAATAGCAAATGATTCAAAATGCAAGAGAAATCCGGATACGTCGATGTTTCGGTTCTCTAATGGAGAAAAGTGGTTTCTCTGGTTGACAAACAAGTTGTCGACTGTTTTCTTTTTTTCAACTAACATATCGCCAAATCAAATGCTATCGATCACGAGTCCTGCGTGCAATATCAAGCCGCGCTGAAACTTCCCTACCAGAACACAGAAATGGTCATATATGAAATAACAGCTAATATATTGATATACATACAGGATATACATCTCATGAATATATAGAGTAGCTATAGTCATGCAAATAATATAAATGTCAATGGTACACAAATTACTTTTTCAGTGTTTATTGTTGTGGTCTTTCTAATGAACTATTTTGAATAACTCAGGTTTTAGCCTTTACGAATATGTTAATTACTCCCCTATCCAGATGTGTGGAAGTCATTTAGGTGGAAAGAATGTACATTCTGCCAACATATTTATGTGTGCTTGTTTCATAGGGTTAAGGAATCTTTCATCACTTTTCGTTTTCGGCATAACTCGTGTCTCCTCGTTATATGCCAGTATCTGTCCCTCCATTGAAAATATAGACCCATTGCAAAACACACTCATACGCAGTCTCCAAACTGGGAAATCGTGACTTCCAGTCATAATAATAGAAACTCTGACCTCAATATAACCAGGCATCTCCACCAGGTCCACCTGAAGCTTCAGAAGGGACATAGCATTACAGGGAGACGTTACAGAATTGCAAAAATAAGCGCTTGTGTCAATGTGTTCATAACAATTAAGCAGTTTTCATGCTCGGTTTGATTGCTAAGTCTGAACCTGTCAGTCTTTAAACATATTATTTGGCTCCAAATGGCAGTATATTTAAGCCATCATCGTGTGTGCCTCCATTAGTATAGTACATGCAGTAGCTGTCAAAAAAGGAAAATTGATGTCTAGTTCACTTTTTTACTCATGTTTTGGTTTTAGCACCAAATTTTTTGTGGCACTTCCTTCTGTATTAAATATACACGTAAAAGGTTTGGGTCAATAAGATTTTTTTTTTAAAGAAATTAACGCTTTTATTCAGCAAGGATGCTTTAAATCGATCAAAAGTGACAGTAAAGACAAAAAAAAAATTAAGGAGTATTGGCTGCTGAAAATTCAGCTTTGTCATCACAGGAATACATTTCATTTAAAAATATTTGAAAATAGAAAACAGTTATTTTGAATTGTAATAATATTTCACTTTTTAACTGTATTTTTGATCAAATAAATGCAGCCTTGTGAGCCTTCTTTCAAATACCGGTACATTAAAGAATCTCACCGACCCCACATTTTTTGTGTTTGTGGTAGTTTGTTTACTAAATAATATGTAAACAATAGCTGTTCGAATCTACAAATGAGGCTGGGTTGCTTTTAGAGCAATTTTGAATCACACTTGACTGCATGTGACCCATTTTTTGCCTTGGGTTTGTTTCATGATGTCAGAAACTTAATTCCAAGTTCCTAGCAAATGGACTTGGGTTCACATCATCGGCTCTAGTGTGAAAACAGCCTTATTTTTCTCTCCATTTAGTCTGAAGCCATTGGTGTAGTGGGTCATGAACAGGCATTATTCTGAAGGTCACTATTGCCTTATGGGGCGGGATGGTATTTGACGGCCATATCTGGATAATAGAACGATTTAGACCGTTTTATGGCAGCTTGCAGGTGTAAACTCTATGCATTCTTCTTCTTCCATTAGTAGCTTTCAAAGATTTTGAGCAACTCGGGAGTTGATTTTCATGTGAATCTTTATGAATGTTCTATTGTACTCAGCTAATAAGCCATACACTCTTTAGCAAGCTGCTCAGACTGATGGCTCTTTGATGTGGATGGCTTCAGGCACTCATGATGAACTTCAAGCTGGTTGAATGATGGAATCTTCTATTGTCTTGCTTATAGCATCCACAATGCTAATTGGCAACTCCTTTGGTGTTGTTCAGGCAATCTTTAACTTAATTGATAGACAGAATGAGGTCTTGCCCCATGGAAATAAGTGAAGCAGTCAGTACTCGAAATGGTCTTAGATATGAGAATGAGAGGAAAGGAACTCCAACATGCTATTAGAACGTTACCTTGCCAAGATGTGCATCATCTGGAATGCATCACACTCAAATTTAGAGGTGATTTAGGGGTGTTTAATGCTAAAATGCCTAATTACTATAGTTTAATGTTGTGACACAACTAAAAATAAGGTTTATTTCCTAGAAAAGTGTAAACACTGTTGTGGTTTGGGCCTGGCCAAATGGGCGGAATTAGAAAGGGCTGTCAACATACTTTTGGCCATGTAGGGTGCATTTTTAATTACAAATGTTGCGAAATATTTTAGCATCTGACAGGGACAATTTTAGCAACATATTTAAATGTTAAAACATTTATTTTGCATCTGAGGGTGCACCATGAACACCATTTTCAACTAAAAACGTAATGGAAAAAAAAAAACGTTTTGGTCGTTCATTTACACGACAACAGTGTTTTGGGGACCTGACAACGCAAACTTTTGAAAACGGGTTTCAAAGTGCAATTTTTTGAATAACTATACCGTTATTGTCTCCGTGTAAACTACAAAAAACGCGAATTTGTGAAAACGATGACTTCATGCGCATGCATATTACGTGTTCAGTCTATAGGCGCGTAGTGTTTCTTTACAAAGTGACATCGCCAACTACTGGCCTGACCGCATAATGCAGTGCTTTTTATCCTTTTCGTCAATGGGGATCGTTTTGACAACGTGAAAAGCGTAAAGGAAATACTTTTCCGTTTTTTAGTACATCGTTGTCGTGTAAACGTAACCTTAGATGAAAATGCACACATTGAATGGACATCTTGGAAACGTACATGTACTATCAAGATATATATCCAAGGTACATAAAGGGATCCAATATGGCGGACATACACAAAAGCTAATGAAGAAAACCTTTAAATAGTCTTCAAAGTTTCCACTTCCACTGGTGTGTGTCTTGATATAGAATACAGTGGGGTTGTCTTATCATAGGGGACATTGCCGGTGGTCCGTGCAGTCAGATAAGCACACCATTTCCCCTAAAGGGCTGCACCCCAGCCAGAAAATAGGCTGCAAATGAATTGGACTGATCCTCTAGCAATTATGGGGCCATCTGTGACTCGCAGTAGGTGTCAGAGAGCCTGGCATGTCAGAGGGAACGAGAGCGAATCCACATTCACTATTCTACAGACGCCAACATCACGTTAACGGGAACATTTGGTGGCGAGAGTGAATGTCGTCTTGGGATGTCCAATATGAACAGAATGCATCAAATGGAGGGCAGTCATATCACATGTATCACTCGTATCACTTATAACCACCGTCCTGTAAGAATGTTTGCACATTTATTCATTTAATTTTTAATTAATAGTATTTTAAAGCTGTTTGTCAATGTAGCAATATCAGTATGTAACTCCTCTGATGTAAATGTTAATGTTTTGACCTTTTTACTAATTTATTATATTTATTATATATTTATGCTATTTATTTTGTACTTGTGCTGGACAGTAATAGCAGTTTGTGCAAAGCTTTCTTTTAATTATGGAAGAATCTCAGCTTCTTCTGTACACAAAGCTTTGGCAATGTCTTTACATTTATCTTTGTATTATATTAGCCTCAAAAATTATCTACAAGTAACACTTTATGAAAAGGGTAAATTTGTTAACATTAGTTAATGCAATATGCACAATAAACAACATTTTCACAGCATTTATTAATCAGTGTTATTTCAGTATTATTTATATATTATTGTAGTATTTTGTTTTTATATTTAGTATTTTTTTTTTTTTTTTTTTTTGTATTTTATTTGAGTTTTTTCAGTTTTAGTTTTTATCATATAAGGCCCCTTTTCAGTTTTTTTTTTCTTCTAGGCCTAATATTTATTTTTCATTTAAACTTTTTTTAATGAATGAAAATGATTTTAATAGTTTTAGATAACTGTTATAAATCTAGCTTAATTATATTAATTTTAATTCATTTTTAATTAAATACAACAAATTAAGCAGCTCGTAAACATACTGTATCAGTAGGAAAAACTGAAATAGCCTGTTAAAAATGAAAGTATTATGCAATCATTTAAGAATCTCTCCTTATATACAAGCTTTTTGGCATAAAGGGTTCATTTATGAAATGTTGCGTAGAAACTGTCCTACATTTGATCTTACTTTTAGGCCTACATTAACTACAGTAATGTTAATAAATTCAGCCTTATTGTAAAGTGTTACCGATCTCATTTAATGCCAGCTTGCTTGTACTTGATGTAAACAGAGATGACTGATCGAAGGCTGACAAGAAAAAACTCCCGCCCAAATGTCAACTATGACCCAACCACTAATCCCTAAAAAATTGGTTGTAGAGGTTGATTGTAAACCAGCTAACCAACAAAAATCTGCATATGTTTAAATCAGCATTGTTTGTTGACATTGTTTGGCGTGCATGAATGGGCGGTTCAGCCGTCACTCTACATGATCAGAAGATTGCCTCAGCTTTAACAGTGTTTAGCCATCTAATGTATTCCCTTTGTTGTTGGGCCTAAACTAATTATGTGTAAAAAAAAAAAAAAAATTGTATTAAAGGAGTGGTGCTGTGATTTTTTTTTTTTTTAGATAAATTATTTATTTATTCAAACATACAAGGTATTTTTATGAGACTTTATGGACAACAGTATGTTGGTATTTGTTTTTATTCACAATATTAGTAGCCTTTTTACAGGCATTACAGTCAAGGAAGTCTATAATACCTAGAGAAAGCTGTCTGTTAGCATTTCCATTCATCACAACTGCACTTGTTCGCAACCCCCCAGAAGCATTAAAAGTTTTACTAAAAAACTGTAAACTAACACTATTCTGCATCCCGGAAAGAAAAAAAAATATGGCATGAAATGGCATTTACCATCTAGAACTAACCTGGTCATGCTAGCTTAACCTTGACCTCTTGAGTACAGTATTTACACACATAAATCTTGCATTGGTCGGCTACAATGACCAAATCAAGCTGGTGCTTCCAGTGAGAGCACAAATAAAAATGTAAACCATTGGCGTATAATGAGATATGGTATAAACAGTATTATTTTATATCTCGTGCATATATTTCAACCCTTTGTGATCATGCAATATGCTTGTTAATGCAGTTTAATGGTTCTCTGGTCGACGATGTAGGCCTACCGAATTAATTTCAAGTGAGGGTGCAGTTACAGACCGGCCTTTCAGCTCACTCTTAATGCTCTTGAGTAGCATCATTATCTCACAATCTCCCCATAAACTGTCATCCCCTCACGGTCACCACGTCCCGTTCATGTGTGCAGGAAGGTGAGCAGGAGCGCAGGTGCACCAGAGCTCATTAGCTTTATGAGAGACTTGATGGATGGTTTGGTTTTCAGAGCATTACACTCCAACCCTCTTCACATCATATGAGATTGTGTTTTATAATTAAAGAGAATGAATATTCAACAAAAATACATCCTTTATCGTCCGTTATTCAGTAAAGAGAATGAAAATGTTCTCCGTGCCACTGGAGAGGTGGAGAGCGCGTACCATCGATGATAATTGAGGGGGGATTTTTATGCTCCCCGTGAATAATGATGACATGCTATTTTTTTCATGAGGTAGATATTGTAGATATGAATTGCATAACAGATATATCTGGTGTTGATTATGTCATTGAGATATCTACATCTGCAGATTTGTGTCTTGTGCATTTCATGGTGTAACTGAATCATTGTGCTGGAGATGAAACTCATGCGGTCACTGGACCCGCAGCGTCTTAAATACGAGATATTCCAACGTGCTGGCTCTGAACGGGTGCAAAGTGTTTCTAATGCTTTTCTTTTCTAATAAAATGTTGTTTCGACCATCCTTTGTGGACCCTTTCCTTTGTTCCTCAATTTTTTTTTTCTGAATGAATGAATGCTATTCCTATTCTCTTCCTTTTTAAGAATTTGATGGCATTTAAAGGTTTATATGCTTAAGCAATGAAGTATGAGAATTGTTAGGCACCAAGTACAATGGGGTTAGTATGGTATTACCATGGTAACATCCCTTTTAAATGAAAACATAGGGACACTTTTTGCCATTGAGATGACTTGGAAAAAGTGTCAGAATCAACCTGAATTCACGCCTATTACAAACATAATACATATTCATTTGTCATTCCTTATTGTGAATGATTCATCAGTGCACAGTACAACAAAGAATATTTTCCAAATTGTTTGTTTTTATAATTTTCAATCAAAATTTAGTAACTTGCTATTTCTATGAAATTACTTTCCTTTTTTACAGACGTCTAATATCGGCCATGGAAGCTGAAGGTTAGAAAATTAAGGTTAGAAAATATTGATTTTCATTTTAGGGAACACTATCTATTTAAAGCTAGGGTATACGATTTCAAAGATTGTTCATTATTAATATCCTCGTTTAGATGCTGGTTATGGTTATATAGTACAATCCTAACAATATGAATAGAAAAAAGAATGAAAAAAATCCATTCACTCTATTGGCTGTACAGCCGCAGAGAAGTTGACCAATGTAAGCTGTCCGGCCGGACAGCTTACATTGGTCAACTGCTCTCATCCAATCACCAGCTCCACTGAAACTCCGCCTGGCGCTCGCGTCTCCACCGCACCGCACCCCTCCTGCGTCATGAAATTGTGCGAGCAAGCAGCTGACAGTCTATGGTAGGTAGCTAAGTAGCATATCAGCAATGGATAGAAAAAAGACAGCAGCAAGCGTCCCCTGCTTGCCCCTACAGTAAAGTAAGGACGAAAGAGAAAGTCATTAGAGGAACGAGCAGAGATTAAAAAAAAATGTGAAGAACGCCGAACTATCCTGATAGTAGGATATAAATATAGGGTCCACCATGAATGAATGAATGAATGAATGATTGAAATCTTTATTTCGAACAATTAATAAAAATAATAATAAAATAAATAAATAAAGACAGCAATACGTATGAAGTATCCATACAAATAATTAAATAATTATTCAACCTGTTCGAAAAGGGATAGGTAGAAGCCCCAAGACCTACCCCCAGTAACTACCCAAACCAATTCACAATCAGACAAGATAAATCTAACGTAACGTTTTAAATAATACAAAAAAAAAGACCTGCTAAATTAAAGTAAATAAAATAAAAGCATAAACAAGAAACATGATCAAACTGCATTTCCAACCATAATGAAATATCATTCTCCCTCTTCACTTCTGTACTCATCAAAAATAAAACTTTTATACCGTTTTTTGAATTGCAACATATTAACACTTTGTTTGATCGAACTGCTCAGACCATTCCACAAAAGCACCCCACAAATCGAAATACACATACTTTTGAGTTTTGTCCGAATCCTATGTTGACTCAAGTTTAAATCCCCTCTCAAGTTATAACCCCCAACCCTATCTGTAAATAACTGTTGTATGTTTCCAGGCAACTGTTTATTTATTGCTTTATAAATTAATTGAGCGGTCTTAAATTTAACGAGATCATTAAACTTTAGAGTGTGCAATTTTAAATATAGCAAATTAGTATGCTCATGATATCCTACCTTATTTACTATCCTAATTGCTCTTTTTTGTATTGTGCTTAGTGTTTGTAAGGTGGTTTTGTAGGTGTTGCCCCACACTTCAACACAATAATTTAAATAAGGCAACACAAGGGAACAATACAAGATAAAAAGTGCTTTTTTACTCAATACATGCCTTGCTTTCCCCATTACTCCAATACTCTGCGCTACTTTTGTTCTAACATATTTGATATGGGGTTTCCAACTAATTTTATGGTCAAGAAACACACCCAAAAATTTATTTTCATACACTCTTTCTATTTTAACATTAGTAATCATAACTTTTACTTGTGTGTCGGTTTTACGATTACCAAACAGCATAAATTTGGTTTTATCTAAATTTAACGATAATTTATTTAAGTCAAACCATATTTTTAACTTATTAATTTCTGATGTGACCACCTCCAAAAGCTGCTTCAGATTTTCCCCTGAACAAAAAATATTGGTATCATCCGCAAAAATCACAAATTTTAAGAGGTCAGTCACCCTACATATGTCATTTATGTACATAATAAATAATTTTGGTCCCATTATTGACCCCTGTGGTACTCCACTGGTGATACCCAAGCACACCGATTTGCACAAATTGTAGTCTGTTACTTATGTAACTTTTCATCCAATCTAATGCAACTCCTCTGATACCATACTTTTCCAGTTTATTGATTAACAAACGATGATCGATTGTATCGAAAGCTTTTTTTAAATCAATAAATACTCCCACTGCATATTGTTTGTTATCTATAGCACTGGTAATGTCTTCAATTAACTCCATTAGTGCCATTGACCATTGGAGGAAGCTTCAGGAAGATCTGGGACTAAAGACCGACGCTGACACGGCTGACTTTTTGTTGAGCAGGTAAACATTTATTTATACTTTTATGGACGTGTTACAAAAATAGCTTTTTATCAGTTTGACAACTTGCTCATGCTGCCTGCCGGTCGGCATTGGAATGTTAGCCGTTTAGCATCGCCTATCACGGGTCAAAGTAATTATATTTCTTGAAGTCCTTGAACATATTTCAGTTGGCCTAAGTTAGCGGGTTTCTGTTCGAGCCGATCGAAATTTGAACAAGATGCGCTGTGTGCTGCAATAACAATTACTGAAAACCTTAGCAATACTAAGTATTATACTAATGGTGGTGGGGAGTTTAGAACATTTCATGTGTTGCTAATCTTGTGTTGACGTGAACTCAAAGGTGACATTGAATTGTTGATGAAGCAACTAAGTTCAAGTGTCTAAAGGCAATTTTACATATGATGTGTCATTATAGCGAGGTCATTAGATTGAACATTACATGAACTGACATTACATCTCAGTTCCGATGTTTACTACCGATGATCGCAGCTTGACTGAGTGACGTAGTTCAGTTCGTTTCCCGGTGGGAGGGATCAGGTAGCACAGAGGGGAGGGGTGTGTGTGGAGGGGCGGGATGAGTTTTTAAAAAATTCAGGCTTTCTCGACCGATTTTCAAAATCGTATACCATAGCTTTAATGACTTAAACTAACAAAAACGACATTTGTAATATTAATAATATTTAATGTTATTAATTAATTTTAGTTTTTTTTATGCTGCAAAACCTTGATTATTCTTGAATGAAAAACATTTGAAAGATTTAATATTTTGATATGTGGAAACAGGAATTGTTGGAAGTGAACAATAAATATTAAAAGAGGAAACTAAGGGGCGGTTTACACTACTATTTTTCGTCCGTGAAAAAACTGAAAACTTTTTATGTATTTTGGTCTTTCATTTACATGACAACGGCGGATTGGAGGCCTGGAAACTCAACCTTTTGAAAACCGGTTTCAAAGTGCAAGTGTGTTCTATGTTCAATGAACAAATGATAATTTGATAACTAGACCAGAAAACGTTGCCACGAGTCCCACGACGTTAACTAAAGTTCTGAGTGAGGTCCCTGTTAGTTGGGATAAATCAACATTTTCTCTGAAAGAAAATATTGTTTTGTTTATTCAACTCTAAATATACAGCGCACCATGTTTCACTCTTCCCCAGAAGGCCATCTGGACAGGCGAGGTGAGAGCCGACAGGATCATGAGAACAGGAGGCCGTGATCTTCTGACCTTGCTCCGCTCAAGGTGAGGACGGAGATGGCCTGTCAGAACACAACGTGCGTCTTGAGATTTATCATTTATACTGTGTGTAAATGGACCGCGAGAGGTTTGGAGCTGTGAACTCCACTCTCCCTCTTTATTACTTTATTCATTTACCTAAATGAGCACCTGGTTTAACATGCATCAAAAAACTGATTCATATTTGCTTTGGTGGTATTATGTAAGAATATTATGTTTAATACACTCTTTTCTCGTTTTGTAGTCCAAAAAATTACGGTATTAGAGTATAACACCTAAACAATGACTTTTTATTTTTAGGTGAACTATCCCTTTATAGTTTTCTTAGCCTGGCTAATTACTCCGTAATGTGATAATGTGTGTCTGATTTTCCCATGTGAGAAGTTCACTGTTTGGGTCAATGCCAAGACTTTAAATATAGGCCTACATCAAATAAATAAATATAGTCTGATAAATATTCCTTGAAGTAAACTGTGACAACTAGCCAAGGCCTATACAATAAGAAAAAGTTTAAATTACTGTAAAATTGTGTGGAAAAGCCCTAGTTTATGTGAAAGCGCATATGAGCCTTGAGAATGATGCAGTGGACAGACTGGCCTTGCGCAGAGAACATCAATCCATACAGCCATGAGCCAGTAAAACCTTCATCCGTGACACTAGTGGTAATATATGTGTTTTCTCTTCCATCATCCACTGACCTAGATGAGACAGTCCTGTGTCCATTATTTTCTCTTATCCAGATCTGAGAGAGCTGCCCTGCTCAGTAATAATCCATCTGACGGAAGGCTCGACTGTAACGCCACCCGGAGGACAGGGTGAGCACGCCACACTGAGAGAAAAAAACGTGTCACAAAACTTTCCCTGCCCTAGCATTTAATTGGACTTTCTCTCTTATTTAAAAATAAGTTCAAGGTCACGTGGGCTGTGTGAGATTAATATTTTTTTATTTGTTCATAATTTTATCAACTAATAACGATATATTAGTTGTGATAAAAAAAAGATGAGCACAATCATAAAATCAGAGGTGGACAGTAACAAAGTACATTTACTTGAGTACTGTACTTAAGTACACTTTTTGAGTATCTGTTCTTTACTTGAGTATTTTTTTTTTCTGGAAACAATTTACTTTAACTTCACTACATTTGAAAGACAAATATTGTACTTTCTACATTTCTGTCAAGGTCCCTGAGTAACGTCGTCAGTCAGTGGATGATTTTCATTTTTCATTTTCACGTAAGAACCCGACGTCAGATTTACGTCAACATCCAACGTCGGACAGATGTTGGATTTTGGTTGGAAATGAAAGTCAGATTGAGGTCAGAATCCGACGTCGGACTGACGTCAACATCCAACGTCGATAGTTGAAAATGAAAGTCGGATTGATGTCAGAACCCGAAAGCGGGACAAATGATACAGACAAAATCAAATCCCGCCCTAGATTTTCTTTTCTTGTACGCGAAGCATTTCACAATAGGGAAGAAAAGACTAGCGCAATTTTTCGCTGAGTGAGACCTATAGGAGTAATTGAACTCAAGGGAAAAGAATCTCTGAAAACAACAAAGATACAAAACATAGCCTTGCACCTGCAGTTGTAGAGTGCTGATGATAAACCTTCATGATGAGTTTGGAGCTGTTTGTTGCTGCACCTGTTCTCTGAGTAAACAATTAAACATGGTCTGGATACAAACCTCCCCTGGAATCAGCAAATGTTGTGTGCTGACTCGAGGATCTGAACCCCACATGTGCCGCTGGGTTCAACGTACCTCACATGAGCCTTTGAACAAGAGCTTTTAATGCCACTTTCTTGGCGAGCGAGCCGAGACTATGATGCCTGTTCCCACAACCGTGGCATTTTCTAAAAGCTCTTAGCATAGCAATGTATGTAATTTAGGCAAGACATTAGCAAATGGTGTAAGATAACAAACATGGCTGCATCAACAAAATAATGACAGATTCAATTTTGATGTGTGCACAGTGAATTCCGCAGTGACTCAGGTTGTGTATAATTTTAGATGTTTCACCTTTCTATGTATAATCTGTAACAAAAGGCCATTACTCTTTCTGCCTGAAACATGCTGACCAGAGAGAATGAAATGGTTTTGCTGACTCTTAAACCCCACGTTCTTTACCCCCGAGCAACTTATAGCCTACTTTGATTTGTGCAGTGCTTGTGAAGGACAACCTGCAAATAGGCTATGCTCTGATTCTATGTATTTTACCTACTAAATGAAGCATATACTGTACCTGATGGTCTTTAAAAGATCTTTTGAGTGGAAAATTGTGCAGATGTTCTATAGCAGCTTGTAAGGAGAATTTCTTTAAGCTATATGAAATCATACAAGCATTGTATTCTTACAAAAAAGTACTGTGACAGTACTATGGTAATTTGATAAGCATTCCGTGATATTGAATGATGGCCATATTCAAATACCATAGCATTTTCAAGATATATCAGCATGAAATAAACCATTTTGTCCAGCATACACTGCAAAACCTAACAAATGTCTATAATACTGAACACTTTTTAGCTGACAATGTGCAACAGTTGAGCCTAATTGCATAGCTTTAGTAAGTGTTACTATTTGTGTAGCCTACTAGAAACCCTAGTTAAAGGGATAGTTCACCCAAAAAGGAAAATTCTGTTATAATTTACTCATTACCCTCATGTTGTTCCAAACCTGTATGAATTTCTTTCTTCTGTTGAACACAAAAGATGATATTTTGAAGAATGTTGGTAACCAAACAGTCGATGGTCCTCATTGACTTCAATAGTATTTTCTTTCCTGTCAACTGTCTGGTTACCAACATTCTTCAAAATATATTTTTTTGTGTTCAACAGAAGAAAGAAACCAGATTTGAAACAATTTAAGGGTGAGTAAATGATGTCAAAATTTTCATTTGGGTGAACTACTGTATCCCTTGAAGGTATGATGCCCTTTTTGCTCCACTGCTTGTCATCTGTCCTCAGTTTAAAGAAATCTGCTGGTCTCTTTAATCTTATTTAGTAGCAAAGTGTTTAAACACACTAATATTAATTCTGCTCAACAGTAAAACAGTTGTACACTTTGTTATTTAGCACTGAAAGCAACACAAGAGGGAAATAAATAAATATAAATAAAAAGACTAGTTTCCGGTGATCTACCTTCATAGTTCATACAAAGCTATCCACCTTATTCCTACGTCCCATGACGCTTTGCGCGAATTATGGGTGTAACTTCCGTTAAGCTGTAAACAATCAGTGAAAGTTCATGGAGACGGAGCACATCCTGTTTATTTTCCTTTTTTTTTATAAAAGCACACAGTTTTGTTTCGATTGTAAGTGGACACATAGAAAAGTAGACATTTAACAGTTTTTTAAAAATATTTTTTAAGTCTGTTTGACCATAAATAACGGAGTATTTTAAGTCTATTTTGCTGCTATGTGAAAAAAATCCAGCAAAACGCGCCGGCGTGTTTGTCGACCCCAGAGGTTTAACAAAACTAAGGCAAGTAAAACGGTCAGGGTTACATTTTAGACACACACACAAAAGGAAATAATATTTCCTTTTAATACTACGTGATACTATTTCAAAGTGATTACCGTCATTTTGACAGATTATAAAATGCATTTACCTGTGAAAACAAATGTGAGGATTTGAGGAGAATAACGAGAGATTCTTCTTGCATTCCAGTGAATTATTAATGGAATATCGTAAATTAAATTTGGGAGGACAGACCACAAATGTGCAGTATATGTTGTCCTTTTTCATACTTTTACAGCAGATTGGAAAGGGGAAAAAAGAAAATAATCATGAGGAAAAGAAAGCAGCGACTGAAAAGAGCTCTTGCCATATATTGTTATAACATGTCACGTTAAAATACCAAGTATGACGTTATTCTCATGATGCCTGAAAGTAAATCATGAAGGAAAATTGACAGCTCATCCAGTCAAATCAGCTTTATTTGTAGGGCAACCTTATGATTTGAAATCGATCTATTTCCATCCATCCATCCATCCATCCATCCATCCACCCATCCACCCACCCACCCATCCATCCATCCATCCATCCACCCACCCACCCACCCATCCATCCATCCATCCCTCCCTCCCTCCCTCCCAGGAACGTCTGTCTCTCCGTCTATATCTTTCGAACAGTTAGTCCGATGGATTTAAAACTTGACAGGTGCAGTGCCGAGTTTGACATTGTTTGGATTAGAAATGCAAAAGATATCGTTAATTATATATAAAAGAAGCACACATTGAAGTTGTGGTTTAAAAATAAACAATCTGACATTAGAGAGGGTTGTGGTTTAAAAATTGTGGTTTAAAAATAAACATTCTGTCAGCTAAACATTAAGTCAGCTACTCTGTTTACTTCATTCCTTTCGAGAAATGTAGCGATTCTTTTCAAGGTTATTATACATTTATTGCAATGTAAATATATGTTTATAACAATCGAATTTACATTGGATTAATAATACATTATTTACAGTTTACATTTAATACAATGGAATTATACATTAAGTACATTGTTAATATACGTTTATTACATTGTTAATATACATTTATTACATGTTATTATACGTTTATTACATTGTTATTGTATGTTTATTACATTGTTATTATACTTTTATTACAATGTAAATATACGTTTATTACAATGTAATTATACGTTTATTACAGTGTTACTATACGTTTGTTACATTGTTATACATTTGTTACATTATTATTTTTTGAAAAAGTAGCGATTCTTTTGAAAAAGTAGCAATTTTTTTAAAAAAGTAGCGATTCTTTTCTGAAAAGTAGCGATTCTTTTCTGAAAAAGTAGCGATTATTTTCTGAAAAAGTAGCGATTCTTTTTTTTTAAAGTAGCGATTCTTTTTGAAAAAAGTAGCGATTCTTCTTGGAAAAAGTAGCGATTCTTCTTGGAAAAAGTAGCGATTCTTTTTGGAAAAAGTAGCGATTCTTTTTTAAAAAGTAGCAATTCTTTTTTGAAAAAGTAGCGATTCTTTTTGAAAAAGTAGTGATTCTTTTGGTAAAAGTAGCGATTAGTTTAAAAAAAATTAGTGATTCTTTTTGAAAAAGTAGCGATTCTTTGAGATGGTCCTCACTGCAGAACACGAAATCCAGGGGGACACATACCTAAACCTTACATGTAAGGTGGGAAATCCCACCTTACATATACCTAAACCTACCCATCTCCGCCTCCTGATCCCTAACCCCACCCCTAATCCTACCCATCTCCACCCCCTGATCCCTAACCCCACCCCTAATCCTACCCATCTCCACCCCTTAGATCTGGATCCAACTCCGCACCCTGGATCTCGTGTACTGCCATGAGGTGCTACTGGATTCTTTTGGAAAAAGAATGTGATTCTTTTTGAAAAAAGTAGCATACAAAAATGTAATTATACATTTGTTAGTCTTATTATACATTTATTACAGTGTTATTATACATTTATTACAATGTAATTACACATTTCTTACAATGTAATTATATATTTAATACAATGTAATTACACATTTATTACAATGTAATAAACATTTATTATGTTTATTACAATGTAATTACACATTTATTACATTTATTACAATGTAATTATACATTTATTACAATGTAATTACACATTTATTACAATGTAATTATACATTTATTACAGTGGTATTTTACATTTATTACAATGTAATTACACATTTCTTACAACGTAATTATACATTTAATACAATGTAATTACACATTTATTACAATGTAATTACACATTTATTACGTTTATTACAATGTAATTATACATTTATTACAATGTAATTACACATTTGTTACATTTATTACAATGTAATTACACATTTATTACAATGTAATTATACATTTATTACAATGTAATTACACATTTCTTAGAACGTAATTATAAATTTAAATACAATGTAATTACACATTTATTGCAACTATAGATTTAATACAATGTAATTACACATTTATTACAACTATACATTTAATACAATGTAAATATACATTTATTACAGTGTTATACATTACAATATAATTATACATTTAATACAATGTAATTATACATTTATTACAGTGTTATTATAGATTTATTACAATGTAATTACACATTTATTACATTTACAATGTAATTATATATTTATTACAATGTAATTATACATTTAATACAATGTAATTATACCATTTATTACAATGTAATTATACATTTATCACATTTATTACAATGTAATTACACATTTATTACAATGTAATTATACATTTATTACAGTGTTATACATTACAATGTAACTACATTTACTACAATGTAATTATACATTTATTACAGTGTTATACATTACAATGTAACTATACATTTAATACAATGTAATTATATATTTATTACAGTGTTATACATTACAATGTAATTATAGATTTAATACAATGTAATTATACATTTATAACAGTGTTATTATACATTTAATACTACATTTATTACAGTGTTATTGTACATTTATTACAATGTAATTACACATTTCTTACAACGTAATTATAAATTTAATACAATGTATTTACAAATTTATTACAACTATACATTTAATACAATGTAATTACACATTTCTTACAACGTAATTATACATTTAATACAATGTAATTATACATTACAGTGTTATTATACATTTAATACTACATTTATTACAGTGTTATTATAGATTTATTACGATGTAATTATTTATTACATTTACAATGTAATTATATGTTTATTACAATGTAATTATACATTTAATACAATGTAATTATACCATTTATTACAATGTAATTATACATTTATCACATTTATTACAATGTAATTACACATTTAATACAATGTAATTATACATTTATTACAGTGTTATACATTACAATGTAACTATACATTTACTACAATGTAATTATACATTTATTATAGTGTTATACATTACAATGTAATTATACATTTAATACAATGTAATTATACATTTATAACAGTGTTATTATACATTTATTACTACATTTATTACAGCGTTATTGTACATTTATTACAATGTAATTACACATTTCTTACAACGTAATTATAATTTTAATACAATGTAACTACACATTTATTACAACTATACATTTAATACAATGTAATTATACATTTATTACAGTGTTGTTATACATTTAATACTACATTTATTACAGTGTTATTATACATTTATTACAATGTAATTACACATTTCTTACAACGTAATTATACATTTAATACAATGTAATTATACATTACAGTGTTATTATACAGTTAATACTACATTTATTACAGTTTTATTATAGATTTATTACAATGTAATTACACATTTATTACATTTACAATGTAATTATATGTTTATTACAATGTAATTATACATTTAATACAATGTAATTATACATTTATTACAGTGTTATACATTACAATGTAATTATACATTTAATACAATGTAATTATACATTTATTACAGTGTTATTATACATTTAATACTACATTTATTACAGTGTTATTGTACATTTATTACAATGTAATTACACATTTATTACATTTACAACGTAATTATATGTTTATTACAATGTAATTATACATTTTATTCGGTTGTTATGTCTGACGTCACGCGTGACGTTTAGCCTCTTCCGGGCCCAAGCGCTCCGCTCGTCCACTCCAGATCCTAGACTAAATAAACCCTTTTCTTAAGGGCTTTTTTCGCTTCAGTGCCAGTGGGTGTTACTAGGGATTAAGGGATAGCACCCACTGGCGCCAAAGTTTATTCATTCGTTTAAGATTTGTAACTTACCTTATCAACTGCAGCCATTTTCTCTTATCTTTCTCGTCACAGGGAAAGCGGTAGAATGACAGTTGAATGTCACTTGTTTTTTAACTCCGATCTATTTAAACAACACGGGAACACGTTAAAACTCGGGCGAAAGCGGTAGGTAGGTAGAGAGGACCCGGCCTTTGGACCCGGAAACAGTATTATCGGAGAGTGGTTACGTCACGACTTAACAACCGGATACAATGTAATTATACATTTATCACATTTATTACAATGTAATTACACATTACAATGTAATTACACATTTATTACAATGTAATTATACATTTATTACAGTGTTATACATTACAATGTAACTATACATTTACTACAATGTAACTATACATTTATTACAGTGTCATACATTACAATGTAACTATACATTTACTACAATGTAATTATACATTTATTACAGTGTTATTATACATTTAATACTAAATTTATTAGTGTTATTGTACATTTATTACAATGTAATTACACATTTCTTACAACGTAATTATAATTTTAATACAATGTAATTACACATTTATTACAACTATACATTTAATACAATGTAATTACACATTTATTACAACTATACATTTAATACAATGTAATTATACATTTATTACAGTGTTATTATACATTTAATACTACATTTATTAGAATATAGAATATATAGAATAGAATAGAATAGAATATAACTTTATTTGTCATTGTAGTTTATACAACGAAATTTGTTTGGTAACTCACAGAGGACAGCAGCCATAAAAGACATAACACACATGATATAATAAATGTAATAAAAGTATAAAATATAAAATACAAGAATAAATAATAATAAGTCAATAATGTCAACATTAATGTCCGATAAGAATGTTTTGTGCATTATCAGCGAACATAAGAGAGGAAGGGTTCAACTTTATGTGTTGGAGGGATGGCACAGGCTACAGCTCTGGGGAAAAAGCTGTTCTTCAGTCTGTTTGTGCGGGTCCTAAGTGTTCTATATCTTTTCCCTGATGGAAGGGATACAAAAAGACTATGTCCAGGATGAGTTGAATCATGGTTTTCTGTAGTGCAGCTGGAATACCACACTGTGATGCAGTAACAGAGGATGCTCTCTATTGTGCTCCTATAAAAATTTACTAAAAGCTGGGTAGGCACTTTTGTTTTTTTTGAGTTTTCTTAGGAAAAAGAGTCTCTGCTGCGCTTTCTTCACTAAGTATGATGTGTTTGTGGCCCATGTGAGATCTTTTGTTATGTGTATACCCAGGAATGTAATGTCATTCACCATTTCAACTTCCTCACCGTTTAGAACCAAACCGTTATTCACACACCATTTGATTAGATGTTGGACATCCTCTCTGTAGGGAGACTCATTGTTTCCTGATATCCTTCCCACTATAGTGGTGTCATCCGCGAACTTCACTATGGTGTTACAAGAGGAATGGATGGGTTTGCAGTCGTGTGTGAATAGGGTAAAAAGAGCTGGACTAAGAACGCATCCCTGCGGTGCTCCTGTGTTCGTGATGATAACAGATGAAGTATGACTGCCTATCCTGACATTCTGTGATCTGTTTGTGAGGAAATCCAAAATCCATGAACAGAGTGTGGTGTTTAGACCCAGGTCAATCAGCTTATTTACAAGTTTGTAAGGCACGATGGTATTAAAAGCCGAGCTGAAATCTACAAATAGCATCCTAACATATGTATTTGGGTGCTCCAAATGAGTAAGACTGGTGTGAAGTGCGATTGAGATTGCATCCTCTGTAGATCTGTTCTTACAGTAAGCAAACTGTAGGTTGTCCAGGTCAGCAGGGATGTTGGCTTTGATGTATGAAAGAACCAATCTCTCGAAGCACTTCGTGATAATTGGAGTCAGAGCGACTGGGCGATAGTCATTCAGACATTTTACTGACCGTTTTTTAGGCACAGGAATAATTGTAGTTGATTTTAGGCATGTTGGGACTACAGCCTGCTGCAGAGACAGATTGAAGATGCTGGTAAACACCCCCGCCAATTGGTCAGCACATGACTTGAGTGTGCGACCTGGAACTTTATCTGGTAATAACTTTATATTACAGTGTTATAATACATTACAATGTAATTACACATTTCTTACAACGTAATTATACATTTAATACAATATAATTATACATTACAGTGTTATTATATATTTAATACTACATTTATTACAGTGTTATTATAGATTTATTACAATGTAATTACACATTTATTACATTCATTGCAATGTAATATATTTATTACAGTGTTATACAGTTAATACTACATTTATTACAGTGTTATTATACATTTATTACAATGTAATTACACATTTATTTCATTTATTACAATCTAATTATACATTAAATACAATGTAATTATACATTACAATGTAATTACACATTTATTATATTTATTACAATGTAATTATACATTTAATACAATGTACTTATACATTTATTACAGTGTTATTATACATTTAATACTACATTTATTACAGTGTTATTATACATTTATTACAATGTAATTACACATTTATTACATTTATTACAATGTAATTATACATTTAATACAACGTAATTATACATTTATTACAGTGTTATTATACATTTAATACTACATTTATTACAGTGTTATTATACATTTATTACAATGTAATTACACATTTATTACATTTATTACAATGTAATTATACATTTAATACAACGTAATTATACATTTATTACAGTGTTATTATACATTTAATACTACATTTATTACAGTGTTATTATACATTTATTACAATGTAATTACACATTTATTACATTTATTACAATGTAATTATACGTTTATTACAATGTAATTATACACTTATTACAGTGTTATACATTACAATGTAATTATACATTTATTACAGTGTTATACATTACAATGTAATAACACATTTTTTACAATGTAATTATATGTTTGTTACAATGTAATTATACGTTTGTTACAGTGTTATTATACGTTTGTTACAATGTAATTATACGTTTATTACAGTGTTATTATACATTTGTTAAATTATTATTATTCTTTTTGAAAAAGTAGCGATTCTTTTTGAAAAAGTAGCATAAAAAATTATACATTTATTACAATGTAATAATACATTAGTGTTATACGTTTATTACAGTGTGATACATTTGTTACATTATTATTATTATACATTTGTTACATTATTATTTTTTTACATTATTCTTTTTGGAAAAAGTAGCGATTCTTTTTGGAAAAAGTAGCTATTTTTTTTTTAAAAAGTAGCGATTCTTTTTGGAAAAAGTAGCGATTCTTTTTGGAAAAAGTAGCTATCCTTTTTTATAAAGTAGCGATTCTTTTTGGAAAAAGTAGCGATTCTTTTTTCAAAAAGTAGCGCTTTTTTAAAAAGAAGTGATTCTTTTTTATAAAGTAGCGATTCTTTTTGGAAAAAGTAGCGAATTTGTTTTTAAAAAGTAGCAATTCTTTTGGAAAAAGTAGCAATTCTTTTTTAAAAAGTAGCTATTCTTTTTTTATAAAGTAGCGATTCTTTTTGGAAAAAAGTTGCGATTTTTTGGAAAATGTAGCGATTCTTTTAAAAAAAGTAGCGATCCTTTTTGAAAAAAGTAGCGATTCTTTTTGGGAAAAGTAGCGGAAAAAAATTGCGATTGTTTTTAAAAAAAGTATTGATTCTTTTTGGAAAAAAGTAGCGTAAAAAAATTTAATTATACATTTGTTATAGCGATTCTTTTTTGAAAAAGTAGCGATTCATTTTTGAAAAAAGTAGCGATTTAACTGAATCTGTAAGTCAGCTACACTGTTTAATTCTGAATATTATGTTTTATTCTGGTGCGCTTAACGTTATCGTTTTCTCTGAGTTTAGGCTCCTGTGTAATAGTCTATCTATAAATTACAGGAATAGAACGTTTGTCTGTCTGTGTGTCTGTCTGTCTGTTAATCGAATATCTTTCGAACAGTTAGTCCGATGGATTTCAAACTTGACAGGTGTCTTGCTATGGGCACGAGTAAGTGCAGTGCCGAGTTTGAAGTTGTTTGGATTATAAATGCAAACGATATCGTTAAATATATCGGTAAAAGAAGCACACATTGAAGTTGTGGTTTAAAAATAAACCTTCTGACATTAGAGAGGGTTGTGGTTTAAAAATAAACATTAAGTCAGCTACACTACAAAAGATATTGGTAAATATATCGGTAAAAGAAGCACACATTGTAGGTGTGGTTTAAAAATAAACATTCTGACATTAGAGAGGGTTGTGGTTTAAAAATAAACATTAAGTCAGCTATACTGTTTACTTCTGAATATTGTAGTTATTCAGAAGTAGTTAGTTGTCAGTAGTTAGTTATATATGTAGTTCAATTTTCCATATATATTATGGAAAATTATGTCAGTATCAGTATTTGCTTACAACCATGCACAAATAAAAAAGTCACTGAACTTTTGCTGTGTAATTGTAACAATGAGCACTGTGACAAAGCTGTCAGATCGTCACCGCTGAGGGAGCAGCACTGGCACGCACACACAAATACACTCGCATACATACTCCATTCACTCTTCATTCCCCATCCTCACCTGTTGTTTTCGCCATCGGCACCGCGGGTGCACTAGCCGGTCCGATGGTTCACGGTCATTTCTCCACGCCACATCTCCCTTCAGTTCAGTCGCATAAATTATCATTTCTCTCACACACACACACACACACACACACTGTCCGTGTCTTGTGTTTTGTTTGCGTGTCGTCGTTTGGTTGTTTGTTTGTTGTATGGGAGTAGTCGGACTTTCGGTGGATGCTATTGGGTAAACGCTGCGTCGGCCAAACAGAGCAGACGAAGAACGCATGTTTATGACGTATAGTTGGGTCGCGCCGGCGCAGTGTCGCCAAAGCCAGTGAAACCATTGTCTTGTGATTAGGGGGGATCGTAGGTGAATTATGTGTTTGGTATTTACGTGTTTCTGTGTTGTTAATAGTAATGAATATATTTATTTGATAATTACCAGTGAGAACTATTGTTAATGTTAATTTGATGAATGTTTTTGTGTGTATTATGTTACGGGTAAGAACGTAACTATATATATTTACCTGTCAATGGGCTGGCCTGGTTGCCAAAGAAGGCGGAGTCTGGCCTATAAAAAGGGAGGCCAGACTCACAATCAGGACTTGTTAACCAAGTCGGAGCAAGAGTGCAACTGCGGTGCCTCAAGCAAACCTGTGTATACGGTGGATACTTTTTGGAGAGTTTTTTTTTTGTCTTTATTTATTTATTTTTTAGGTTTTTGTGTTCACCTGTATATAATTCACTGTGGACTTTTTCTTATGGGCACTGTAAATAAATTACACCTTGCACGAGAGTGCTCCGCGAGTAAGCCATCTTTTTTTTTTCATCCTCACGGACCCCAGTTACCGTTTTTCCCCGCCCCTTTCCCCTGAAGCGAGCAGTGGCACTCACTTCATCACAAGCACTCAAACACACTAAACCAACAATTACTAAAAACACACACAAAAACTGATTTTGCACATACATACTGTCAAATTGATTAATCGCGATTAAAAAAATATACAGTACACACACACACACGTATAATATACAGTATATATAAATATAATATAGCCTATACACAGACACACATCTATCTATAAATTGCAGAAACGTCTGTCTGTGTTATTCGCATATTTCGATAAAAGAAGCACACATTGAAGATGTTTAGATGATGTTTAGAAGGTTATGGTTTAAACATAAACATTCTGACATTAGAGGGTTGTGGTTTAAAAATATCTGAATATAATATCAGTGGCCACTGAGTGGCCACTCCCCCTCCACACTGAGTTGCCACTCCCCCTTTCACACTGTACACTGAGTGGCCACTCCCCCTCTCACACTGCACACTGAGTAGCCACTCCCCCTCCACACTGCACACTGAGTGGCCACCAGGGGCGGACTCGGACCAAAAAGTGGCCCTGGACTTTCTGGCTTGACTCGTTCAGAGAACGAGTCAGTGCACTGCACGAGAATAATAGCAAAACAGCGAGCAAAGAAGTCAAAACAGCACAGATAGAAGGCTGTTCTAATTTTGCGTCATATTACCTGAGTGTTCCTCGGCGAATATTTAAATATTAACATGAGAGGAGTGGAATAAAGAAAGTGTTTAGCAGGATTGATATTCAGAAGGGTAAGCACGCACTGCTTTGTTTACGGTGTGTATTTGCAGCCGCCAGCCTGCAGCGTCGGTTTCTCTTTTTGAATGACGAATATATCTGCAGAAATAGACAGTTGTCTCATTTACACCCAGGCGGAGAATGCGCATTCTAGCTGACAGTCGGCTGTAGTTCTCTCGGTGTGTTCAAGTGCAGCTTTTTACCCGCTAAACAGGCGACGCGGCGACGCGGCGATGCGAGGCGACAACACAGTCGGCTTTCATCTGCGCTAGTTCAGCTTGGTGTGTTTCCAGGACGTGAAAGAGGGCGTGTTTCAAGATACGCAATGGAGTAGACCAAACTTAAAAGGGAGGGAGGGCAATACACTCACATGCATGCACACGAAACACACTCCTTGTCGGCCGCGCCCGCGCGATCGATTGTCTCATCCATTTGCGTAGAAAAGAAATTTAAAGTCCCCGTGAACCGGAAGTTGCAAACGACTTTTCTCCAGTGTTGTGACGTATTTCCGAGAGAAACGGAATACTAAATGAGGCAAAATGGTGGGCGTGGCTTTTTCCCCAACTAGCACCTGATTGGATCTAGAAAAGTAGGTGTTTGGAGGGGCGTGGTTACGGATGTTAAAGTCCCCATGAATTCAAAATTGACCATACTTACTTTGTTTGCCTAAATTGATCGTTTTGTGGTGAACAATTCATCCATGCAAGTCAATCCACACAAAAAAATTTTTTGGCTTCGTAATCTTTAATCAAAATCTGAAATTTCCCCTCCCCTCTGCGTTGGAGGACCTTGCCTGATGACGTAGGTTTGACGGTTTGGGTGTCTGCTTAACATCCGTAACCACGCCCCTCCAACTGACAGTAGACAGGCTGAATGAAAACACCTACTTTTCTAGATCCAATCAGGTGCTAGTTGGGGAAAAAGCCACGCCCACCATTTTGCCTCATTTAGTATTCCGTTTCTCTCGGAAATACGTCACAACACTGGAGAAAAGTCGTTTGCAACTTCCGGTTCACGGGGACTTTAAGAAGACGCCCAAACCGTCAAACCTACGTCATCAGGCAAGGTCCTCCAACGCAGAGGGGAGGGGAAATTTCAGATTTTGATTAAAGATTACGAAGCCAAAAAAATTTTTTGTGTGGATTGACTTGCATGGATGAATTGTTCACCACAAAACGATCAATTTAGGCAAACAAAGTAAGTATGGTCAATTTTGAATTCATGGGGACTTTAATATTATGATTTCCGTAATTTATATATATATATATATATATATATATATTTATATGTGTACCGGCCGGCCCACATTGGCCAGCGGCCCACCGGGAAAAGTCCCGGTGCTCCAGATGGCCAGTCCGCCCCTGGTGGCCACTCTCCAAAATAAACATTCTGACATTAGAGGGTTGTGGTTTAAAAATATCTGAATATAAATATTTTATTCACGGCCATCATTTGTAGCCTATTCACAAACTGTTTGCTCAAGCGTAGCGTTTTCTCGGAGTTCACTGTGTAGCTGCTCCAGCCAAGGTTTAAACCTCCCCTGAATCGTCGCGCTTATTCATTTGTGGATGTTAACTGAATCTGTAAGTCAGCTACACTGTTTACTTCTGAATATTATATTTTATTCTGGTGCGCTTAACTTTATCGTTTTCTCAGAGTTTAGGCTCATGTGTAATAGTAGCCTGGGCTATTCAGCTACTCAAACATACCAAGCCAACAATTAGCCTACTAAAAACACAAAAACAGATTTTGCACGGGCATTGCACAAGTCTATCTATAAATTACAGGAACGTCTGTCTGTCTGTCAAGTCAAGTCAAGTCACCTTTATTTATATAGCGCTTTTTACAATACAGATTGTATCAAAGCGCTTCACAGTGATAACATGAAAACAATATAACAAAGTTTGTTTCTAAAAGAAATTGGCAGATCAATAATATTATTGAATATTAAATGTTAAATGTCCCCAACTAAGCAAGCCAAAAGCCAAGGCAACAGTGGCAAGGAACCAAAACTCCATCAGGTGACAGAATGGAGAAAAAAACCTTGGGAGAAACCAGACTCAGTCGGGGGGGCAGTTCTCCTCTGGCCAACGAAGGAACAGTGCATGATTCGGGTAGAATTACAAGTCAGATTGGATCGGAACATTTCGATCTGTCTATCTGTTAATCGAATATCTCTCGAACCGTTAGTCTGATGGATTTCAAATTTGACAGGTGACTTCTATGGGCACGAGTAAATGCAGTGCCAAGTTGGATTAGAAATGCAAAAGGTATTGTATATATCGGTAGATATATAAGCAGATAAGAAGCACACATTGAAGTTGTGGTTTCAGAATGTTTAAAAATAAACATTCTGACATTAGAGAGGGTTGTGGTTTAAAAATTGTGGTTTAAAAATAAACATTCTGTCAGCTAAACACTCTATTCAGACACTGTTTACTTCTGAATATTGTAGTTTTCTCTGAGTTTAGGCTCCTGTGTAAGCTATTAAGCAACTCAAACATACAAACCAACAATTACTAAAAACACACAAAAACAGATTTTGGCCATTGCACTAGTAATTCAAAACGCAGTAAGGTCGTCAGGAATAAGGTGGATCTTTGGCTATAAATAAATATACTAGGCCTACATCACATACGACTTCAGTGTCAATATCACTAAGCTTACGACAACCCTTGCAGTCTTTATTTAAAATATATATATATATATTCGCAAGTTTGTTAGAATAGTTCACAAGAGCTCAGTTATAAACACGAGTCTGTAAAATCGGACTAGTAGTGAGTGAGTTTACAAGTTCAGTGACAACCTCTGTTGTCCCATTTATCCATTTGTTAAAGAGATATGGGCGTTAACTGATTTATTTGTTAGAATCATGGTTTTTTTAAATTGCAGCCTTACAGATTCATTTTTTATCAGTGTATTGTTTTAGTATAATAAAAGAGTGCTCATGATGTGTTTCAATGAATCACTTGAATGACAGCCTTGTACTGAGAGACACTGATTGCATTTCTCATATAACGAGCCCTGCGTCCATTTATTTGCCACGTTCATTTACACCAGGGTCATTTACAACCGCCATAGGAACATATTTCCCAGCAGAAATGACACCCACTTACCGTCACCAACACACATTTCCTCGCAAGAAGCCCTGTCACGTATTCCTCTGGCTGTAAACGCTTCCGTCACAAATCATACGTGCTGTTTACCACCAAGTGCTCTCGTTTCACACCGCTGGTGGCCTCCAAATGGATTTTCCCTGATCATAAATTACCATCACCCAGGCCATGTCTCTTACAGGATAAGCCCAGCAAGATCGAACCTTCGAGCACACACCATTGTCAGAACGGTAAATCCATGGCCTCCAAGTCACCTCAATTACAGAGGAGAGTACAGGGCAGTAATGCAGGCGCCTGTATCTGAGAAACCGAACCGGACCCTTGAACTGTACCTGAATACTAATGACAAAAATAAGCAATGCTCCATTAACATAGCATCACACAAATCAGACTTGTTTTTATCACGTTCAAGTGATAAGTATCATATTAATTTATTGTTGTGATTTGTTTTAAGCAGATCTTTTTATGTGGTCTTTAAAGGAGTTTAAAAAGGACATATTGATTTTTGATGGATCTTGTTTTCATAAATGTCAAAAGACTTAAAAACTAATCAATATGCTTTTATTGGTGTAACTAATAAACTAGAAATATAACTGAACCCATATTTGAATGTAACCAAACAACATGTACACAAATATAGTCAGGAATAATACAAACTGCTCAATTAGATTCAGTAAACAAAATAGATTCCCGTTTAGAAACTAGTTAAAGGGCTATTCAAACATATCTACAAGGAAAAAGTACAGACGAATACGAGAATATGCACATATTTAAAGCCCCTGTGTGACCTGAGAATATAATGATCCACAGCCTTTACTACATTAACAAACAGCTTTGGACTGGTATTTTTAGTATGATCGTTCAGCACTTACACCTTAAATGAACTGTATTTATGTGTAAACAGTGGATTTTTATGCATGTTCTACGAGCACATTTTTGAGAAATTTAATTGGACATTTTAGAGCTCCATTAATCTTAAAGACGTTTACACTGGGAAAATGAGTGACATGGAAAGCACAACAAGGCAAAAATGGGTGACTTCAACAGTGCATGTCAAATGAGCAGCTGTGCAATTACTTGGTTCAGTAAATGTACTGATGGAATATGTTTTGTTTAAAACAATAAAGGCAAGAGGTGAAATTAAATCTAGCACACCTTAATTTCTCTAGTTTGGTTTGTTCCACGTTTGTGCAACCTTTGCTATATACTTATTTTAAACTCATTTCCTGCTTTTGCGGCTATAAAAAAGTAAGCTCATGTTGTAATTTCCTGAAACCTTCAATCAAGGAATCAACGGGTTGGTCCATGTTGAATTTGGTCTTTTCAAAAAAAAAGTTGACAAGTTGGTCCCTAATGAATCATACTACTTTCATCTATCTGAAAAAAAAAACAAACAAAAAAAAAAAAAACAGAAAAGGTCAATTTCAGCTTTAAATTGGACTCTTGCAATCGTTCAGTGTCACGGCTGCAGGCAGGGCGTCCAGAACTGGTTATTGAGTGAACATTCAGTTGAGTGGTTTTGTCCTCAATTACCAGATATTCCCCTGTATGTTCTACTCTTGGGAGAACAGAGTGCCAGTCACGGTCCACTGCTGCAGACTTTTATGCAGTACAGTGCCTTAAATCCTTCAGTCCAGGGGTTTGTTAGGAGGGATTTGTGAAGATCACCCTGTGGTTAGGTTGTTGTCTGGTGGCTCTAGGGTCTCGGCGATGTCCTCCAGCTCATCCAGAAGCTCAGAGAAGGAAGGTCTTCGGAATGCATCCATCTGAGAGAAAGAAAGAAAGGCTTTGGTGTTTCATTGAGTCTGTTATATCTTCAAAACAGTTAACCAGGTGATTTGGGCTGCCACATTGTGAATGCTGAAGGTGAAATCTCTCACTTGGCAGGTGCTATTGCTATTCACGGCATATTAAACACACCACTTCATACCTGGCAACAGCTGGCCGACAGCTGCAGAACCCGCTCTGGGCAACCGTGCACCAGCTCTCTGAACGATTCCACATCTAGCCCATAGTCCTGTGAACACAATGATGTACATTTTGATGTAAAAAAAAATTATTTTCACTCATTCCTTTGAAAGAACATGGAAATGCTCCATACTAAAAGATTTAGTGTTGTCAGATGAGTCTAAGACAATCTCTATCTTACCAGAAAATTGTAGGACAATTGTAGGTTTGTTGTACCAACAAACTATATTTCACCAGAAGATTGTAAGAAACACTTCACAAACTATATTTCACCATAAGATTGCAGGACAAACTTTAAAAAAATATATATTTCACCATAAAATTGTAACACTTTACAAATAAACTATATTGCACCAGAAAATTGTAAGACACATAAAGTATAATTAAGTATAATTCACAAGAAAATTGTAACACAAACTTTAAACAAACATACAAGACAAACCTTACAATCTAACTTCTGTATCTCAGTCATAAATTAAGGTCAAGACAAACTTTATGAACAAATACAAAAATGGTGTGCACGTCCCAAACACCCAAATTGGGCTATATATAAACAATATAAGAAGTGTGAAGTCCACACACTAAAAATTACTGCTCCAAAAGAATTTATTAAAAGGCAACGTTTCGACCCTCAGGTCTTCATCAGGCACAATCAAACTTTATTAACAACCTTTATTACACCAGAGAACTCTAATTATAAATTGGTCTCTATGAACATTACGCAATGTTTATAGTTAGTGTCAGTGCAATTCTGGTACATAATATATATATGCTACCGGTCAAAGTTTGAAATAATTATGATTATTCTAAGTCTCTTATGCTCACCAAGGTTGGATTTATTTGATGAAAAAACATTAAAATCTTAATTATTCCAAATTCCAGTAGTGCATATACCATAACCAAATGTCTTTAGCCTCATACATAAATTAGCAACTACAGTGTAAAAGTAGATTGGCCAGAAAATCATTATCCTTGATGTGGTAGAAGAACGCAATGAATAAATCCATTCTAAAGAATCTAAATGTCCGTGCGATGGTTCCCTTGACCAAGATCAAATCTATCTGTTCTCTCCCCTCCAGACAAAATCGGTTGTCCATCAGCATTAATGAAGCGTAAATGACCACACTGCTGCACACCAGAGGGCAAATCCTCTGTCTGAGCTTCCTTTTATCCCCAGTGCAGGAAAGAGAACCATACTAATTCATGCGACATAACAAGCCTCTCTTAAGGGTTATATGTAACCATCCCAGACCTCATGCAAGTACTAAATTATGCATTCTGTGTAACGATTTAGTGTAAATGAAAAAACAAATTTGCCTACATTTATGGACAAATCTTTTGAAATAAATATTTGAAAATAAATCCATTTAAAGGACATATATTTGTGATCGGGAGAATTTAGATTTCATGCATCAAAAATATAATCCATGTCTTAGTGAAAAAATCATTTTAAAATATTTATAGTCATAAATTATTTGTATGTTATGAGGAATTGTTTGAATTCGTTTTTTTGCCCAGAAGCAACACTGTACGACAGTGGGATGGATATGAATGCAGTGGATATGGATGCAGCACACCTATACATCATACATTTATTAATAATTTTTGCTTTATTTATTATTAAATTATTTACTTAACATTTTATAAAAAAAAATATTAAACATTATTAAGCTAGGAGCAGTGAAAGTTTGTTCCACTAATGTTTCATTTAATAAAAATGGTTTAATAGTATTGTTCTTTGCTGTTTTTTTACTATTCTGACATCAATAAAAAATACTACAAACATATATATGTTTGTAGTATTTTTATTGATGTCAGTATACAAAAAACCCCAGCAAAGAACAATACTATTAAACCATTTTATTATTTATTTATTTAATTTATTACCATTCATATATTTTTATATTTTATATATTTTAATTTATTTAAAAACTCATACTGCTTTAAATACATTCTATTAAAATGTTGCCACCAAAACATGATTTTCCAAATTTTTTTGTTGATTTTATCATTGGTGGGCATTTTATACAAGAAGAGAGAACACATTTTTTAAGCATTGCTTTCCTAATCTGGTGGAAGCAATGTGGATAGCTTTGAGTATTTACCTGTGTCCTGGGAAGCACCTCTGGGTCAGCAGGGATTCTTGCTAAGATCTCACACAACATGATCCCGAAGGAAAAAACATCAACCTATGATTAAACAGGGAAAAACGGCCAGTCAGCAGAGGTTGAATTCAGTCTCTAATCACATCAGCACCAGCACTGCCTCTCTCTTTACCCCTGACAGTGAGGAAGAAACAGTTTACAGTTTACTGCATTATAAATGACTTATTTTCCTCAGCCCTGACCTGATTAAGTCTGGCATCAAATCAGAAGGTTCATTTTTAATTAAGATGCAACTGCAAAAGTTTATATGGATTAATGTGAAATCTGTCAGTAAATCAATACTTATTTAGTTTTCAGGGAAAAGACTATTCAACCATGAATGTCCTAATATCCTACACTTTCATTTTCAAAGTCGTCATTTGTATTTGGTTCTCAGTAGGCTACCTTGCGATCGTACGGCTCTCCTCTAAGCATTTCAGGGGCCATCCAGAAGGCCGAGCCCACCAGAGACAGCTTCCTGTCTGGTTCATCTGCGGTCAGTTCCCCCACCTCTCTGGCCAGCCCGAAGTCAGTGACCAAGGCCTCCCTGCCACGCGAGGTCACGCGGATCAGACAGTTCTGCATCAACAAAAACAACAGATTACACATGAAGTTTGTTGCATGACTCACAGTTTGAGATCTTTATCTCACGTCTTTCACTGCAGTATGAATCACAAAACAACAAGGAAGATTTCTCTCCATCTCAGATTACCAAAACGATATGCAGAAGTCAAATCAAGTCACCTTTATTTATATAGTGCTTTATACAACAGATTGTGTCAAAGCAGCTTTACAGTGATAACAGGAAAATGATTAAATGATGCACACAGAGTTCATTTCAGCTGTACAGCAGCTCTAAAAGAAAACAGTGTCACTGTTCAGCTAAAGTCAGTTAAGTGTTGATTCAGTTCCATTGAAAAGATCATCAATTATGAAATGAGTTCAATTCATATATAAAGCAGCTCTGCAGAGTTGGCTGATGAGAGAGACCTGTTGTTATTTTTCAAAACAGAACTACCAAGCACAGTTACAGAATTACACCACAAGATGGCAACATTGCTCTATAACAGGATTAGGATAAGCACTAGGATAGAAATGTTGTCTTTCACAAAATCCAGCTAGAGCCTGAAGAAAGATCCAGTCATTACCTGACTGATCTATTCAAATCCATCAAAGCTGTGGAACTTTATAGTTCCTATCTTCCTCTATTTTCTATCTTAAAACAAAAAGTTAATAGCTGTAACATCAGATTGGAATAATAATATATATATTTTTATGCAATAAATAGTATTATGAAAAATGTTTATTAAATAATAATAATGACTAAATTCAATTATATTTTATAAGCTAATAATATTAAATAGATTATATAAAATATAATAATTACATTTAGTCATAATTAAATATATATATATATATATATTTCTTATACATTATATTAATATTAATATTTTTAGTACACAAAAACCTTACTGAAGTGAGCTTTACTACATTTTCTCTTGTCCATGTTATTCAGTGAATGTGTGTAACCAAGTGAATTTCATTCTTCGCAGTTCTTTCTATGAAACAATGTCTAGTCAGATTTAATTTTCCAGTCAATGAGCCAGTAACATTAGTGAGTGAAATGCACAAATTGATAAATAATATGATGCTGAATAGTGAGAGAGAAAACACATGAGAGAGGAATCCAGCTAGGCTTTCATTACACAATCATCATCTACACACACAAACTCTTCTCTCTGACTTCACACAGTAGAGCATCAGGTAGAGCTTTACATCAATAAGACATCAATGAGAATGTGGAGTGCAGTTGTGAGTTTGGTATCAGGCTCTGAGGTTTCATGTGTGGCAGTAACAGTACCCCTGTATTTTAAATACACCCACTGACAAAAAGCAGATACACAACCACACTTCACCTCCAGGCAGAAACTTGAACTTGTCGTGTTATGTAAGCAAGCCAGTAATGCTTCAACCCCACACTGATAATGGCATCTTTGCTTCAATTAATGCACTTAGATAACAGAAAAGTGAAAGAAAACAACACTGTGGTGGGTGATTGCGTGGTATGGAGAGGTTGTTTGTGTCTGAGTGTATTCATGGTTAGGAATAGGTTTAGGCAAAGGGTTAGGGGATAGAAAATATAATTATAATTAGTAATAATAATAATAAAATAATGTATAATAATGGTCAATATAAACATCATGATAAAAGCAAACACATAAATATTGTAAAATTATGGATAGGGTTAAACTCTGAATCTGTAGTAAACTATAGTAGTAATTTTTGCGCTATGGATTTAAATATCACAAATCATGTGGCTCGTTCAGGTGTGCTATTACTTCTGTAAATAATCAGATTTTTGTTTTTTTGCCTGGCAGATGATAAAAATAAAAATCCCTCGGGCCAGTAAACAACCCCCTAGCTATGCCCCATCTAACAGGGAATATTCTCAACATTCTAGCAAGGTTCTCTCTCAAAGTTATGAACAAACATTCCTTTAGTAACGTTAATAGAATGTTCGTTCAAAGTAGTCTTCAATAACATTATCAAAATGTTAGCACAAAAATCTGTGTTCAGGCCATCCCACTTAGCTCTGTCCAGCGCTGGAAAGCTTTTCTAAAATGTTCTCATAACCCTTCATTTATCAGTGATATTCTTATGAGCTTTTCACTTTTGTAATGTCTCTCACCCATCTCTCTTTCTACAGTCTTTCTTCAAATCTCCCTCTTGCTCGTTCTCTCTTCTCCACTGTCATACGCCCCCTAATGCCGATTTGCTACACGTTTGTTGTTGTGTCTGGTTGTGTCGGTTCGACCAACTTTCAAACAGCGTTTTTCAAATATTGCTTACCCCACCTTTAATAAAAATAGGATGTTTTAAACATTTAGAGAACATCCAGAAATAACGTTTTCATAACTTAAGGGTAATGTTAACAAAAAGTACGTAGAACATTTTTGTTTGCTGGGACCCAAGCTACCATTCCGAACACCTTAGCAACCACATACAGAAGAAATGTGATAAACCATCCAAAACCCGTTATTACGCACATAGCAACACCCTAGCAACCCCACGCACCACTCACATTCTAGTACGTGAAATCAATTTTTTTCAAATCCAATATTAAACTGTTTAAAGATAACAAGGCTAAGGCTATGTCTGTTTTTAGTAAAATCGTGTGCGTGTGAGCAGGGTGGGAGGATAAAAGCTTGAAAGTGGACGGGAGTCAGCATCTCATTTTATATAGAGAGAGCGAGAAGAAAGGAAAAGAATAAAGAGGTGAAAAGCAGTCGCAGGTCTGGTGTTTATGAAATGGTGAATGTTGGGTACAGCATTAGCATAATAAAGGTCTGACCTCCTCATCTCTGTTCAAACACAGTCCTGTGCTCACTGCTCAATGCAGCCTGGCAACTGACACAGTTAAATCTGTCATGACCATGACTGCTTTTCACAGCTCAGAACATTATAGGGGTGCAGGATCCCTTCCCAAAAAGTAACACTTTTGTATTTTTGTCTACTTCACTAACAATATTAGTGACCCAGCATATACACTACAATTTAAATACATGGGGTCTTAGAAATTAATAATTTTATTCGGCAAGAATGCATTAAAGGCAGGGTAGGCAATTTTTTTTTTCAGATTTTTTGGGGGTTTTTTGTTATGCTGGATGAAAGTTTCTTCACATCCTGAGACTGTCAGTCCAAATCCGATTTTTGTGCATATACGATTGAAAATCAGAACAGAATTAGCAAGTGTGAACTTGAAATGAGATCAGAATTAGCAAGTGTGAACTGGAAAAAATTACATTAAATGCAATTTTTTCAAATCCATTTTGAGCTACATTCATACGTGGTTTGAAATTCTATCCAAATCGCATTTCTGGAAATCAGTTTAAGTCTGACCGCTCTGATCGGATTTTGTGTGGTTTATGTGACTCTCCCACACCACGTAAAACGTAAACGTCAGATGCTGTTATTGGAAACATGCTGAAAGTTGCAGCAGAAACAAGGTTGTGTTGTTGCAAAGTGCTGGACGAGCAGAAGACAATGTATATGTATATGTATTGTTTATGTTCTTTTTCATTGTAATGTTGGGTAATGTGTAATGTCCTGAAGGATCATGTGACATTAAGCTGCCATCACAGGAATAAATAACATTTTAAAATATATTAAAAACAGATCTGTTACTTGAAATTATAATAATATTTCACAATATTTGTTTGTTACTGTTTTTAATATTTTAATCAAATAAAAAAAAATAAAAAACTTTTGAACGGCAGTGTATTTACAGTAGGAGTTTCAGGGTTTCCTGATGTTGTTTGTTTCCTTCACGGCACCTGTACATGGTATTTTGAAAACATATTCGGCTGGGCTAATCCTGTTACTTTACAGCACACGTCTTTTTTAGGACACAATGTTCTTTACAAAAAAAATGTTGAAATACCTTGGCCCATGGTGTGAGAATGGTCACATGTGTTTTGCTATCTACATTCCATCACTCAGCTATTGTGTTCATGATGGACAAATTAAAACCATAACCGTAGTAAATCTCAGATATGACTTTACACCTAACCAAAGCCTTTCACTCAATATATTCATCAATCTCACAGTTTCACACATTGAAAAACTATTTGTTACAAAATGCCATTCAATATTTTTATAGTTCCAAATGTGAATTTAAAGTATCCAAAAGTGAATAGGAGTTAAAAAGATATTTTTGCAAATATACCACACTTAAAATACATTAAATTCATTGCAAAATATAGATAACATAATATCAACAAGCGGCATCAGCAAGCAAATAATGCTAGACCTTTTGCTAGAACTAACTTCACCTTAGTTGGTTAAAAGGTAATTGTAAAAATAACAAAAAAGAGTGAGTTCAGAGAAAACGTCTAGCAATGGTTAGTAGATGTCACTTTGAGATATTGTTTATACTTTTAATGCAGTGCAATTCGTTTTTATTTACAATCATTTTATTTTAAAAGATTTTAAGTGTGACAAAAGCATCCAGACAACTTTTGGGTCACTGTGTAAGTATGCCAATCTTCACTTTGACTTTGAATGGGATTATGTGAGATAATATTATGGTTATCTCATAACTAATATCAGAAATTAAAGCAATAAAAAAGTACCAAAAGTACCAAAGCAATATAAAAGTCTTTGCAACAGCCAGCTATTTTATATGGGAAAGGAGGAAATGGACACAAGAAAAGTGTACTAACTACCAGTTAAACACTGGAATACGTGGTTTAAAACATTACTCAGGTCAAGTCAGGCAAGTTAATAGAACATTAGAGTGAAAAAACATTAGCGCATGTTTCATTGGAGTGACATTAGAAATGTCTGTCATTATCTATAATTGCAAGGCGTGTTCTTGGAACACGCCTTCAAATCAAGGTTGAACGCTGCAAGGTGATGTTTCATAATATGTCTTTGCCATAAACTGCTGAACTTTGATCCCTAAAGGCTGCCAACACACCTTAGAGTTGAGGTCTCTGTGGTAGATGTTCTTGTAGTGGAGATAGGTCATTCCTCGACTGATATCACAGCCCAGTTCGATCTTCTCCCTCCAGCAGAGGCTGACATCATCTCTGGCCAGCAGCTCCTCCAGACAGCCTCCGCTAACATACTAGGAGGAGGAGGAGGAGGAGGAGGAGGGAAGCACGTGAGATTCTAAAACGCTTCCAATCCTGACCTGATTTATACAGTGAAAACGCAACTCCCTTTTACAGCATGTTAAATCAGGAAAACTTTCGCTTTGTAGAAACTTATATACTCTTGACACATTTGAAGAACACGATGGTGAGTCACTGGTTGTGTCATAAGATTTGACGGGCAGCCCATTGAGAAAGCTTATACTGGATACACTGAATTGTGAAAACTAAATCCTAAAAGGTGCCACCCACCTCGAGAATTGGGTACAGCTTGTTCTCCTTGACACAGATCCCCAGGTACCTACAACAAGAAAATTAGAGTAATTTACTGTATCCATCTGAGAAATAAGGAATTATACAAAGTTTTAGAACATTTATTAGCTATGACAAATCTTTATACATCTGTGTAAACCCTTTTAAATTGACTTGAGATCATTTCTAAAGCTCGTAAGTGAAATAAAACTTAATTTCAAGCATTTTAGAAGTGCAAAATAAGCTAGATTTTTTACATTTTCAACCAAATGTGAGTGCCTATCGAAAGCTCGCTGCCTTAATGCTAGGGTGTTTACCAGATACTATAGTAGTTTTTAGTTGCAATTGGGTTGCTAGGGTGTTCTGGGTGGTTGCTAGGTTGTGGATGAGACCACCCCAAGCCTCTATAATGGCCTGAATACAAATGGTTAAATGTTTACTCAAGTATGAGCAAATAGAAATATTCAAATCAGTCATTATTTTCATATTATGAATGATAACTAATAAATATCTGATAATACTATTTTGCTGAAATAAATTAAAAATAAAACAAAAATAGCAAGTCAATCGTTTCACATTCTACGAAAGAATTTATCCATCACAGGATTGTACAGTATGAAAAATTGACATTCATATGGAAATTTGCTAAAGATTATATTTAACAGTATTATTAAGATTTGAAGACTAACTAAGATTTGAAGTTAATATATTGAATTAAAATATTAGAATTTAACATGCACATTTAAAGGGATAGTTCACCCTAAAATGAAAATTCTGTCATCATTTAGTTGTTAAACCCTGTATACATTTCTTTCAATTTATGAAGATATTTTGAAGAATGTCGGTAACCAAACACTTTATGGGCCCCATTGACTTCCATAGTTTGTTTTTTACTCCATACTATGGAAGTCAATGGGGTCCATCAACTGTTTGGTTACCGACATTCTTCAAAATATCTTCATAAATTGAAAGAAATGTATACAGGGTTTAACAACTATGACAGAATTTTCATTTTAGGGTGAACTATCCCTTTAAATATCCAATAATGACTGGTACCAATGAATTAAAAATCTCACTAATACTTGCCAAATACTGATATGGTGTAGATATATAATGCATCCTTACAAGCAGTCCTAATAATGATGCTTGTTTTAGCAAACATTACTAAAGCTCAGTAACTAAAACGAGGGCTGTGTTGTATGCATTACAGTCTCAAAGGCTGATGCTTTTAATATCAGAATTTCATCTAAATTGTAGCCAATCACTGGTTACTTTTGTTAAAAGTCAGGAAATTCGAACCCAGTTTTATTATTTAGAGTCAGAGTTGTTTTCTTCCCATGTTCTGAGTGGGTGTTATGAGCATCAGGCCGGCGTGGGATTGATGGAGGTGATTAATCGTGTGCGCAGGGGCGGCTCACCTCACTATGTTCGGGTGGGAGAGTTTCTGAAGTAGACTGATCTCCCTTACAATGCTGTTCTGATCCACGTCGTTCTTATAGATCTTCACCACCATTACTTTTTTTGTAGTGCTGTGCATCACCTGAGCGGAAGAGGACAACAGCATATTCACTAGACTGTGAGTTTCTTCCACTGATATTCTGTAAACACATTCACAACTAAAATAAGCATCCCTCTTATTTTCCCCTGGGGTAATCCTTTTCCTTTACAGCGCACGTTTCCTTTACTACACAATGTTCTTTACATAGAATATAAATTCATTATTTCTTGGCCCGTGGTGTGAGAATGGTCACAATTTTTCATGCTCTGTGTGCACTGATATTAAACACGGTATCTATCACTGTGCTATTTGTAGAGCTTAGTCCTCACCAAAGTCTTTCTTTCACTCAAGATATCAAGCACAAAGGGTTTCGCACATAGGAAATCCCCTTTTGGCATTTTTGTGAGGTCTACTTGTAACAAAATGCCCTTTATTTTCTTCCATGAGGTAAAAGTAACGCAGAAGTGAGAATATTTTGCAAAGCAAGAAAATAAAAGTTAGCATATACTGTAAAAAAAAAAAATGTGGTTAACAAAATGTAATTCCTCAGTTTTTTTTTTTTTAAATCACCTAGTTATTTTCTTGTTTGTGAAGGCTTTCAATACCATTTAAGCTGGGTGGTGACAGTACATGACGTTAACCTCTAGTTCTTTGTTGGGTTAAAAACCGTCTGCAGGATGTAGCTTGTTTTTGGGAGACTACAGACACGTCATGTCTGTACAGTTCTGTTGTACGGACTAATAGGGCCGTGACTTCCAGACAAAATGAATAGTAGATAATTTGGCAGCAGAATTCGGTATGGAACAAAACCTTTGCTCTTGAAAGGCAGCAAGTGGTGGAACGAAACATTTATCTTGAATGCCTGAGATCTCGTTGTGCCTCATTTTCACAGCTTTGATTAAATCAGTGCACTTTCGCTAAAGGGCAGATTATCTAATCAGATTCTGTGCTGTTCGATATCCATTTTTACATGCTGCCTTTAGGACATTCTAGCAATTTTAGTACATTTTTTGCAAACTTTCCATCTCCAAACAGTCATTTGTTTTTGATCCTCCATTATTGACAGGAAACCCTTACCTTGTAGACCTTAGAGAAGAAGCCGGTTCCGATAAGCTCTGCGCTGAAGTCCTCCCAGAATTCCAGCTTGCGGACGGTGGTTCGGAGTGGGTGCCAGCAGTCGGTCTGGCAGTAAGTGTCTGTGGACTCGCTGAGCAGCGTGGGACTGACCGGTTCCGGAGTCTCATCTACCTCACACATCTTAGAGATCTCATCTGCAACACAAAAAAGCAGAAGCAACAGAGATAAAGCTTAGTTTTAAACTGCAGAAGTGGATGTAGAGCAATCAAAGCAACCACGATTTATTTGTAGCTGATGATTTTTTTGTAATACACCAACAATTCATCATAAACAGCACCTTAATCATATGACGTAAGACCAGTTTTGTAGTAAAGCCAACATTGTTTGAGGTCAATCCTAATCCAACACTGCATCTATACGGAGGATTATCCACAGATACATAAAAAATAAATAAAAAAAAACGAGATGAAAAATGACAGAACAGACAATGAAAATTTTTACTTTATCCTTTGGTACTTTGGTTTGGTATTTTTTTGTACCTGTTTAATCGCAACTCAATTATATTTCAGGATACATTTCTTTTCTTCAGCTGTAACCTCAAATAATAATTCTGTTCTATACAAAATACTTTCAAGATATGTGCATAGTTGCAAAGCCTTTACAAAAATCTCAATCATACTACAAACTTAAAGGGATAGTTCAGGCAAAAGTGAAAATTCTGTCATCATTTATACCCTCAAGTTGTTCCAAACCTGTATGAATTCTTTACTTCTTCTGGACACAAAATAATATATTTTGAAGAATATGAGAAAGCAAACAGTTCTAAAGCTAGTAAAAAATACTATGGAAGTCAATTGTCAACTGTTTGGTTACCGACATTTTTCAAAATATCTTCTTTTGTGTTCAGCAGAATAAAGAACTTCATGTTTGGAACAACTTGAGGGTATAAATGATTTTTCATTTGAGGGTGAACAATCAAGTCAAGCCAAGTCACCTTTATTTATATAGTGCTTTTTACAATCCAGATTGTTTCAAAGCACCCTTACTGTGATAACAGGAAAATAATGCAACAAAGTTTGTTTCGGGTGTACAGCAGATCTAGAAGAAAATAGTGTCATAGTCCAGCTTAAGTAAGTTCAGTGATGGTTAATTTTTGTTATAAAAAAGTTCACGAGTCGCTCTGGAGAAAACAGTGATATCATTCTCCAGCTTTTGATATAGGTCTACAATTACTTTGCAAATGATTTTCATTTCAATAATTTCAGCACTTTTTAAAAACATTTCCATAGAAATGTGTATATCGTGATCTGGTGCCATAATATATTGATATCAACCAAAATTGTAAGAATATCATAATATGAAGTTTTGTTTATATTGTTCACCCCTACTATAGTCAAAATTTACTTCATGCAAGTTGTACAAGGTAACAGGATGATACAGTTCAATGAGTTTGCGATGACATCAAATCTCTGAAACATACTCAAGAAAGAGTTTTGTTTGAGAAACAAGTAAAGGAGATACCCTTGAGCACACCTGCAGAATTTACTTTGTTGTCAGAGTTATATCCTATTTCAAATTTACCCAACTCGAAAAGAACCTCTGGTTGATCACTCGTCTTTCTATTTCAGTAGGCAGTTTTTGGTGTTCTATAGTATGAATGTGTGTAGTATGAATGGAATCTGGACATACTACATTCAGTATCATGTGACCTATCAGTGTCAGTTACGTCGTTTCAATGCCATTCATAAATCCTCTCCCGTGACCTCATGGGATAGTAAAGTGTCCATCGTACGCACACTTCAGAATCTCGCCGGAAGTAGCAAGTCATCCGGGTACTTTTTGCCAACTCTTTTATGAGTTCTGTAAATTCGGATATACTTCTTTTGTCACATACTGTTTTTCGCCAACTATATAGTAGGAAAGAATGCGATTTTGGGTGCAGCCTGTGACTTTAAAGATGGTTTGGCTTTATTTAGGCAAAGAAGATGACATAACCATCCTCTAAGAGATTCTTAATGACCTCACTGGATGAACTCACAACATGATGTCAAAATGTAGACTCTGGTCTAAATAAAAAGGGGCCAGCCAAAGTTTATATTTATTTATGTCTCTGTGCAAGCCTTTATGTGCTACAGTAGCACAAACTTGTGGCTGACAATGAGATCTATAAAGACCACGGCTTGCAAATACAAAGTCTACGTGTACATGTGAGCATAGTGCGGATAATCTAGACATTTTATTGAGTTGCTTATTAGCGTGTCAGCTGGAGATTACATCATTGCTAGACTGAAAGCGCGTCATTTTTGGTGCCCAGAGCACCGGGTGTCCTAACTGCCCAATAACATGTTTACTGGCTTCCACACGTAACATCCTGCAGGGTTTCTCAGTGATGATCCTGCCACAACCTCCATCCATCAGCTGCCACCGACACACCAGCCAATGACCCCAGGCTACTGACAGCAACACACTCCCTCGCACTGTATTAGATATGTGTTGGCTTAGATATTCAAAGCTCTGTATCGGTTGCAATAATCCCAAAGGCAATGACGCATTGCTGGTGCACTGGAAAGATCTGTAAAGTAGGGTTCATATAATATCAGTGTTAGCTCAGCATAAACAGAGATTAGATAACTAGCTGGCCACACATATGAAAAAAGGCTATAGTCATTAGAGAGTCTAAGGGATTTGCAGTCTTGCTCTGAAGTTTGTCTACAAGATACATAATTTCAACATGTTTTTTTTTATTGCAGCTGCCTATTCAAATTGTTTTGACCTTGTTTTTGTGCTTGTCGTTGTTTGAGTTTTACAAATTACAATGTACTAGCCACAAAGCATCAGAATTACTTTGTCATTGTTTATTTTGGACATGCACAATGAAAATACAAAAGTTCTTTTTGAGTAACATGGAAATACCATGGTATGTGAATATGGTAATCATTCAATACTAGTGCAATATATGTATGTATTTACAAAAATAAACTATTTAATCTAATCTCTTATGTAATATTTAAAAATGTAAATATTAAACAAAGAAGAAGATGCTCAAATATTAGATAGTTTTGATTTATTTAACACTTTTTACCACACCTGCCAGTGCCGGTGACTTTTTTTTACGGCCATAAATCTTTTTTACAGGCCATGCATTTTTTTTGTTGCAAAAACAGGCAGTATTGACACCAAAATTTTAGATACCAGTGAAAATTCACAATTCTCAGGTACAGAAATATAATTAAGCAAATGTAAAATAACACTGCATTGTCTTCACTATATTAAACATCCTTATTAATTAACCCTTATTAAAGTTACAAAAGTTATTCAGTCAAGAGCAGTGAGTGATTTTTTTCTTTGTCCTTTGTTGTTTGATTAACATTAAAAACACATACAGCAGCAGGAATATTAGGCTGCTGTCACTTTAAGAGCGAATGCTCTTGTACACATGCGTTTACTTTCTCAACAGTTTACGATACTTAAGACATAACCAACAATGTTTACTAAGAAACTTGCTTTTTTTTTTTAAATATAATTTTGTGTGAATTTGTCTGTGATTTTGATGTGGCCTTGTTAGAATTCATAAAAATGTTACTGGACAACAGGCGAGTGACAACGTTTCATATTCTCGCCACGCCAATTTTTACTTGCATTTGGCGCTTGGCGAGTATTAATTTTAGGCTAATTAATATATATAGTTCCCAGATATACTTGGTCACTATTATATTTCCCATAATTACATTTGTGTTATTTTATAGCTTGACTTTACTATTATTTTAAATTTGCAAAACAGTAACAATAAAGAATAAGCTACAACTTTCTTTACTGTTTCTCTATACTGTTTCACAAAATACCATGGTATTTCCATCTGATACACCTGTATTACAGTACCAGCACAATACTGTATGTAAGGATGATATGTGGAAAAAACATGGTGTATGTTGAGAGCACATTTGCTAACAAAAGGTGTTGATTGAAACGTTTCTTTTTCACGCTTGGTTGATATTAAATGCTTCCGCATTGCATTTGTGTGTGGTTGCATGGGTGAACAAACAAAAGCATTTTTCCAAAAACTTCCCTGAGTACATTATGATGGCATGTAAGATGTAATAAGATCCACCGGGGTCTAAATCTTGGTATTTCTGTTATCATCTAAATGGATCATTACCAGAATTATATAAAGTAAAGCGCTCAAAGATAGACAGGTCATCTAACCATCAAAGCTGACATAACAAGAGATAAGATAAGAAACTCACAAATCCTGTATGATAAGAGAGTGATTGCTGCATGACTGGCTGATATTTGATATCTTGTACAATCACGCACAAACCCATGCACATGCACGCACATGGATGCACTGACTCTTAATGCCATCCTCGAATGTCATTGTCGTTATGCGTGATACTTGAAACCTGCTTCGCCAGACGTACCTTGCCTCTCTCACATCCACACAATGGTGAACCTAGGATCGAGTGACGTGGTCTTTGAGGGGGTTTAGCAACCCAGGGAGTCTTTTTCAGTGTGTGTGGGTATGTTAATGTAAATGAGACATGGAAAGAACAAACAAGTGTAGAATGGATTCAGATGTGGTGTGACGCAAAGTGCTTGCTTGATCTGTACCTTGGAAAGAGAGGAAGAAATTAAAAACACACCTCCTGCTGAAATGGTGAACAACACCTCTTTATCCACTTAAAAATTAAAAAAAGAAAAGAAAGAAAGAAAGAAAGAAAGAAAGAAAGAAAGAAAGAAAGAAAGAGAAAGAAAGAAAGAAAGAAAGAAAGAAAGAAAGAAAGAAAGAAAGAAAGAAAGAAAGAAAGAAAGAAAGAAAGAAAGAAAGAAAGAAAGAAAGAAAGAAAGAAAGAAAGAAAAAGGGTCCAATTCTGAGGCAAAGCCATTTTTGGGGGTATTGGGAAAAAAGTGGTTTACAGTGATTTAGTCTACAGCAAAGAGACTGTAGACTCTGTGTGTCTATTCAACAAAGTGTTTTTTCTTGAGGACAGCATATTTTAAAAAAAAACATTTCCAATGGGAGCGCAAACTTATTCAAAATGCCTGCAACATTATCGTTTTTTTTTTTCTTGTTGCTGAAAGTTGAAAAAATTTCAACTTTGAGTGAAACACAATGCTCATTGCTCATCACTGTCACTTTTTACTCAGCCGCCCAATCACAGTGGAGGAGAGGCGGGACTGATACCACATCGACCAACCATCACATCCTGGGTATACACAAGGGGGTAATCCATCAGCCGGAAGTTGAAGCTGCCTGCGGGGGCCGCCATTGTAGCTGGCTATCACCTGCTGTTAGCATCCCATTGACTCCCATTCATTTTGGCGTCACTTTGACAGCGAATAACTTTACATCTGAGGCGTCCAAAGACTCAATTTGTCCATTATTTATTTCTTAAGAAACACGACAATGTATAAAAGGCTCCATTACTTTGTATCTTACGTTATGGCCCCGTAGAAGCCATTCTTGTAAAAATAGGCTAACGATTGCGTCATAACCACGGGACGCTCTGTCGCACAGTAGAGAAATTACCGTATAGACAGAAGTAGAAGCTCGTAGGCAATCGTTTACTGTCTATGAGGCAATCGGGTGGACATGGAGGCATAAAGTCAAGGGAGAAGCCCGTAGATAGAGAGTTCATAAAAGCAACGGGACAAAATATTTCAACAACAGATTTGTTTCAGATTTCAATTCAGATTTGTCCCGGCACAGCTACTAGAAGGTCAGAACGGTTGCTCACGTGACAACTACGTCAGTTTGAGCCTGCGCAGAACGCTTGGCTATCAGGAAGTGAGTGCCCATGTTGGGCTTCAACTCTCTCCGTTGAAATCAACGGGGTCGCTGTGTCCATTTCTTTTACTGTCTATGGGTATACACAACTTTCAACGTGGTTCAGCCATCTTCTCATCCGAAACGATGCCCAGAGCAAGTACTTTACATTGTGTTGACCCCCAGTTTCACAGACTAAAATGCATGTTTGAGCTGTTTTAAAGGTGAACTAAGTAACTTTTTTACCTTAACCGAACAGCTTTGGAGTCATTGTAATGTTTATATTACTGATTTCGTGTTGAATGGTGGTCGTCTCGCACCCCCCTGGTGCCTGTGAGCCGCAAAACCACCCTTGCAACTTTGGGCCGGCGAGTGTTAGGAAGTATCGTGTGATATCAGGTCTCGCGAGGTAACGAATTGCTTTACGGCAAAAAACAGATCTGATAAAATGAGCATCAAACAGAAATAACCCGGCGCCGTATACATGTGGTGTTGGGCGCGCGCAGCTCTTAAAGGGGCCATACCTTATTTCCACTCGTTACAGCGTCCATCCTACTGAACAGGTACCGGTGTACAGGGGGAGGGGATCCGGCCGTGAGTGCGAGCCATCCCAGTGCTATTCACGACAGTACAAGTGCTCCACAGCGACTCTAGGGGTCGCTGTTTGACAAAAACGGAATTCTTACTGAGTGCTGCTTTAACTGAAAGCAACTTGCACTGATAGATCTTAAAATGTCAGTGCCATTCTTTTGTCTCAAAATGCACACCAAGGCATGTTTATAAAAGCCACTTAAATGTCCTAATTGAACTAAGGCCTAATCCTGTGAAACATGGCCTTATATTCATAAACAAACTATCTGCGAAATCAGAATCATGCTTTTTGCATTTGGTGTCCACCAAAACATTTTCAAATTTTTACTCTCGGCAACACACAGCAACAACAACAAAAGCACAGCACTCAGCATGAAATAGATGCTCGGTACCTCATGCTGCTGGCGTTTTAAATACACGTCGCTCCCTTTGAAAACAATTGAAAAAATATGCTACCATATGGAAACACTTTGGTGGCCACACAACCTATAAGGCATTCAGGTACTGTGATTATCAAAACTCTTCAAAGCCCACAGATGAAAAAAGAAACATAAAAAAACATGGGCTTTTGCATTTAAACCAACTGAAGGGTTAAAACAGGTCATTTACATAATAAATAATTCAGTGTAAGGTGAGAACTCTTGTGTGTGTCTCTTTGGACGCTCTCCTTTAGAGATCTATTAAGTTTCCTTATGTCTGTGTGGCAACTGAAGCTCCCTGGGTCAGATCCCCTCTGCTTTCTATGACGTGAGTTCGAGAGTGTGTGAATGAGACAGAAAGAGTGAGAAAAAAAACGAAAGAGGCGATGAAGATTACACTTTGGCTAGATTCATCCCAAAGCTTCTTATTATGTTAGAATATTCAGCGCAATGTCGTCTCACAGCTGGTTACTGAAAACACAAGCTGTGAAAATCTGTGTCATTTCAGATCGGTAACCATCTCTACTCTAAGTGCTTTAATTTGGCCGATAATAACCCTGAAGTCACGCGTGGGTTAAGCAGGTCTCAGTCATCATAGGTAATGCAGACGACACATGCATAATTTACACATACAGGACGAGTGTGATGAGTATTCAAATGCATTCTGGACAGAGACACTCCTATGAATGCAGGTCAAATATCAGTACAGCTAATGGACATCAAACCAAACTGCAAAGTAGTTATATGTATATGAATAGAAATAATCCGGTTTGATTTAGTTTGTTCCATAACAAAAATGACATGCTTTTTTATTTTTCTAGACTGTTTAAAGGGGTCCAGTCATACATTCGCATGCTAATAAAGTTTATTGCACTAAAAACAGTGGTAATTTAGTTTTCCATGACCATTTTCTAGCCTCTCTGATTATTAGAATTTAACTTGCTTTCTTTTCTGCTGCTGTGCCTTTATGGACGTCTATATGTAAATTAGCGCTTTGCATGTGAAATGATTATTCAAATGAATTATATAGTTGGCACTGCTTCATGCATTTCCAAAACAAACTCCCTTGCAAGCCCTGCATTACATTCTGACAGGTTTACACAACAATCCACACTGAAATGTGACGCAACTGTTAAAGTTGGACTTGGACGTGATCAGGAACATTGTTGAAAAAAAAATTCTTTGTTCTTTGACATTCAAAAATCCCACTTTTCCCTTATTACTTCACCATGACTGGCCGAGCCCAACCAAATACTGAAAAGGCAACATCCCAGATAGCACAAGTCTATTTGATGTTATATTTACATCTGGAAGACGTATTTTTAAGAGTGTTTGCTCATCTGCAAGACATCTATAGGACGTTTCCTGTCAGATGTCAAATAGACGTTTAGAAGATGTCTTTAAGATGTAATGATTTAGAATGCATGTTAAACTGACATCTTCTAAACGTCTATTTGACATCTGACAGGAGACGTCCTATAGACGTCTTGCAGATGAGCAAACACTCTTAAAAATACGTCTTCCAGATGTAAATATAACATCAAATAGACTTGTGCTATCTGGGATGGCATCATGACTTTGCGTAAACATACACGCCACTTTCAATTCAAGTGGCGTGTTATCTATACGCATTTTGAGCTATCCGCGTGTATGTCCACGCCGAAATCTTTTGCGTGTATGTCTACGCCATTAAATGTCTGAGTGATTCCGCGTGTATGTGTACGCCGTTAAATGTCCGAGCGAAACAAAGCAAAATCTATATCTACATCTGTGGAGCGATATTTCTTTTCCTAGGATGGTAGGAGAAGACTCATAAATGGTATTAACCCCAGTGACGGGTAGGTTTAGGGACGGGGTTGGGGTAGGTCATATATTTATATATACATAATACAGTAATATAACGTTAAGTCAAAGGCGTTGATAAACACGCTAAAAAGCGATTATGCGTGTTGATAGCACGCCAAAAATGGAAATACGAATTGGCGTGTCATACATACGCCATTTCATGAGATCAGTCTTTTTGGAGTGGCTTGGAAATGTTAAAAAATAGCACAACAGAAAGGACAGAACAAAATTGGTGTACTCACAGTGATATAAGGCCATGTACACTATAACCTTTGGGGTCAGAAAGATTTGTTTAAAAGAAATAAAAAATACTTCAGGATGCATTCAATTGATTCAAAGTGACAGTAAAAACTTTTACATTTGGACAAATAAAAATCTATTTCAAATAAATGCAGTTCTTTGAACTTCATAATCATCAAAGAATCCAGAAAAAACATTGGATCATGTGACACTGAAGACTGGAGTAATGGCAGCTTAAAATTCAGCTTTACCATCAGAGGAATAAATTACATTTTAAAATATCTTAAAATTGTAAAGAGTCGTTTTAAATTGTGTGGGGATTTTTTTCTGTTTAACTTATGACTATTTTGGATTTTTCTGGTATTTGTGTTTTTAAAAAAAATGTATTAGATGATTGGGTTAATGAGTCGAAGATCAGTTGTGATGGATCACGTTTATATAAATTGCATCTTGCTGAGTTGCTGTGTACTTGTTGTTTGCCTGAGGAAGACCTTCAGGTCGAACATTTTATTCTCATACTATGGTTTATAAGCTGTTTTCCTGTTGGGGACCTAAAAATATCCCCACTAGGACACGGATTTTGGATATTGCGATCTTTGACATTTCGTCCCCATAACGTAGGGTTTACCTGAACCACACACACACACACACACACACACACACACACAGAGGGTGCGGTTCATACCAAGACACCATTCTGTGAAATTCCACACTTTGTGAAGATTCTGAAGCACATTACCAGACTATCAAGAGGACAGACGCATCAAATAAAGCCTTGAAGAAAGACCGTAGAGAACTACATAAACCAAATTCAGAAAGGCCAAATCACAGTGTGGCCTAAATAACTGATACGACTAGAAAAGCTTAGGCTGTCCAGCAAAGTCACCCACACATATGAAAACGAGACTCTTCCGTTGTGCAAGGGTTGATCTCCATTTGCACATGTACGGATGGATCTACCAGCTCCAATCAACTCTTTAACACTTACCGGCTCCAACCGGTAATTTACAAAACGTGAGGGAAAGGGTCATCTGATTTTCCACAAAGGATATTTATTCTAATTACATCAAGAAAAAGAGAGATAACAGCTGCAGCCTGAGATCATTAGCAGGCTCACTCAGTCATAATGAATCTTGTTCTCTTTGTTTAGCCTACACTGCATAGATGACCTTAACCTTCTATTGAAACCTTCCACTACAAATGCAAAAGTCAACAGTGATTCCAACAACTTTCATGTTGAACTAACTGATGGACGTGCTGTCCAAATCATTCATGACTGGCTTTATTCCATTCTTGTGTGACATCACAGAACTGTCAAAAAGGTAATTGACCTCAGGTATGAGATGTTTCTATAGTTTGGCAAAACCCATAAGCAACAATATAAAATTTAAACAAACTGACTGCCTGTATAAATAAATAGACATCTTGTGACCCTGAAGAATGGACATTAAACAGTTATTTTAAAAATGTAACAATATTCACAATTACTGTATTACTGTTTTTTTTTGTGCAGTTTAAATAAATGCATACTTAGTGAGCATAAGAGACTTCTTTCAAAAAGCATAAAAAATGTAATATCAGGGGACTGTTTGGTAGCTCGACCCAGAGTATAAATAGAAATCTTGACTTGAATTTTGTTTAAAAGTATAGGGACATTCAGTGCCTGTTCAGCAGCTTGAGAGCACAGAAATTAATTTCGATTTGTCTCTCAGTTTGTAAACAAGAAACAAAAAAATGCACTGACAGCCCTTACAATAGAAGTCTATGGGGAAATCATTTATTGTTTTGCTTCGTGTAAAGCAACTGATAGCAGAGCTTATCAAAACCAGTCATTTTTTCAACTGATTTTAGTGTAAACCTCATAAAAGGTTTTGATTTGATCCTGCAATGTTTCAGTTTGTGCTAAACTGACAGTGCTGGTAGACACCCTGCGGTCTCTGTTACATAGATATAAATATCTGATTTATCACCTACAGTACATTTCCATTCGTACTCTCTAACCTCTCAACAAACCTTCACACCTACACAATGTTACAGATGTCACACAATATAATATAAATCCTCTTGATAGATATATAAGCAATACATTAGAGAGAAAAAATATTTTTAGTCAATCATTTTTAAAGTCACACGCACATGATTTGAAGAGCCAGCCAGTGACATAAAACACATCATCTATCAGCATGTGACAGTATATTTGTATTCATCAGCATTTATAATTGAATATTTGCCAACTGCAGTAAATTTCAGACGTCATTTGGTAACAGCTGGGCAGACGGGTAAACCAACCCGTATAATACAATACAATCTTCTGACCTAACTTGCAACTAATTTTAACCCAGGCTATTAGAAGGTTCCTATACATCTCAGTTCAAACAAAATATCGGAGACATCGACATATAGCCTGCACATAAAGTTAGCCAAAATATGTTCTGCATGGTCCTTTCTTACAAAAAAGAGAACACGTAAAACTATTAATACTTACTCCATCGGTTCAATAAGCTGTTCATATGCATCATGGGGAGATGGTGATGGTCAGCTTCCTGTGACTGCTTCTAGGAGAGACCACACAAGTATGAGCAAGAGCAAATGTTACCTAAACGTGCATTACAGTGTCATAGAATACAACACATTCTATGTAAGATGAAGTGTTGAATGACTAGGTAGTGTTTATTTCTTATCTCCAATTTTTTTTTTTTTTTTTTTTTGCAAAGCTAGATCTTGTCTACACTTATAAAAGATAAAGTAACAGTGTTAGATAACTCTTCTTAAATAAACTTGCTAGATAAAAGATCATTTGATTGTACATTTGGACACTGATTTGTTCCAGACCATCTTTCGAGCAAAAAGTTTTAAATTGAAACAGAAACCCTAAAATTAAAATAATATATTTTTTTCAATTTAACTATATTTTATATTATATTATTTATATATTTTTAATAGGGTATATTTTAATTATATAAATAATATATTTTATTATGCTTCTCATAACTAAATGGAATAACAGTGCAATCTTGTATTAAAAAAAAAATGCATGAGATACTTAATATTAAAATGCATGCATGAGATACTTAATATTAAAATGTTCTACATAAAAATATCTGAATGGTTACAAATATTCAGTAAACAAACAAACAAAACAAACACATAGTTATCTAAATATAAACTAAACGGTATCCTGCAATAGAATTTCTAATTGAATTACAAGAAAGGAAATTACCCACTTACAAAAACACCTGCCTCTCTCAAAAATCTTTCTGGAACCTTCCAGCGAAAACGTTCGTTAGATGTTGATGGTACATCAAAGCGTGAATCCACGGAATCCACAGTATTATGAAGACTTCCTCCTCCAGACCAGGCGCGCAGCTCAGTGCGCATTCACGCTGATCCGCGCGCTTTGCTGTTCACAAGCACAGAACGCGCGCACAGCTCAAGTCAATAAACGTTTGATCAGTTGCCATAGGAACCATAGGAACCTGCGAGATGAAGCCTTCATGCTGATCAAAGCATACACTTCTCAGACTGCAAATCTGTGGCGCTTTCAACACGCGACAGATTTTTTATCTTAGAATATTTTTAAATGTTTTTTTTTTACTACTGATTGTAGGCTACTGCTTGTCATTTTTGTTTTCAGAATGAACAATCTTTCACGAGACCACTGTCCCTCTGACGCCCTCTAGTGATGTACAAATGGAATTTTAAGGAATATTTATTTCCCTAAACTTGATACAGCTAACGAGAGAGAGAGAGAGAGAGAGAGAGAGAGAGAGAGAGAGAGAGAGAGAGAGAGAGAGAGAGAGAGAGAGAGAGAGAGAGAGAGAGAGATTTTTATATACAGTGCTGGTCAGAATTATTTGCCCCTTTGGTAAAAATATGATCAAAGATGGCTGTAAAAAAAAAAAATCTAAAATCTAACAATTTATTGAAGTAAAAGATTTGAAAGTTGGGGGAATCACATTTTGAAATAAATGTTTTTCTCCAAAACACATTGTGAACAATTATTTGCACCCTTTTATTAAATACTTTTTGCAACCTCCTATTATTTGTGTGTGAACTATTCCTTTAAATCTACACTATTCCCATATAATAATGAGCAAAAAGAAGAAAAAATATGAAAAAGCAAAACTAAAGGCAACTTCAATTTATTCAAATAATCAACCGGATACAATATATAGAATTATCAGTAATGAGATCAGAGGATGCTGTAAAGAGCTCAAACATGCTTCGAAATGAAACTGCGTGAATGTGACGGCATGCATTTTTGTAACATGTAAACAGCCCTCTCAACAGTGCTCAAAACGCAATCTCTTTTGTGATATGGATGCAAACATTTACCCTAGCCCTTCAAGAAATACTGGGCAGATACAGTGAGGAATTATATTGAGAGGTTAGAAATATACAGTACAGCGTTCTCTTCAATATACACCTCTACAATCAATCAATTCAAAGTACCGTTCGCATGGTCAGTATCTGAGAAAATGGCTATACATTGGAAACTGAAAGATGCTGTCTTTGATTTCAGCGGGTTAAATTTGCTCCTAGTTTTGATCATACGGAAGAAAACATGGTTACAGGGCCTTCATTTAAAGTTTTCAATAAACATGCATCATTTGAATTATGATAACATTCTAATGTGCAAAGATAAATCTCTCTTTATATATATATTTAGATTTTCTATATAAATATTTACACGGGGAACGGTGCTTCTATGGTCCTGAATAAATCATTTAAATGTGCAGTATGTAATATTGGCAGCTAGTGGTTGAAATGGGTACTACAGTTCAAATTCAAAATACTGGAGAGTTGTTCCCCCCAACCCGTCCTCCTCAGACTCGACACTCACGCAGGTTGCCAGATTGAGGACATGCAACAGAAACGAGTGCAGTTGACAATGGAACTGTAAGTTGCCAAGCTAATGTATACGTTTGCAATGTTTTATTTCCAATGGTTTTTTTTAGGTCGAGTAGAATCTGCAATCTCTGACCCTGTTCGTTTGCCGGCTTCCATGGCTGCAATACGCTGCGTTTTCCGTCAACTGGCAACCCGGAGCGTCTAAATACTATTGGGTGAATTGGAAGTAGGCGGAGTCACACAGACCAAAACAAAAACAGGCATTCCAACACGGAATGCACATTTCAAAGTAGAATAAAGTTGTTTCTCGGAGAAACAAGCATTGGAACTTAGAATGTTTCCTAAATCTCTAAACATATGGTGTTTTTATGACAAAAGATGTCCATAAAGCACCTTTAAAAGGTCACCAAAATCTGTTCAGCAAATCATTCAAATGTCCACTTACATATAGTGGTATTGTATAACCAACTTGGGTTTGTCAGTGCACATGCATATTTTGAGACAATATTACAAGTTTCCTTCAATTTTCAATAATCAACATCCAATAGAACAAACACAAAGGACCAACCGACTGACTCTGTCCAGAACTGCACCACAATGTGAGATTTCTTATGCATAGTAATAGTACCTACACAAAAATAAATCTCTAAAAGAGAGAGGAAAAAAAAAAAATATCACACAAAACAAGTACTATAAAACACAGCAAAGTTTAACATGCAGGGGGAAAAAAGTTAACGAATAAAAAAAAGTTACAAGGTAAACCAACAACATACATTCAACCTACTTGTGCAGAAAACACTCCCCTGATACATGGAAGCATGAACTATGTTATAAATTTCAGTGGTGGAAAAGCACCATCACTCAGACATTTTGAAACTACAGCTAAAACGATCATAGAAAAATAATCAACACAGGAGATACATGACCATAGTGCACATTGAGAAAATCTCAACAGGGCTTTGGACTATTTTTGCTAACTTTAAAACTGAGCTTAAGCAAGTTACTATATTTCTACACTTATCTAAAATTCTACAATTCTATTGTACCAAAAAAAAAAAAAAAAACTCTGCACATGTACTGATGATCTATGCTACAGTTATGAGTATGAAAATGTAAGGCATACATTTGTGTCAAACCAGACTGACAAACATTGATTCCTTTAAGTGAAAAGTCATGCATAGATTGCACAAAGTTATTGTATTTCCTCAAGAACGTTAGAGTATAGAAATGACTAATTCACTCTGATCACGACGAAGTCGGGAATGCACTACTATATGGCATTTTGGTAATTCTACACAGGAAAAGGAAGCGAAAGATACTGTTACCTTCATGATTAAAAGGGTCACGATACTGTACATACAAGGAGAAGAATGATCACGATGCCTATAGTGGCACTATCTAGATGTTATTTGCGCCCTAAATAATTAAACTACTATTCAAAAACATGCTATGCATAATACTCTGATCTCTTGGATTTGGACTTTGTTGTATTAAAAAAAAAAAAAAGTCCAGGTCTGGTCCTGTTCACTGTCTACAGCGCAGACATTATAATACAAACACAAAGCGGTGTGATTTGATATATAAACAAACACACACATACAAACATATCTGTATTTTCTTTAAATCACACCTGTCTCCTTACTATATTTATACACATTTCCTGGCTGCAAATTTGAATTATTAAAAACTCATTTAAAACTTTTAAAAATTTTACTTTTTTGTTTATTTATTTGTTTTTATTATTATTTTCAAATTTTATCTTTGATCAAACAAACCTGATTTTTTTTTAAAGATTTTCAAGTTGAAATTAATATTTGATGAAACTCCGAGCTATTTTTCTTTTATTATTTTCAAACACAGTTCTAATAATCTAATGAGAGATCTGTAAAACTGCAATCAAGCAGCATGTCTCTATAACCGATGAGTTGATGGACCAACCTAAGAAATCATACATTTCTTCTAAAGACGTATTAGTGAACATTGCGTGCAAATTTGAGGATATTTAATTATTAAAGGCCATTTATTCATTTATTTCACTAAAGTTAATATACATACAGTATATTATTTATTCTTAATTTTGTCAAACCTGTTTTTTTGTTGTTGTTGTTTTTAGAAGATTTTCAAAATGAAATTAATTTTGAATGATTATTTTCAAATTTAGGTCAGATCTCCAAAACTGAAATCAAGCAGAATGTCTCTCTAATTAATGACTGATGGACAAACCGAAGAAATTGTACATTTCTTCTAAAAATAATTCTTAAAGATGATCATCCGTTTAGCCTTCAGTGGCGCCCCCTAGCTACAGTAGAGGAGTAGAGCAGAGTCTCCGTTCCGGAGAGGAGAGTAGAAACACGCGCACACAGAAAACGGGTCCTGAGAGACGGCAGAGACCTGGGCGGACAGATACGGTGCATGCTGCTGTGGACTGTACAAATGCATGCATGAACGGGTGGGCACCCTCCACATCAACAACGCCCCAGGTCCATATCCTGGCCTTCCGGAAGCCACAACAGCCCCATCTTGATGCATTTCCCTTGAGTAAGACGCCCACAGTTATCAGGACAGAACTTCATCCTCGCCCACGAAGGGCAGGTCCATGCTCCGCACGCCTTCCTCGCTCTCTTGTTTCCTAGGAAACAGACAAATGTGGAGGTTTAAAACAGTCGCACATTCCAGGCGCGTCAACCTGTCTGCGGCAATGCAGACTGCTGTTAAGTGCGACTAGAACTGTTAGGCAGTGGGTAAATTAAGTCAGCGCGAGGGGAAGTACATGGCATCGCATCAGTCATATGCTCGGGTCAGGAGGCGGCACATGAGAGTGACTGACTGCCATGTTTTTGCGAGGGGTTGTACCGGGGAGGCTGGGACTGCGGTGCCACATGCAAATGCACCCAGTCCGACAAACCAATCAAAGTCCTTGTAAAAAATGACCATGGCTGGGTGGCAAATCAGGATGCTCTTTTCTTTGCGTTGCTGATATTATGCATGAGGGGCATGCAGATATTTAGAAGGACGTGGAAAACATCATCCTGAACTGCCCATGAACCATTTCTGACCATCAAAACCATGAACTGCCCATTTATCTGTTAAAACATTACATGCAAAATATAAATGCTTGATGTACTATTATTGAACATAGCTTGTACAGTTAAATACATACAAGAGGTTTTTAGAAGGGAATATCATGAATATTTGAGATATTACATGCATAAAATGCTGTTTATTAGGTAGGAAAACACAAGCGGAGAAGTTGTTATTCATTAAGCCATCCGAATGAGAATTGTTTTGATCTTAAAAGCATGCTAAAAAAACACCACATCATTCATTTTAAGTGCAGACCATTCAATATGGGCATGACCATTATCTCCTACATATAATACATGTGGAGGAGAGTGAACAGGACATAGGTGGAGCGCTAACAGGCTAGCGGAGCTTTACCTGGGGGTACAGAGATTGCGGCAGTATTTCAAACTCCCTGCTCTCCCTTTTCTAGACGGCAGGAGAGATGCGGATATGTGAGAATTCTTAAATCGGAGCGTATCTATCAAATATTCCTGAAACCATGACTAAACAAAAGCCTTAAAAGAATGTTTCATGCTAAATATTACTTAAACATGCTATTGATTACCACAGAAAATAATTTATACTCGTCTTTATGGTTTTAAAAAGTAAAGTAACGACGAGCTTAGCAAAGCTAATATTATACGCTTATATTACTTTGCTAGGTAGTAATCAACCTAGAATATCATTGCAACAGTGTGCATAGCTGCAAAGGGGCGCTCATGAGTCACAAAATTACATATGGGCGCTATGTGTCAGAAAATGCATACTTCCCTAGTAGGTTAAAAAAGTAGTATATCCAAATTTCAGTATTCATAAAACATTAGGTGAAAAGTAACCGGATGACCTACAACTTTTGGTGAGAATCTGGCATGCACATCCGATGGGCACTTTACTATCCCATGAGGCAACGGGAGAGGATCTGTGAGTGGCAGTGACGTAACGCAACTAACGCTTTAGCTCACATGACAGAGTCTACAAACATTCAAATGAGCCATTTGGGACGGAGCCTTTAGCATCTTCTTGTGTGAAGCATTTCAGCTTAGCAGGTTAATCAGGTAGATAACGGAAAGTACATTAAAAGCGTTTAATGTTAACAATGAGTTTTGGTTTCAAAATGTGATTTATGATTTAAAACCCGTTAATTTATCAACTAAGACAAAATAACCGTTTTTTATTTTGAAATGGAATTAATTCCTGTGACGCAAAGCTGAATTTTCAGCAGCTATTACTCCAGAAATCACATGATCCTTCAGAAATCATGCTAATATGCTAATTTAGTGTTAGAGAATAATTTCTTATCATTTTCATCAATGTTGAAAACAGTTGTGCTGCTTCATATTTTTGTGGAAAACCTTTTTCCCCATAATTCTTACTGTATATGAATAGAACGTTGTATTTGAAATAGAAATATTTTGTAACATTATAAATGTCTATACTGTCACTTTTGATCAACTTAATGCATCTTTGCTGAATAATATATTAAAGCATAGCTTGCCTACCAGGCTTTCGGTGCACTGCTGAAAACAACTTTTTCATTTGTATTTAAGGAATTGAGAAAGTAGTCAAAATTATTTTCTGTGGAAATGCTTTGCATAGACATTAAACATTATTTAACCTGAAAATACATCATTATAGTATTACATTGGAACCTAGTGTAGTGACATAGTCTTTTATATAGTACGTCTATATTAGTAGGTCCAATTAAAGTACTGTCAAACCAGCTATAAAAACCATTCCAGATTTTCAATGATCACAGAAACCACTGCAGAAGTCCCAGTCTATGTTCAGGACGTCTGTTCCAGTTATAGCTCATCCCAACTGAGGAAGACTTACGATAGCATGTGTCCCGGAGCGGTGGGACTCCTGTCTTCCCTGCGGCCCCAATCAAACGGGTTTCCAAAAGAACGCTTGCGCAGCATAGTCCTAACCAAGATCTGTAGCAGAGAACATGCAGTAAGTTTCAAAAACAGGCATTGGGTTATTAATCTGTTTATTCATTTGATGTGGTTATTAGCACTGAACCCATTATGCGTATTCATAAAACAGAATGAAGGTTGTGTAAATAGGCCACCAGGGGTTTGAGATCTCACCACGGTGGCCAGGCTGGGGATGTGCTTGACAGAGTTTTCCACTTCCTCCTCTGTCACTTCTATTAGACTGCAGCAGTTGTCGTCCTCAGGGGGGAGGGGCTCAGCGCCGTGCCGTGTCACCCATGGGTGCACCTACAACAACAACGGAACAAAAATTCCAGCTTTGATATCATTAATTAACTCGAGGCTGTGTCTAGGTTGCTGGAGTGTCCTATATTCACACAGGAAGTGCTTTGAAATCCTCTTTTAAGAATAAGGAAGAGTTCTATTTTTGGTTCAATTGAAGTATGGAGGCTAAATATAACATTATAAGAAAAACTACACTATCGTGTACAAAACAAAAGTTTGGGGTCAGTGAGAGTTGTTCCAAATGTTCTGTTGAACACAAAATAAGATATTTTGAAGAAAATGGTAACCAGACAGTTGATTGGACCCATTGACTTCCAGAGTATGGAAGAAAAAAATACTATGGAAGTCAATGGCTACTGTCAACTGACTGGTTACCATATTCTTCAAAATATCTTCTTTTGTATTCAACAGAACAAAGAAACTCATTCAGATTTGGGACAACCTGAGGGTGAGTAAATGATGACAGACTTTTCATTTTTGGGTGAACTTTCCCTTTAAGACTAATAAACATTAAGCAGCACAAGTGTATTCAATATTGATCAAAATAAGAAATGTTTCTTGAGCACCAAATCACCATTTCTGAAGGATCATGTGACACTGAAGACTGGAGTAAAATTCAGCTTTGCCATCAAAGGAATCAATTACATTTTAATATATATATATATATATATATATATAACTGCAAATATAAATATAACTGAAATATTGTAATATTATGAAATATTGCAGTTATATTGTGAAATATAACTGCAATGTATATATAACTTGCAGTTATATTTCACAATATTACTGATTTTACTGTATTTTTGATCAAATAAATGCAAACTTGGTAAGAATAAGAGACTTCTTTCAAACTTTTGAACGGTTGTGTGTATGTGTATAAGTGGAAAAACAAAACATCAACCAATAGAGCGATTCTGGGGCAAAACTGCTTGTTTTTCTGACCAATCACAGATGAGGACTAGCTTTCAGGAAACATTATTGGTGTCGTTAGTGGTTCTGAAATTAGGCATTTCATCTATGATGGACTCGAAGGAGACGTCCTTGGTGAAGAAAAAGAGTCATACTGACCTTGATTTGTGGGACAGTAATTCTGGTTTCGGGATTCTTGTCCAACATCTTAAAAAGAAGGTCCTTTAAGTCATCTGATATGTCCGCGCTGTAAAGTGGTACAAAAATGCTATCAATGTCAAAACAGAAGGGGAAGGTCTTTCAGGCTCAAGAGAAATACTTACTTCTCGGGAAGCTCCACCGGTTGGGCCTTGATCTTCTGATGGAGGCTCAAAATACGCTCATCCATAAAAGGACACTGTGGAGAGAGAAAGTAAAGTCAAAGGCAACATCCATTTTACACACTTTACACAGTTTTGCAGAATTAAATGTTGGATTATTTTTAACACCGCATATTTCATGAGAAATACAAAGCGTACCACTCCAAAGATGAAACAGTACAAGGTGACTCCCATTGCCCACACATCCAGAGCCTATAAAAACATGATGTTAACCTGATCAAATCAAACTTGACAGCAATTGACAGCAAAATTAGCAACTAGCTTAGAGAAAAGAGCTTTTAACCTTTCCAGAGAAGTTCTTGCGGGTCTCTGAAAGGGTCTCTGGGGCAAGAAATGCTGGCGTTCCCACTGTGCTGGTCAGCAGGGCGTCCGTTCCCTCAAACTGGTTACTGACCCCAAAGTCGGCAATCTTAACGTGACCATCTTCTCCCACCAGCAGGTTGGAAGGCTTGATGTCCCGATGGATGATTTTCTGATAATGTACTGTTGAGGATGAGTAGTTGACATCACTTTTGATTGTTATTTAAAGCATTCTGATGACTAGCAACAAGAACTGTATCTAATCTCACTGTTTGATGCATATTGCAGATGAAAACTAAAAGCTCTAATCTGATTGTTTTTTATGCTATTATTGGTACACAGATTTACTTTAAATGTCAGTCAGATGGCTTCTTCCTGTATAAGTGGCAGTGCTGTTGTCGTTAACTAAAACTATTAAAAAGCTGAAATAAAATATAAATAATGCTTAATTTTACATTAAAAAAAACTTGTATTGATAACCTTGTATTAGAAACTAACTGAAATATAATAAGATTAAGTATTAAAATTAAAGAATAAAATATATATTTTTAAAATATATAAATACTGAAAATATAGTAAAAATGACAAAAGCACATGACGAAATGATTAAAACTTGAAAAAATGAGGATATAAAAGAAAGTGTAAATTTTAAGACAAAACTTAATAAATGCTGTAATAGTATAAAAAATTACAATATGTAGAAAAGCACGACAAAGTGACTAAAACCTAAACATAAAATAAAAATAAAAACCTGAATATATACTGAATATATATAGCCTGTCAAAATATTAATACATACTATAATAGTATATATAAAAAAGGAAGCTCTACAATATTTAAAAAAAAACATAAAAATGTCAAAACCACATGACAAAATGACACATTTAAACATACAAAAAACAAAAATATACTAATAATAAATACTATAATAGTATATAAATAATGCCAAAATAACACTGCTATGTGGGTTGTTCTTGGCTAGAATAAGCTTTGTGGAAAAGACTAATAGTCTAGGACTAAAAGTGTGGCTCCATAACACTTATCAGAGCCTAGCCAATTGCAAGGTATTGTGCCCTTTTAGCTGGATGTACTAGAACCAATCATGAGTACTGATGGCATCGCTAAGCTTTAGCTAAATTCCCGCACTCACAATATTCGATTCCTCTCAGCAAGTCCTGGAAGTAGAAGCGTGCCTGGTCCTCATCCAGGGGCTTATCAGCAGGAACCTCCATCACTGCTCTGCAAACACATGGGGAATGAGACACAGTTTCTGTAGCAGAGTGACACTAGCACAGCAGGGGCCGGCGCTACAATCAGAAATAACGTGCTTACTCACCCTCGTTTGACAAGCTCGAATACTGTGAAAGCACAGAGGAAGAAGAGTTAAGGTGTTGTGCATTACATTCTCTGGCTTCACATACATTAAGCACCAAAAAGTAGAATAAATTGTGCATGTGCAAGTGTGTAGCATCTGCCAAGAGGATGAGTATCTGGCCAGACTTACCCATGTACAGATGGTCTTCACTTGGATCATCCAGCACCTACAAAAAAACAACCCAAAGCTGTTTAGAAAGAGAACGAAACCAGTCAGCATAAAACTTAGATCTAATTTGATGCAAATACAAACAAGGCTTTGAGCGAAAAAAATCTGTTCATTTGATATGATGGACTGCATTAACTTTTAACGTCTAATTATGACAACCGTTTTCCTGACTTTTTTGTCCAATGGAAATTCATGGAAAGGCTTACTTTCAGTGTTTTATTGACTAAATAACAGCTGCCCTCTATATATCAGAACATTGCAAATTAATACATTTTCCAATAAAATATTTTTGAAAAAACAGTTTGTTTCTTCTTCATATTATAATTTTTGCATTAACCTCACTTCATATTGTTAGATTTATGCTTACAACTGTCTTATTTTAATTATCTTAAGGTTTAAACGTTTTACTAGAAACAAAGCAAAATGTATTTTTGCAGTGTATAACAAACTATATATCTATCCCTCACTGTTTCACATTCATTCATGGTTAAAATACTTTCCCCATCCCAGTTTAATAAATGTATAGGTGGATTTTCTGTTTGTCCGACGGTGGAAGCATTTTGGGAAACCTGTTCGAAAACAGTAATTCTTTTTTAAATTCCACTTCCATTAGTGGGGCATAAATTACACACTTCACGCTGACATAAGTCTGTGAAAATACTGCATACTGAGAATAGAAGCACCCACCTCCACAAGCTTAACCACATTAGGGTGATCAAGCTTCTTGAGGATGGCAATCTCCTGGTAAACACGCTCTAGAGGCCCTTTGGGCTGAGGGGGGCCCTCAGGGGCCAATCTTGCCCCACGAGGAGGAGGTCTGCCTGTTTAAACCAGCAAAGAGGAAATCATGTGAAAGGTTGAAGTATTAGGCGTTCTGCTAGCTGATGAAAGTGCGCCCCCAACCTCACACACATACACTCAATCATAAACCCCGCTGTGCGTTCCATCTGCTTTAAAGCAGACACTTACGCGGGAACCCAGCCTGCCTCATCAGTCGTTTCTTGGACAGCACTTTCATGGCCTGTGGAGAGCAGTGAGAATGAGAGAGTGAGAGCAGATATCCAGTGTCATTACTGGTGCTGGGTAACATATGCCCCATTCTACAACCAGCACTGTGATACAACTACACCAAAAAATGGGATAAAAAAAGTAGTAATAACTAATCAGAACAAGGAGCAAATTTAAGATAATATCATATTATTTCAACAACAACATATTATATTCTTATCATTACTACAGCATGTTAATAATATCAATTATTATAAGGATATTCTATCTCAAGTTAAAATTAAACAATTTATCAAATCTCAACAATACACAGTGGCAAGAATATGAAAATATATCAATCACAAACATTAACTCTTTCCCCACCAGCGTTTTTTTTTTTAAGTTGCCAGCCACCGCCAACATTTTCACAAAATGTTCATGGCCCCCAGAAAATATTTTGTTGTATGAATATCTGAACATAGCCTGGGTTTCCCCATGCTGCCTTTGCGCAGCGCGATTTTATTCACGCTGCTAGCCACTCTGGATACCATGGACCAGATTTTCGCCTCAGCGAGGGGACCAATCACAGAGCGAGGAGGGAGCAGCAAGACGATGACGACGTCTATGCGACACACCGAAGCAGTTTGTTTATTCCTACGGAGGATCAAACATGGCAGCGGACGCGAAGTTACCTTTCGATGCAGCCTTAGATACATACGCCATTGTGTACACATAAATCTCTGACCCATCGTCTTCTTCCTCGTCTAATTTCTGTCGCTCTACACACGTCATCTGGTATAATTGAAACGATTGGCTATGAGCTACGTACAGGCGCATTTGATAGACATTCGCAGCACCTAATAAACGGCTCTGGGCATTCGTAAACCACGCCTCAAATACGAGAAAATGAACATGTGGTTCCCACTTCCCAGACCACGTCTCAATCTCAATGAGACGTTGTCTGACGTTACCCAGGCTAAGAGAATATAGGATTGACTCTCTTTTGCAGCCTGTCTCTAGCAGCCAGGCGATGAATTGCAGTTTAAGTCACTTCCGTGTTGGTTTCAAGAGAGAGACAGGAAGGTTGCCGCTTGGTTTTTGACTACATCCAGATCGGATTCAGAACGATGATCAAAACAGAGTAGATTGAGTCCATCAACACCCCAAAAGCTTCACAATCCTATTTCATTCAGTATCATTTGGCAGTTTTGATTAATATGCTGTTTAATGTTGATGATCGTGATATTTTACATGCCTCTGCTTAGATATGCTATCGCTTGTTTCTGCTTCTTCTTCACATGTTTTTTGGTCAGGAGATTCAGTTCTCTTTCAGAAGATGTGTCATAGTGCCCCCTACCGTATAACAGTGAAAACACGAAAAACCGTAAATATCCGTCAATGGCAGGGAAAGAGTTAATAGAGGAGCTGGATTTTGAGGCAATGGGCTTATGCAGAAAAACTACATATCCCATCATTCTTTTAAAAAATACAGCATAGCAAATTTGTATGCTTTTCCCTTTATTTTGTTGCATTATTAGAGCTAAAATGCAAAAAATAGAATGAAACATGTCCATTTTACTACCGTACAATTCAAATAACTTGAATGCACATCATAATTATGATTTTGGAGCCCGTAAGGAGGAACTTCCTGAGAGGATTTGAAGGCAGCCTGTGATGGTGTCTATGGGACCATTTTTGGCTGCTGAAGGGGACCTCAACTAGGCAATCATAATTCAAAGATCACTGATAACACTAGGATGTTAGCTCTTTACTCGCTTAAATAAAACTGAAATGAAGTGTGTAAATATATGTGTGCGAGATTGTTAAGAGACCGGGTTGCATCACTTACATAGTATGTGTTGTCGTCTTCATTGTACGCCAGCTTGACAACTCCATAGGAGCCCTTTATCCAAAAAACAAGGTGCGTCATTCATGACAACTTGTAAGTGGAACAAATTGCAGTGCAAACACAATCAGTAACAAGCATTAACTGAGGGAAACAGGAAGCTAAGTGTCCAAGCATTTTTGCCATTTGATTAACTGGAGAACATGTAAACCAAACCGAGCCAGTAGGCAACAGCCGGTGTCATGATGAACTCCACAGACAGGCATAATTCCACTTCTGTTCTGTCTCTATCTCTCTCAAACCTACACACACACACACAGGTCCCAGCTGGGAGAGCAGATTGCCGTTCCAGCAGGGAATCCAACCCTTAGACAAGAGATGAGAGCAGAGCAGGAATCTCCACATCCAAGCTGACAGTTTACCATGCCCTCGTATCAAGATGAAGCTTAGTGGAACAGCAACAGTGAAAACACTTCACTGCTCCTTTAAAACGCATTTCTGCAGTACTATAAATATTGTAGTAAATTCATTTCATGCTCTTATCATGCTCTATGCTTCTTAGAATAAAGTACGGTGGTAGTACTATGGTTTATTGATGGCATCAGATGGGAATACCAGGGTACTTTGCTATATATATTATGATCACCATATTCATATCCCATAGTAATCTGAATTCTTTGAAAAATAACGTGGCATTACCATGATGCCATGTCCAAAAAAACAACATGGTAAAACACGGTAGCCTCGTGAGACCATCCTGATCTCGCGAGCTTTCAAGGTTTCACTCGCAGATCAGTCTGGATACTTTCCGTTAAAGAAAATTTGGGAGCAGTTCACCAAACGAACGTCCAATCACCGTTGGCTTTGAGGCGGGTTGAGGTGTGACGCAACGAGAAGCGCGACAGTTCAGTCTAAAGAACATGTCGGCTTCAGCGGATGAAACTAGCATCAGCGTGGCTATCGAGCAAGTTTTATCGGAATTACAGAGTATTTCTTCACTGAAAGAAGAGCAAAACACTGCTCTGGAGGCTTTTCTCAGAGGAAAAGATACGCTCTGTTAGTACGTCATATGCTTCGTTGATCTGATTGGTTGATTTGGCCCGTCTATGACCAACAAAGGCCAATCAGCTATACAGTATTTTCGCCCCTTACCAAAACTACTTCAACGGAAGGTTTCCAGATGGATATGCGGAGCAAATCCATCTGGCGGAGTCAGGTTAAAAACACGGTACGTTGTCTTAAAACATACTTTGTTTCAAAACATGGTACATGTCTATTCTATTCTGTTCTGTTCAATTCTATTAAATGGTATTACAAGATTATTTAAACACCATGGCATTACCATTGTAGCATGGTCATAAAAAACATTTATTTAATTAATTTTAATATATTAAGCAATTGTGCCTAAAAGGAAATCTACCTTGTTTTAGAAATGTTAAAAAATAAAGCAAAAATACTACTAAAATGCTAATTAAATTATATTTGAAGAGTACAACATTGAACAAACTGTTACAAACTGTATTCTCTATTCTATTCTATTCCATAAAAAAACCATGATGATTTTACTTAAATTCTGAATGGTCAATGGTGTCAATCTGTGTTTTTATTTTTCATTTTATACATACAACGTTTGGGATTGGTAAGAATTTACTCAGAAATTTTGAAAGAAGTAACTTATGCTCACCATGGCTGCACTTATTTGTACAGTAAAAACAGTGATATTGTGAAATATTATTACCATTTTTAAAGGACCGTTTCCTACTTTAATATATTTTAAAGATTTATTTATATTATTTCTGTAATGGCAAAGCTGAATTTTCAGCAGCCATTACTCCAGTCTTCAGTGTCACATGATCCTTCAGAAATAATTTGCATTTTTAATTTACCATACCAAACATGGGAGATATAAGTTTGTTCTGAAATAAGAACAACAGCACAATTAATATTTCAGCAGAGCTTTCATTCATCTCACTCGTAGCAGGGAACGATCAATGCATAAATAATAAATGAAAAATAAACATACCTTTCCGATCTCATCTTTCAGCTTGTACTGGTTGAGCTGCACACAGTCCTTTTGAAATAAAGAAACAAATTTCATTGATCAGTGACACTGAGGTCTTTTTAAGGGGGTTTTAGTCACTGAAGGACAACTACTTCATCCAGTGTGGCCAAAGATCACAGCAAACGCAAACTTGATTCTCTCATCAAGAATGATGCTCGCAACATTCCAGGTTCAAAGAATCAAAAGCATTAGCAAAAGGGAGTACTTGAGCCGAGAAAGGCACACAAGCTAAAGCTACACACATTTCTTGCTGATTTCATGTCCTAATGGAAAAGCAGAAGCATCTATTGGGGGAATTTTCTCTTGACAAGCACCATTGAGAAGAGGGGAATTGCTCCTGTCAGTAACCTTACCTTACACACCTTCTCAACCTTGACTTTGCAGACTTGAAGCCAGTGCAGAGAATGAAGAAAAGGAAATGATCTTCTCAAAGACAACATCAGTTCTCACACAAGCAGGCCACAGCATCTGACCGTCTCGTTTTTAGTGGTTCCAAAAGTTTGGAATTATTATGATTTTTTTAATGTTTTTCAAAGTAGTCTCTTATGCTTATGCATTTATTTGATTAAAAATACAGTAAAAACAGTAACATTGTGAAATTTTACAATTTAAAATAACTTTTTTTTTTAATGTGAATATATTTCAAAATGTAATTTAATCATTCTAAAAAAAAATCATTCTAATATTCTAATTTGCTGCTCAAGATACATTTCTTATTTTCAATGCTGAAAACAGTTGTGCTGCTTCATATTTTTGTGGAAACCACGATGCACTACCAACCAATTAAGTAAGATTAAAAAAAGGGAAATATGAATACTTTTATTTTCAGCAAGAATGCATTAAATGGATCAAAGGTGACGGTAAAATGTTTCTTTTCAAATTAAAAGCTGTTCTTTTGAACTTCCTTACTCAAATAATCCTGAATTTTTTTATTATGATTTCCACAAACATATTAAGCAGCAAAAACTGTTTTCAACATTGATAATTAAAGGAACCATCACTATCATTTTACCATTACATAATTTAATACCGATAATAATTGGGCACCAAATCAGAATGATTTCTGAAGGAAAACAGAAAACAGTCATTTTATTTTATTTAGTAATAATATGTCACAATTACTGTTTTTATTGTATGTTGGATCACATTAACTCTTGATGAGCATAAGAGACTTAAAAAAAAAAAGTAGGGCTGTCAAATGATTAATCGTGATTAATCACATCCAAAATAAAAGTTCTTTTTTTACATAATATATGTGGGTGCACTGTGTATAATTATTTTATGTATATATATAAATACACACACATGCTTGTATATTTTTAAGAAATATGTTCATGTATATACTGTATATAGATTTATATATAATTTATATTATATATAAATATAAATATTTTATATATAAATAATATTTTTTTCTTAAATATACATGCATGTGTGTGTATTTATATATATACAAAATAATTATACACAGTGCACCCACATATATTATGTAAAAAAACTTTTATTTTGGATGTGATTAATCACGATTAATCATTTGACAGCCCTAATAAAAAGATAAGTGAAATTATTCCAAACTTTTGACAGGTAGTCTACATTATTATTAGGCATGATGGAAGCCATTGTGTTGTCGTTTGTAAGGGACTTTCAAACACTTCCAAACACACATGGCGTTAACTCGTGCCACCTACCTGCAGGTCTGTGATGGACACCCGATGAGACTCCACGGTTGGTCTTCGAGGGAGGCGTGGAGACGAGTGAGGAGAGGTGATTGGCGAGTAGGGCAGCGATGGGTAAATATAGCGTCCGTTCAGCCCCGGAGAACTACAGGGCGACGAAAGTGTCTGTGAGCGTTCCTGTAGTGACAGCTTCCTGTCGGAGAGGCTGAGTCTGCCTCGGTGCTCCTGCGGTTCTGGGAAGAGCGCTTCCGGGCGGCCCAATGTGTGGGATAAGAGATCACAGGAGGCCATACGGAAGGGCGGTACCGGACCTGACGATGCCGGCTCTGGCGTTTCCGAGCTGTCCATGTCCTCCACCTCCTCCTCCTCTCCGCCCTCCTGCCCTGAGCCATCACTGGGCTCGTACTCCGTCACCACAATCATGGACTCCATCTCGTTGGTGCAAGGGCTCAGGCGCGTGGATGGGGAAGGGAACACAACGCAGCTCCGCAGCAGGTCAGGCAGTGGCTGTACCGAGGGAATGGGCGGAGCATGGCCGAGAGCGGCAGGGGGATCAGAAGAGGGCCAGGGGGAGACACAGGGAAACATAGTGTCCTTCCCAAACACCTCTCAGTAGTCCCTCCATCAACACCTTGCAAGAAAAACAGATTTGATAAACCTTAGGTGTCACACAGTACATACAGAAATATCAACTCACAGGGCTCCCACAGCTTTTGACCAATACATCTCTTTGATTTTGAATATCATTTGGGAAGTGGCCTTATGAAAATGAGGAGAAGTCAAGTCAAAAGGACATTATATTTTCTGTACTTTTTTATTAGTTTTTTTCTTGATTTTGCCCACCACTAATATAGATCACAAAGAGCAATTTCAACCCCCAATATTTTGTAATGTACAATTTATACATAATATATTTATTATATAATAATGATATTTAACATTTACATTTTAATTCATTGGTATTAATTTATAGTATTAAATATTATATAAATAATATACAAATGTATATATTTTTTCCCATGACTTTGAAGTATAAAAAAAGTCTACGCCATAAATAATAATAATAATTATATATCTTTTTTTTTATTATTATTGATTTAAATTAATAACGTATTATATTATTTTTTACTATTGAATGTATTTATGTATTTTTACTATTTATGCATTTTAACTTTTGACAATATAGGGTTAAATATATATATTCCATACCTTTTACAATCCTACAAAATCAACATTTTAAAATACACTAAGATTTCCAGGTCTTCCCTGATGCTGATTATAAAGCATAAATGGTCTTTAACTGACTATAAAACATATGCTTGACCTCCATTTTTCTCTGTCCTTATTCTCCGAGTCTTGTCCTTATCTGTACAAATGAAATGACTGAATACAGCTAATAAGCTGAATATAAGATGCTTCAAACGTTACTCAAAGTAAAGCCTGCTGGGAAAAGATTACATATCTCCACTCTGCTCTGAGCTCTAATGCTCTGTTTCTAATGGCCTTGATTTACATGCAAAGTGCTGCAGTTTCTTTGGAAAGCAGATTTCCTGAACATTAGAGACACTGTGTGTGTGGGAGAGGTGTGGGTCTCACAGAACGAGAGAAATATAAGCAGGTACAATAAAAACCACATTCATTACTCCGAGGGGTTCAGAAAGGAGAACTTGTGTGGGCTGGCCCACCCCCTCCATGCGTCCTCATTTCTATTTCTCACATTCACAGAGATTCAATGCAGCTTAGTTTTTCTTCTCTGTCTCTGTCATTTCTTCATCTGCGATCGAATCTCTACTGATGTTTTTGCTGTAATATCCTCTCGGGGCCCTGGCCTCCATGCATTCTCCTGTCAAAACACCCACACAGCTGGAAGATGGTGTTCTCTCTCCCTCTTTCGAGAACACGCTGCGAAAAAAAAGCATATTTTTCCTCAGCGTTCCTCATCTTTGACCCCTCCCGCATCCATTTCTCAAGTCATTACGTCCCTGACACTCATTTTCACATTAAATCAGAACACACTGATGAGGATTCGAGCTTTTCTAGCTAAAAATGTCAAGTCATACTGGAAATAACCCCTCCAAAAAAAAAGAAGGAATTGAAAGAAGGACCAAGCCATATCCAGAGACCAGACTGAGTACCATAGACACTTGGGGCTAGACTTTAAACCACTTTATAATTACCCAGAACACCCTAGCAACCACATAGCAACACGATAGAACCAGTCAGAACACCTTAGAAACAACTTAGGTGTCAACCTTTGTATTAACCAAGCCGAGCACCATTCATATTTATGCATAAAATGCAAAAATGTAGTTTATTTTGTATATTAAACTGTCTCTCTCTCCATCCATCACCTACTGAGAGATTCTGCCAGCAGGAGAATGAATGATTGATTCTACATGACATCAATATGACAACAAGTGACAGCCAAGTGATTGTAACATGATATTTGCAGCATCCTGTCTTATAAACATTTTCAAACATAGGCTACATCATGATTCATCAGTCAAACAGACAAAAGTACCATTATGCTCATTAATAAACTTGAAACATTTTAATAAGTTATACATTACTGCCATTATATTTATGCAGTTTCTATTTTAATCTTAAATGTCATTTTACAAAACCGTTTAAATATTTGGGGACAGTAAGATTTTTTGTTGTTGTTGTTGAATGAAACTAATAATTGTATTCAGCAAGGATGCATTAAATTAATGAAGTTTCCACAAAACAAATATTAAGCAGCACAACTATTTTCAACATTGATATTTCCTGATATTGCCAATCCCTAATATAGAGATCACAAAGAGCAATATTTTATAATGTGCAATTTATATATATAATTGATAGCCATAAATTAGTTATTAAATATTATATAATATTATATAAATGCAATTGAGCATAATTGTAAAAAATATTTTTTATTGTCATGAAACGTACTGTGATAATTTAACCAATTTTAACCACTTACACCAATTTAAAATTCCCTGATATTTATTTGTTATATATGAATATTGTGTAGTAATGTTTCTTGAGCACCAAAAATATTAAAATACAACTGGCTAAATATTAAACTGGTAACAATTTAATTTCACAATACTTCTGTTTTTACAGTATTTTTAACAGATAAATGCAGCTCTGGAGAGTATAAGAGACTTATTTCAAAAACATTATTAAAAATATTCAAGAAACTGATTGCGTTGAAAAGTGTGACTAACATCAGAAGAATTGATTATCTCTGACGACAATCATTCAGTATCAAAGTATGACATTACTGTACCATGGCACTACATTCTTATTAGTACATGTTGGCTAATAAAGTAGCACGCAACAAAACGAGTCAGCCATTTCAGGATATCAGAGAGACCCTTTTAAGGTCAGATCAGATTTGAATCACTGCTCTATCCCTGGTGTGGACGCCGTTTGTGACTTCCCATGCTCACATCTCTTAACCTCGCAGACGGAGAGACAGCCGTATGTCCGACACATTTACCAGAACAGGTGCTGACGGTGGGATGATGAAAGTGTGCAGAAACTCAGAGGGATTGATGTGCATTTAACCAGTCCGAGCGGCAAGCCACTTTGAAACTGATGCGGACGAATTAAGTGTATGTTGCAAGCATTACCTTACCGGAAAAAAAAGCAGATTATCACATCCTCTTTTCAAAAACAGGAAATACACGGTAGATGCGGGCAAGATGTGACCTGACTGCAATGGTAAGCTGAGCTATTTTAATCTGAGAGCAGTTTCTACATTCTTCTGTGACCTACTTCGATCTTTGATGGATTGCAAACCAAGCGTTTCTCCTCCATGTTCCCAACCATCTAAACACACACAAATCTCATTTGTTATAGAGACTTGGACTCACAAGGAAACAATCCCTGGGGCCTGGTCCCCCTCTGACCACATGTATAACAAACAGGGGTCTACATTAAAGGGCTTCTACAAAGTACAACATCAAACGCATAAAAAGATCCACCGTTTTCAATCGAGCCCTTACCCAGGAGGATAACCTCCTGGAAGAAACCAATATTCCCCTAGAAACAAACAGATGCAGCCTTACACCAGATGACTCTGAGTTTAACACACACTTTCCACTCCCTGGTTGTTATTATTATGGCGAGATACACAGGGCGTCCACAGGGAAAAGGGTCCACAGAGGACTGACCGTATGGGACCATCCGGAGTGCAGCATTCTTTGAAACATACGCTTTAACAGGGAAAAACCTAATCTTAAAGTACTAATCTGTGGTCAAGAGTAATGATGACAAGAGGCAGTGTAAAAATAATAATAATTATAATAATTATAATTTTTATAAAGTAAAAATGTTACCTGTTAATTGGTTAACAGTAAGTTCTTATGTAGCCCCGCCCCTTTTCAGCGCTGCGCTCGTTGTGTTCTGTCTTCCGGTAAGATCTTTCGGATTTATGAATGAACCACTTGTTTTAAAATGTTCCCGGTCTGCAGACATTTGTTAAGACACCCGCTTCGAACATTACAATGCTCATGATAGCTTTCATTAACTCTACAATAAGTAAATCCACTTCACCAGCTAATTACTCTTCGACAGCGACGCCACAGAAATATACAGAGCTACCGCAAAATAAAAATAAAAAAAACGAAATTCTAAAGATGGCGGCGTGCTTGTTTCTCTGGCGCATCAGGTCTATACATTGGAAACTGCATCTATCAGGCTATTTCATGTAATTTTACAGTAAAATACTGTTAAATTTATGGTTTTTGGAAGTGAAAAAGAAGTTATAATTTTGACTGAAATAAACGTAAATTCCCAGACAATCCCAGTGTGACACTTCGCATTTGATGGTTTTTCATTGTACTAAATCTGTTTCTTAGTTTTTTACTGTACATTTCATAGATTTTTTTTAAAAGTGTGATTTAACGTTAAACTACCATGTTATACCTATAACACTTTAAACACAAGTTCTGGGTTAAAAATGAGTTAAGCTCTCTCAACGCCATCTGTAACAGTCTCGATGATGGCCACAGATAATTATGTTTCTTTACTCAGTTTTACTATAATGCATCGACAGCTGAAGTCTATAGACCTTATTCACAGCAGCGCCATCTTTTATTAGTGGGAATGAAAGCGAGGCTGTGAGGGATAGTCATGCATCTCTTCAGTGGGTTGTAGAGTTATCAAATGTTCAGCTGACGAAACACTGGAAAAATGTCTTTCCAAGAAATTTCAGTAGACAAAAAACTCCAGACAACATTATAAGTACAGAAAATTATAAGTGATCTTGGAGCTTTATATTGCTTTTACAGCGGATGCCGTTGAAAACACGGTAAGTCTATCCCTCACAGCCTCGCTTTCATACCTGTCATGCCGCTGCTTTAAAAAGCAGAGATGTGCAGCTTGTATTCTGGTGCTTAAACTTCAGTACAAAATTATATTTTATTTTAACTGTAAAATTATGGGTGTTTTTTTTTAAGTTTATCCCAGTACAATGCCTTGCCCCTATAGACTCCTATTGCAAGTGCATTCCTTAAAACAAAATTTCTGTTTGTTTTTACAAACTGTCTTAATATTTTTTTTTTCTTGTAATCAGTAATTCTTTTTTTATGGAATTTGAAAGGGGTTTAAAAACAAAAAGGCCAAGTCGGTGGATATTTACCATGCCATTATGTTAGTTGCATGTGATCACATTCCATAAACTAAGAAATGAAAAGTAATTATGGCAACCACAATCATCCTTTTTGCACATGAAGCCTGATAAATAAACAACTTTATCCAGCTCATCCTAAACTAGATTTCAAATCATACCCGGATGGCTCATTCCACAGGGAAAAGCCCTCCAGGGACCTTCTTATGGCACTCTCTCCAAACAAGGCAAACTATTTTAGACTCAAACACCCAAGCAAGTCAGTGGATACAAAATATCATTCGCTAATAATTAGACACAACCGACATCTAATGTACTTGCATGCATGCATCTCCTTTCATTATATTATACGGATTAAAGCATCACACAATAACTGTCAAAACCTGGTGAGCTATCAAACTAGACAGCATTTTTGGACCTTTGATGCACAAAAATACTGTCTAGGCAGGCAGCTCACAAGATGTTGATACACAGCCAGTGATTTTACGGGCTTCACTTGTCAGCTGTCAAACAGGCAGGATGAAAATGAATTAAGGATGCTGAATTCTTCGGTAACTGGGTCATTCTACAAAACAGGTGCCATTTTTGTCTCTCATATACGTGTGTGGAAAAAATTACTTTAACAATGGATTATGTCAACTTTAAACACAATAAGAAAAATACAAATATACAAACTTTCAAGATGTGGACTCTTGAAGGACAAGTTACAATCTTTTCTTTCTTTCTGTCTTTATTTCAGTAGTTCATTCTTAATTTTCAATCCTGTTTACCTGAACACGTAATGTAAATATTTAAAAATTGAAACATGGATTGAAAACATTAATTGTCTCAGTGACTATTAAAAAAAATCTTACAAAATTTTACTTTCAATCTCCTTACTGAACTGGAAAATGCGCCTATTTCGTAGAATAACCCAACTTCTCATTTGTGAATAATATAACTAGATGTGTATAGGCTTTGTAACGTTATATCACTCCAGTTTTACAGTTGACATGCAACGCAATTTCGTGCCATATAATCTGCAAAAGCGTCATGTAAACACTGACACTGGCTCGAAGAGCTGATGCCGTTTGGAGAATAATTTTAAGGCAGGTTGTTATTTTGCTAAAGCTGGCTAACGCATCTCTTACGAAACAGATGTTTGGAAAATCCAGCCGAGGATTAATAAAATGATTGTGATCACGTATGTTCACGCATGTCGCTTTAGAGAGGTACAATACAAATCGTTAGTTCAGTGTTATGTCCTTACCTCGGGCGTTTATAAGATCCTGTTTTTGAAGGGTATGTTGTTAGCTCGCTGGCAGTAATGGTAGCGGTTTATGATATGGTGTATGATGTGCAGGCAGCGGGGGACGAGGTGCTTCTGCTGCCGAGAGTGAATGTGAGAGGAGTGGCGACATCTAGCGCTCACAAGGGGAACTGCGTCTAATGATCAACTGACAAGCAGGGGGTCACTAGTCCTTGATTAATTGAACCTCATTGCTGTACTTCACTAGAATTCCTGCACTCTTATTCAGTTGCATTTTTGACACGGAGCCAATCACAAATTAAACTTTTGATTCTTACAATTTCATGTAAATCCCCAAAGTATAATTTTATTGATCTTTAGTACTGTCAAATCAATTAACTGCATCTAACACAGTATCTAACAAAGTGTGTATATATATACACACACACACATATATATATATTTACAAACTTTTATAAGAGATGCAATTGATCAATTTTACAGCACTATTGATCTTACAAGCCAATACAATTATGCTCCAGGGCCAGGCTGAACTTTCATAGCCATTGACATTTCAAACTGTATTTGGACACAACTATGGGCATTTATTCTTGTGAAGAGACATCTCATCATTTACCACAACAGTGTTGGACCTACAGAAATAAACTTATAGACATTGCTGATGGTGGACAAATTATCAACCAGGTTTAAATTTAAAATTGATTAATATATTTTTTTAAATGATTTAAACAAATTCCTAAAAATGTGTTAAAATAATCAATCTAACAGTACAGTACTATAGTAAGTAGAAAAGTATATATAGTATAATTTATTGTATAAATTGGGTTTTTATACATGAAAACAAAATATTTTAAACTTGTTGATTGCTTACCCTCGCATAAGAATGATCATATTTGGTGGTCCATAGAAGTTAAAATATTAAAAACGCAGCATTACATAATCAGAACACTGGGAAAATACTGAACAAACAGGTTCGTGTCTATTAAAGCAATAATTGAATGCAAACTTTAAGTATGTGCTGAGGTGTTATGATATTGCACTGTTAATAAACAGAATGACACGATGCTAAATCAGTCCATCACCTAATTGATGCATTAATAAAACACTTTTTATATAATTAACCAGCTTTATTACATGAGAAAAGTGAAAAAAACTTTATTGCAAAATCAACAAAACAACAAAATTACCAATTTTAACAAACCAAGAAAAAAAAAGAAAAAGCGCACAATTTCTCAAAAGGAAAATAAAACTGTACAAAATGACATTGTGATAGAAACAGGATTCACACTATCGCCTTTTCTGGAAAATATTTCCCCTTCCTCCTGGTCCTCCTCGACCTCGGCCCCTTGCTGCGACTGCAAGGGAATAAATAAACAGTTAAGTGGTTTCATCTTATGCTTTTGCCATGAAAAAAAAAAAAGCCTCAACTTGTTCAGAAAATAAATGACAAACAGTGCCATTATCTTTTCCATAGTTTTTTGTGAATATTTAAACAAATTGTAATATTTATTTTAAATTAATTTAGTAGCTAAAGTGCACTTGACATTGCAACAACTGAATAATACAACTGCAGTTATATAATAAAGTCAACGATACCATAACAAGGATGTTTGATGACGAACCTTGTGCTTTGAGAATAGCAGCTTTGCCTCTTCCAGCTCCTGCCCCTTGGTTTTTGTTTTTCATGCTCTTCAACATAGGGGCGTTTTTCAACATGTCAGGCAGAATGAGAAAGCGTATTTTGCTGCCGCGGATGTACACCTGCTCCAGCTGGGACACTCTGCCGTCTCGATAGGTCACTGTAATGTTGGACATCTGATTCACACAACACAAGTGCAGTTAGTTGCATTATTCACACACGACACATTGCAAATACAAGTTTAGGGAAAATGTTTGGGAAACAGACGAACAACGCATCAAGTATGAATTCAGATTTTTGTGGGATCAAGATATTTTTAGCAGTACCTGGCAGTTCATGTTATCCTCTGCTTCAATCAGTTTGCCCCTGTACACCTCACCCGTGTTTGTCTCGCAGGTCACGATGTGACCCTCTGCTTCATGCAGGACTTTGATGGGAACACCAATAGACATGTTTCAATCTGGGGGACAAAAGACAAGTTAATTAATACACAGCAAATTAAGGTTAATTTCGAATCAGACATGACTAAAGTAATAACTAGTGGACAGCAGTACAGTGAGAATGTCACAGTTCCTATCTAAAAAGAGCCGACTCATTAGAACGATTCGTTCGGCAATCGGACTACACTTGACACCACGCGTTATCGCGCGTTATAGCCGTGATTCACTAAAAAGATCCGGCTCATAAGAATCATTCGTTTGGAAATCGTGTTCTGTGCGTATTAGAGGACACAATCCACGCTCGAAAATAAACGTCATGAAAATCATTCAGTTCTGGTATTAACTATAGTTAGCTTATACTGACTTCAGTACCTAAACTAAGACATTCACAATAAATACCAAGAATGATCTCAAACGAGTCGCATGAATAAACCAAGCAAACAATGAATGTCTAAAATGGACGCTGCTACGCTACAGAATCGAACAGATCAAACAAGACTGTATATTTTAGTGAAAAACCAAACAACAGACTACAAATAGGCTAGTAGGTTTTTGCCATCAAGCATTACAGTACCTTGAGTCGACGGCTTCGTAGAAATCCACACTATTGAACAACGTGAGTATTTGCGGCGTTTTCCCGCTCCCACAATGCAGCTGACAGCAGAAACCCCGCCTTTTCCTGGAACAGTGTTGCATTTTGGGAGTTGAAGTCCTATTACTAAGGACAATTCAGGTCAGTATGAACAAGCAGAAGACACGTCAGATTTACAGAAGAGGGCGGTATTGAATTGTGGATACGATTAAAACATTGTCATTCAATTTAATCTTTCAATTCAATGTGCACAGATAGCAATTGTTATAATAAACTGTTTAAAAAATCTGTATGTGACAAATTCAATAGGTGTCTCTTTGATTTTTTCATTCTTCAGCATTTATTTCTGCTTGTTGGTTATTTATTAATTATTATTTATTTTAAAAAAATGAATAGCCTATTAGATATTTATTATCCATGAAATCCATCTTTGACAGACAGATCTTGTAAATGATTCTGAAACCATAAGAGAGAGAGAGATAGAGAGAGAGAGAGAGAGAGAGAGAGAGAGAGAGAGAGATAGATAGATAGATAGATAGATAGATAGATAGATAGATAGATAGATAGATAGATAGATAGATAGATAGATAGATAGATAGATAGATAGATAGATAGATAGATAGATAGATAGATAGATAGATAGATAGATAGATAGATGTCACAGTGTCTGGTTGTGTTTCCCTGGGTTATCACTAGAGGTCCTCGTTCTCACGGTGTCATTCACATTAGACTACAATTCCCAGCATTCTGTTCTGTCACTTATCTGATTTTTGCACTCAGCTGTTTCCCATCACCTTGTTAGTTCTGTGTGTATATATTCCCTGTCTGTGTTAGTGTTTGTTACGGAGTCCTTGATTAATGTCCGCACACTTCTGTTCCTGTTTGCTGCCTGTTCTTGTTCATGTTTTGGTCTTGTGTTTTGGATTGCCTTATTGGATTTTGACCCCTGCCTGGATGACTACGAGTTTGGATTTCCCTTATATTAAAAGACTACTGCTCTTGGATTTTCTGCCTCCTGTGTGTGTTCCGTGACAATAGATAGATAGATAGATAGATAGATAGATAGAGATATTGTCCATGAAATCCATCTTTGACAGATTTTATAAATGATTCTGATTATATATAGCCTATGTGTGTGTGCGATACAGTATATGGCACATATAAAACAATATAAAACAATAATGGTCAGAAGAATTGTTAAACATTGGAAAATGCTTGGAGAAGTCATTTGTCTGGTTTTGGCGTGCGCGGCAGCATTATACTGTCTAAATTTGTTCTGTCATCCTGGTGATTGACTGATTCTGTGTCTATTCTTAGCAGTAGTCGTTTCCTCTTTGTCTGTAAATCACAGAAGAACGAGAGACCATGTTATGTTCAAAATTGGCTGAATTGAGCCGAGACAGGAAGTAAACCATTACGTCTGGCGATTCTGTTTATTAATTGAATGTTCCTGTTTTCCAAGGGAAGTGGTACAAACTAATAAAGGTCTGAAATGTTTGTCAAAGCGCAGAACGTTAAACATTTGGTTTATTTAATTTTGCCGCATAGCCATTTATTAACCTACGGTATTCTTTTATTTTGTATCAGATGCTATCTAAGGAATTTTGTCATTGCTAAGAAGGAAAATGAAAAATAAAATTCTTTAATAACATTAACAGGAAAATGTGAGTGTTTATAAAACAAAGTCAACAAAGACAGTTTCTATGACCTGAAACGAACCCCATGAGCTTGAACCTGACATTCTGAAGAATTTCACCTGCATCGAATCCACAAAAGAGAAAGAAAAAAACTCAATTCAACCAATTACAAAACAGTGACAGTGGAATAGGTGGGGCCATACGTCTGTTGATCACACAGTAACTCTCAGCAATGTCTTCAAACCTCATTTTACCAGCAGAATGAACCTGCCAGCTGCTGCTGATCTATGTGACAAGTCTGTTAGCTTCACTCCGATCTGATTTACACCACAAGCATTCATGATGGAATAAGATAAATTACTGTGTAAGCCTGGAGATTCGTTTTTGTAAAGGACATCTGTCTCATTAAAAAATAGTGCTGTCAAAACAAAATCAAACCATGCCACTGCTGCGCTGACTGGCATTTCTCAGCTAGAATCAACAAACCAGTAGATTAGAACTGATATACTCTGACCAAGTGCTGGACACATTGCAGTCTTTATAGAGCAAATGAACAGACTCAATGGAAAGAGTTTCTGTCCTTTGCTTATAGGCTAATTAGTATAATTCGGTAGTTGCTATTAAAATAATAATATAATTAAAATAACATAAATAATAAAACAATTTTTATGCACAAAGCTTCAAAAAAATATGCATGCACTGTATGTATTTTTATTTTAATATATTAAATTACATTTTTAATATTTACTCAACAAATATCAATGTAATTGTATATATATATATATATATATATGTAAGGGGATAGAATATGCAGTTTGTACAATATAAAAATCATTATGTATATGGAAAAGTCCACATAAAACATGAAAACACAACGTGTGTGTGTGTGTGTTTGTGTGTGAAAATATGAGAATTTACAGCAAATGATAACGTATACCCTGTAATTACACACTACAGAACCTAAAAATGTCAACTCCCATGTGACAAATACAATACTATGTATCATCATAGCAAGTCTTTCCCACTCTAGAGCTTCTTAATGAGGAAAAGAGAAGTGTAATGGTACAGTTTAAGGGATCATCAAATGCCCCTTCATTTGATTTCCATTGCATTAGGCCGGCCGCTGGCGTCAGCAGCCTCTCTGTAAATACAATCATAGCCGGTCTGTGTATAGTCCACGATGCGTGTGTGTCACAAGAGAGGATTATACACCACTGTCCTACATCTTCTGACAATTTTATGATCCCTAATCATTATGTTGTGTTGAAGAACAAATAAATCTATTACAAACGATTGCACATTTAATATAGTATTTGTGAATCATTACAGTTTATACTTGCATTCTTCTGGGAAATTCGATCATTATATAGGAATCAAAGTCCACTTTATTGAGCACCAAAATATCCACTTGATGTTGCACAGACAGTATGGCTTAAACTCTAAGCATAATTGATGCCTGCGTGTGATTCTTATCAAGAACATTAGGTTTAATACACTTTCCTTAAAAAAGGTAGAACCCCAAGGTACAACAGATGTCACTGGGGCAATACCCTTTCAAAAGGTACTAAAATGTATCACTTAGGTACTAACATGTACCTTTAAGGTTCCTTATTTACCATTTAGGGGTAATTAAGGTAAGGTGTACCTTTTGGCTTTTGTACTTTTTGTACCTGCGTGCCACCCCAGTAACAACTTGTACTTTTTTTGTTGAGAGTGTACACCAAATACATAACACTCTATTTGTTATTTGGTTATAGCTTTGTTTTATTTAGTACATTTCCTTAAATATTAACACATGCTTACAATCAGTAGTACAGTATAATTCAGTTTGGTCATGTTTTAACAGGGCTGCACGATTAATCGAAATAAAAAAGGAATCACGATGTCGCTTGGTGCGATTATAAAATCGCAAAGGCTGTGATTTAATGACATAAGTGTGTGTTGCATGTTTCGGAGTGAAGAGCGTACAAGCTAACAGCTCATGATCTGGTGTTCTCAGTGTCTCAGAGCGGCTCGGTTCACAGGGGGGGGGGGTAAAATTTCTTGTTTTTATTTATTTATTCAAGGATCAATTATTATTATTTTATAGTCATATTAATATGTTTCATTTTTAATATATTCATATATTTCAAAACATTTCTGGACAAATTGTGCAGCCCTACAAACAAACAAACAAACACACACAGCAAACCTGGAGCTTTTTTTTTTCAATCACATTTTAAGTCGCATTCTCAATTTTGCAATTCGTTTTTTTTTTTTTTCAGAAATCGTGCAGCCCTATGTTTTAAAGCGCTACAGAAGTTCCGGCAAGTATATTGATGGTACATGTTCTCAGTTTGGACATAATCCTACTAAAAAAAGCACAGAAAGATGATAGTTCCGTATGGCACGGTCACAACAGGTTTAGCTGAATTCCCCAGAATATTGATTTAATCCATTAGGCCTCCCCCACTTTGACCAGGAACAATACTCTTTTATTAAAGCTCCTTAGAATCATATAAGCTTTGAAAAAAAATCTCTACAATGTCAGCAAACAAGTTCTTTATGAGGTCTGAAAATCTGCAAACACCATCAGGGGTGTTTGACAGCAAAGAGAAGTAAAAATTCCTGGAATTTGTGCAGTAAGGATTCCCACAGGAGCTGCGTGATCCTCTCATAGCTTTATCTTTCCTGACCCTGGCCTAGATAGTACTGTAAATGAAGTCACCCTCACTAGCACAGCAACTCAGAGCAGTGATTGCTTCGTGAAGAACAAAACAAGCCTCATTTGGATATTTTCGGACAAATTGTTGGGTAATGGAAGTGTGTGTCATGACACTTCTGTAAGATCAGATGAGTTGCTTGTCCTTACGGGGAGCAGACATTTGACATGTACATTAGTAATAGCACTGCAGTCTTTTACCGTCACGATTTCTACATGGTCTTTGATGGAAGGAACTTCCTCCCCGGTATGTAATGAAAAAATCTGTGTCGAACTGGTGGGAAAGGAATGTTCCAAAGTTCCATTTAAACTGTATCCTAAGTCTTGGAATTCCGTTTTTGGCCTGATTTTTGCTGGCATTTGCTTTGTAAATTCATCGCAAGAAATCATGCCGTGAATGGGATTGGGATCCAGCACAAAGACATTGGACATCGTACAAGAAGTCTCAATCACACTGACCGCAGCAGAAGAAGCAGCCATACCTCCGTTGCTGTTACCAATGGCCAGTCTGTTATCATGCCACATGAAGTGCTGTCGGATGATCCTTCGGAAGGTGTGCCTGAAGTCACGTATTCGGTAGGCGTATATAAACGGGTTCACTACTGAATTAGCATGTGAAAGTATTATGGCCAGGTACATGACCCAGTCCTGAGGTCGATCACACTGAGGGCAGAACAATGTGAAGCAGTTAATGATGTGCAACGGGAGCCAACAAATAGCGAAGAGGCCCACAATGATAGCCAGCGATTTGGCCGCCTGGACCTCCTTTTGCAGTGTGGACCGGGAAGAGGATCCGTTCCCGTGAGTGTGTCCGTGCATGTGCACTAGCTTCTGCTCCATCTGTCTGAGCTGGCGACGGGCAGCCATGAAGATCCATGCGTAGATGGTCAGCATAGCAATTAGCGGAATCAAGACGCAGCCGAAAAAGTTAAAGTAAACCATGTAACCCATGGTGACCACCTTCTCGAACAGGCACTCTGTCATACCTTGAGGACAGGAGCTGTTGGTGCCCGCGTCGACGCGACTGTTCCAGCCTAGCATGGGGGTCAAGCCGATGACCACTGAAAGTATCCAGCATACTGCAATGATGCCTTTGGCTCTTTGGCTTGTGACAAGGCTGTTGTACCTTAGAAAGACAAAACAAAAACAGATATGAAACAGCAATTTTAGAAGGAAGTATGCTATGAAGCACTATGGTGATAAGCATGCCAAGTTTGGTCATTACAACTCTAACTGCCTCAAACAATATGTTGATGTTTCCTGAAGCCCATCCTGAAGTGGGCTGTATTGTTCTGTATTGTTCACTGTCAGGGCTGGAAAAGGGTTATTTTCCCAAATCTACACAAGCATGCACTGACTTTGCTCCTGGGAAATGTCTATTGTTTAGGTGTTAAGCCCTGGTAATTGTTGCCAAAATGGAAAATACCAGGATATGTGTTAATAAGAAGCATATAATTCACCTGTATTGTGCCTAGTCTTAAAATAATACTTTGAGGCTTTGTTTTTGTACAACTTTGAACGAGGCTGTAAACTTAATCTTTTCAGTGGGGTTAGGAAACATAGCCTGGTTAAAACCAGACCATTCTCAGTTGTAACTGAGTTATGGTCTGGCAAAGCGTCATAGACAAATCATTTCCAGAGGGGCGTCACCAACGGACGTCACGGACAGACCTAAAACCAATCAGAGCGATGAAGGAGATGACGTATGCAGAGCGGTGGAGAAACATCTCCGAGTGTTGTTCTTTGCTCGGGTTTTAACAAAAAGGAAACGTTCAAATCGCTTAAAACAGACGCGATAGCTGATTCGAACGAGTGATGTTCGACGGCAGAATCCATCTTTGTAATGTAGGCTACAAAATCTGCTTCAAAATCCCAGCGCTGTCGTCATCGTGTAAAGCCCGCCCCAACGTTTCTGATTGGTGCCTCGATTTCGGCGGATTAGAAATGAGCTTGAATGAGCTCTTTGCCAGACTAACTTTCAGAGCAAATCTAAATTTGCCGGAAGTTGTCTGGGTTTTCCCAAGCTATAGGAAACAACATTATTTCCAATAATTAGAAAACAAGTAGAATTAAATTGATCAATTAAATCAGGGGGTTTCAACTGCAAAAGACTATTAAAAACTTTTCACAGTACTTTGAGAGGTGGCATAAATGCAATTCTCTAATTCACTAAAAAGAGCCAGGTTGCAAGTCATTGTTCACGAGTTGGATTATACTGGTTGGCTTTTTGATTCTCTAAAAAGAGCCGACTCAAAGTTCATTTGCTCACGAGTTGGACTACACTGGTTGGTCGCACTGTTTATTTGTTTTGTTTTGTTTTTCTAAAAAGAACTGGCTAACACATGAGTGATTCGAGTCAGACTACACTGGTTACGCTGTATGTTTTTGATTCACTAAAAAAGCGGCTCATAAGAGTCATTCGTTCGAGAGTTGGACTTCACTGGTTGTGCTGTACGTTTCACTCTGTAGATTCAATAGCGGTTTTGCGGGGACTTATTGCAGGGAACTCTGTCAGAGTAGGCTATTTAATCGGTATTGGTTCTGTCCACTTAGGCAGAAGGATGCATGTGAGAAATGGTGACGCAACCAGGCGTCATTTGGTTATGTTATTCTTTAAAAAAAAAAAGTTTTTAAAGTGCCCCTATTGTGCTTTTTTGAATATTACCTTTCAGGCAGAGTGTAATATATCGTTCTGTGAATGTAAACGGTCTGCAAAGTTGTAAAGTCGAAAGTGAACGATGTGTTATGGTTCTGCTAATCAGCTGTGGGTTCACTATTACCAATAAATGTATCAGTTCCCGCATGTACGATCCAATAAATTAGAAATATACACATCGGTTTGTTGATGGACATACACTTGTTAATGCTGATGGTGAGGAATTACAGTTGCAACATCTCATAATGTATGTCAAACTGAGTAGCATATCACTGAGCATCCTGCTCATGTCGTCCTTGTGATGGAGGTTCGGGCTGAATGACTAGTTCTTCCAATCTTTCATCATCAGATCACGCTCGGATTAATATGGTAAAATTGATGCCAGCATTTCTGTCTTTACAGTAGCCATGTTTCCATTCACTTGTCAATCGAATTATCTGAAGTTCGGTAAAAAAACTCATGCGAATAAAGCTGGTGAAAGTGTGTTTCCATCAAACGGCTTTAAAGCGGATAAAAACCTGTGCGTAATGACGTCACATGCTGTTTTGCGATCAAATTGGTATATCGAATTGATTTGAGACATGTTAAGGTGTTTCCATTCATTTTCTCATCGAATTGCACAACATTCAAGCCAACATTTGCGAACAAAGTTTTACTAGCCAAAATGGATCGCACCATAATAACGTTTCCATCCGCGTTTATCGCATAAGCCGTATATCGATCAAGATAAAATTCGATGAGACCGATCGTATTTCATTTAAATCGATATTCATGAAATTCTATCGAATTTTACTGTTTCCATAAGGCATTTTTCATTCGATATCACTTAATGCGGATAAAAACGTGTGGATGGAAACATAGCTAGTGTGTACTATCGCTGAACTTTAGGAAGCCTCTGGTGCTGAAATGCAGCTATGGTAATGGGCATTTAGTTTACGACACGTGCTGTAAGGAGGAATTTAGAGAGACTGATTCACCGTTGAGACGTTTGAGAATCATTGAAAAATGTGGTGATGTGAGAAAATTAAAGTGTTTTTTGACCCTTGATGCATGTAAACCCGTTGTAGGAGAACTCCAAAACTAAATTTAAAATAGCATAATAGGGGCACTTTAATACCTACCATAATCCCCCCTCCCAGCCAGCCCACGGGCCCAAATATATAAAAAATATTCATGGTAACATTAGAATAAATTTTGTTAAGAACATTACTACATTGAGACCCCCACACAGACCCCTGGTTGAAAAACCTGGCTAGAACTAAAATAAATTATACAAAGCATATTAGCAATTGTAAAAGCATCAGTTTACAAACAGTTTGGAATACAGCTGTGCAAAATCCACCACCGCTATGCATTTCAAACATCCCGTCGAGCAGACAGCCCAGCTACATGTTTCCTTTGCCAAGGGCAACAGTTGGAAACGGTGGTCAAATGTCAATTGTTCCAAAAATCCTTGGGCTTATCAGGCCCATCGAGAACAACAGTGGCTGCTTCATTAAACCCAGAGGACTTACAGGGCTCCAGTACTACTGGTACCTCATTTACACGCCCACAGAGACTGGAAGCCGGTAGACCTTATGTAATCAACACTTGCCCAGGCTTTTGCTGTCACTGCTGTTCTCTTACAACGCTCAATCTACACCATGAGCAGAAATGTGCATCACACCCTGTATGCAGGCAGGTGGTAAAGTCCCACACCTTTCAGCTTCCGAAAAGTGCTGCTGAGAACTGCTGGGCCAGAGGATTTAAGAATAATCATTACGATGTTTAACTGGAGTGCAAAATGTCCCAGGTTTAATACCCAACACTGGTTACTTTTACATCTTCAGTAAATTAAGTTTATATCATTGTATATTATACAATTAGTAGTAAAAAATACAAGTATAACTCTTTGTTACATATTTTAATTACTAATTAAAGACTATATATTTCTTCTGAAAAAAAATTAATAAGTTTAAAACTCCCTTACTGTTTGTGCAATGAATGATACCAAAAATCATCTGGCTTGTGGAGCAGAGGTGTGCTATTATTTTTCTAAAGGATCAGAACTATGATTTACACCTGACAGACAATAAAACGGCTGAAAAATCCCCTAGGCTTACATTGAAGGAGGGACCCGAGTCACATCTAGATTGGGGTTAGTAAACAAAAAAATAATCTAGCAACCGGTGTTGTATGCCATTTAGAATTGAATTGAGAATGGCTTTTGAACTACAATTTAATTCCTGAATTTGAACTGAGGTAGCAAACATGCATAATTTCAGTTCGAATTTGAACTTAAAAAAGAACAAAACTGAATTTTTCTTTGAATGTTTGTAGCTGTTTAAAAGTTTTGAAGCAAGTCTGGATGAATGGATGGATGGATGGATGGATGGATGGATGGATGGATGGATGGATGAATGGATGAATGGATGGATGGATGGATGGATGGGTGGATAGATAGATAGATAGATAGATAGATAGATAGATAGATAGATAGATAGATAGATAGATAGATAGATAGATAGATAGATAGATAGATAGATAGATAGATAGATAGATAGATAGATAGATAAACATTTACAATTCAGAAAAAAATTCCTCCTTGTGTCATTTCACATCAAATTCCAACTCTCCTTCCTGTGGGGTGTGACTTGTTTGTTGCTCTTTTTGTATGTCACCATATTACAACATGGTGCCAGATTGAGTATTGATTATTGATTTGGCTCTACTGAAACAAACTATTCTTGAAACATTTGTCAACAGCGTAAAGCTGCATGACTCCTATTTACTGCAAAAATCATTGCAAGCAGTGAGAGAGTGATTAAAAGGGAAATTACATGTATCTAAGGGAATTACAGTGCATGTTGTGCCCATTATCAAGTCATTATCAGGAGAAAGGCAGAGAGTCACTCGGTCTAGGAGCCTTTAACCTCATATCAAAACATTTGCAAAACACACATTAATAAAGATTACATAGGATTACATATCTGCAAACACATAATGTTTTATTGAATATACACATGTAAACACTCACACAAACAATAGCACAATGGCTCTCCTGATGTCATTCTAAACCTGTATAACCATTTTTCTTCTGTGGTATGCAAAATAAGATATTTTGAATAGTAATCTTTGTCCAAAACATCTAATATTTTGTACCCCAATGACATGAGTAAATGGTGACAAGCTTTTAATTTTTGAGTGAACAATATATTTATTTAGGGTTTGGGTGTAATTTCTGCATCACAAACCAGTTTAAAAATAAGGACTGTATCGTATCCCTATCCAGTGTTATTTTAGTATCACTGAGATACTATTATAGTTTTTATTAATATTTTGAATAGGTTTTATATTATTATACTTTCCAGTTTAATTTTCATTTTAGTTAGTTTTAGTAATTTTGTTGTGTTTTGTCATTTTTAATAGCTTTTGCTTTTTTATATCTTTCCATCAATATCATTTTTAATATATTTTTAATGTTTTTAAATGTCTATAGTTTTTATTATTTTATATTTTACCTTGGTAACTACTTTAAGTTAAAAAATTTTATATTACCTTTTTTTTAGTTAACGTATATATTGTATTACCATTACGATTTGATTTAATGGTCCTAGTTTCAGTTTTAGTTTTAGTTTACTAGAATAACCCTGCCTCCATTTGCCATTATTTGGACAAACAAACAGATTGCAATTCCGTTTGGTCTTTAATAAAAGTTTTGATCAATTGTACCATAAACAATAACTAATTATAAATGTACTGATACCGTAAAAGAGGAAACTTTGTCTATGTTCTTGCTATTGGGCGACTATGTAGTCTGTTCTTTCAAGCAACCATATGATCAGTAATCTTACTAAAAGTTTGCCTTCAACTCGTACCAGAAAATTACAACACAAACATTCACTCACCTCAATGGGATCTTGATGGCAATGTACCGATCCACAGCAATGGCCAACAAACTGAAGATGGAGCTCTGCGTGAGGACCAGCACGAAGCAGGCGATGAAGAGGCATCCATGAAAATGGCTGCAAAAGCCTATGCTGATGGTGACGGCGAATGGAATGGCCAGGAGTCCCACTGCGATGTCCGCCACGGCCAGTGATACCACGAAGAAGTTGGTGATGGTCTGGAGATTGCTGTTGAGGCAGACGGCCCAGCACACTAGAATGTTCCCTGCTACGGCCAAAACCGCAATCAGCAGCTCAAGAACAATGTAGACGAAAGAAGACATGGTGCCATCAACCAGTGTGAAAGGACATCCTCAAAGACACACATAGTTGTGCTCCCGATAATTGCTCAGTGGCTCTTGCAATAGGTGTGAGGATGAGCCAATCCGACCATTGCTCTAACCAAATATCTCTCTTTTTCAAGGGAAAGAGGGGGTAGGATGAATCTGGTAGCAGCTGGTAGCAGCACTTTGGGGTTCACTGTGGTAACTGCAGGGTCAACGGAGACACCCCTCCATAAATCTTGATTTACCCGTTCACCAGCCTGTCCCTTAGGTCCAGCTCACTTCAGCCTTTCATTGAAAGTCTTAAAGGAAACAGCTGCTAGATTTCATGAAGCAGAACCGGTAGACCTTCAGTGGGACTTCTTAATCTGTAGAAAGAACAATCACATCGCACAATAAAATATCAACATCTCTGGGTCACAAAAGCAATCCATCGCTAAACAGGAGGTCTCCATCAAAAGATGACAGACAGTGGCGGTTCTGAGGGGGTTAGGGTTAGGGGGGGGGGCCCTTGTGGCCCCCCTAAATGTGGAGTGTGAAATAATTCTTTACAGTATTGCACATTGAGCATGACAGTCACTAATTTCGGTCTTTTGTCATGCACTCCCGCCACACATTCTATTTCTCATGCGGAAAAACTATTTATAATATATTTAATATGCCGCAATTTCTCTGGCCGCGCCGCTCTCACTATGGAACCGGCAGGAATCAAGCGCGTCACTCCTGGATTTCTGCAGTCGACCCTGCCACTTATCAGCCAATCAAAAAAAGAAAGGGGCTACACAATAGCCAATCAGAAAATAGCACTATTGTATCTGGGTAAGATTTAACGCAACAACCAATGAAAAAAAAGCATATCCTGGAATTGTTCTTGTGATTCTGCTACAACATCTTCTGAAAGTTCCGTTCACCCACAGAGGAAACCACTGGAGCTCCGAGCATCACTGAGCACAGAGTAAGTCATGATCTCCTGTTTTAATGTTACAACAAATTCACAACTTGTTTGACACAAACAATGACAACTTGACTGCTGTTAGAGAATGTTTCCCAAATAATTAGCATCAGTTTTTCATCATTGAGTGTCTGTAACTTAGCCAACAGTTTTACAGCCTGTTCACTGACAACACCTGCTCAGAACAAGTAGTCTAGGTCTGGTCATATTTTCGTTATCACACGATGACTGACATCTTGTCACATTATAAACATCTCTCTCTCCAAATAGGCTTGATAATTTTATTAGCACTAAATTAAAGAGTATTGCAAAGTCGATGTTATAGTTCACTTTTAAAATCATGTCATATTTTATAATTATATCCTGGCCATGGATGCATTAATCATTGCATCTGTCTTTCAAAGATGTCAGGTAAAAAGCAATTATGCATCCTCTCATTCACCCTGAGAGGAAAGCCCCCTAAAAAGCCCAGGTTAGAGGATAATTTGCTGATCTTTTTGCAAAGAAAACACAAAAATCGTAGAATACAGTTACTGTGACTGATACTTAATATGTAATGCACATGTAAAAATATAATGGAAATGCAATTACAGTTACTGTGACTAAAAATGAATATGTAATGCGAATGTAAAAATGTAATGGAAATACAAATACATTGTTGAGTTATTATAAACATGGTATTTTGCCTGTTTATGCCTGCAGTGCAGTGCAGAAAATGATATGACAACAATAAGGTCTAAATGTAACTGGCCCCTCTAACAGTACAACAACACCCCCCCCCCCCCCCCCCCCCCCCCCCCCCTCTTTATTTTAAGAAAGACTCCACAAATACGAATGAAATATTTGTGCACGCCTGCTATTTATCACAAGACCCGGCCAGCACTTCCTCCATTAGTTTCTAGGATGTGTACAGTTGAACTTTGCTATTATTGGCTTAGAATTGCAAACAAGTAATCTTTTGTACCCATTCATGTGATTCTACTTTCATGTTCCATGGACTACATGAAATGCATCAGTTTCTCGATGAATAAAGATTATTAGTTATTTTATTTCATATCATAATCAACCCTACATTACTGTTCAAAGGTTTGGAGTCAGTAAGATTTTTTTAAAGTGTTTTTGACCCAGGTTGTATTTATTTGATTAAAAATACAGTAATATTGTGAAATAATATTACAATTTAAAATAACTGTTTTCTATTTTAATATATTTTAAAATGTAATTTATTCCAGTGATGCAAAGCTGAATTTTCAGCATCATTACTCCAGTCTTCAGTGTCACATGATCCTTCAGAAATCATTCATATGCTGATTTGCTGCTCAAGAAACATTTCTTATTACTATCAGTGATGAAAACAGTTGTGCTGCTTTATATTTCTGTGGATATTTTTTAATAGAAAGTTTATTTTCTATTATTATCATTTACTTGAAATATACACTCACCTAAAGGATTATTAGGAACACCTGTTCAATTTCTCATTAATGCAATAATCAACCAATCACATGGCAGTTGCTTCAATGCATTTAGGGGTGTGGTCCTGGTCAAGACAATCCCCTGAACTCCAAACTGAATGTCAGAATGGGAAAGAAAGGTGATTTAAGCAATTTTGAGCGTGGCATGGTTGTTGGTGCCAGACGGGCCGGTCTGAGTATTTCACAATCTCCTCAGTTACTGGGATTTTCACGCACAACCATTTCTAGGGTTTACAAAGAATGGTGTGAAAAGGGAAAAACATCCAGTATGCGGCAGTCCTGTGCGCGAAAATGCCTTGTTGATGCTAGAGGTCAGAGGAGAATGGGCCGACAGATTCAAGCTGATAAAAGAGCAACTTTGACTGAAATAACCACTCGTTACAACCGAGGTATGCAGCAAAGCATTTGTGAAGCCACAACACGCACAACCTTGAGGCGGATGGGCTACAACAGCAGTAGACCCCACCGGGTACCACTCATCTCCACTACAAATAGGAAAAAGAGGCTACAATTTGCAAGAGCTCACCAAAATTGGACAGTTGAAGACTGGAAAAAGGTTGCCTGGTCTGATGAGTCTCGATTTCTGTTGAGACATTCAGATGGTAGAGTCAGAATTTGGCGTAAACAGAATGAGAACATGGATCCATCATGCCTTGTTACTACTGTGCAGGCTGGTGGTGGTGGTGTAATGGTGTGGGGGATGTTTTTTTGGCACACTTTAGGCCCCTTAGTGCCAATTGGGCATCGTTTAAATGCCACGGCCTACCTGAGCTTTGTTTCTGACCATGTCCTTCCCTTTATGGCCACCATGTACCCATCCTCTGATGGCTACTTCCAGCAGGATAATGCACCATGTCACAAAGCTTGAATCATTTCAAATTGGTTTCTTGAACATGACAATGAGTTCACTTTACTAAAATGGCCCCCACAGTCACCAGATCTCAACCCAATAGAGCATCTTTGGGATGTGGTGGAACGGGAGCTTCGTGCCCTGGATGTGCATCCCACAAATCTCCATCAACTGCAAGATGCTATCCTAACAATATGGGCCAACATTTCTAAAGAATGCTTTCAGCACCTTGTTGAATCAATGCCACGTAGAATTAAGGCAGTTCTGAAGGCGAAAGGGGGTCAAACACAGTATTAGTATGGTGTTCCTAATAATCCTTTAGGTGAAAATGAAAATAAATCTTTATAGTCACTTTTGATCAATTTAATGCATCCTTGGTGAATAAAAGTATTCATTTGTTTTAAAAAAAATCTTACTGACCCCAAACTGACCCCAAATTTGATAATACTCAGTATGAATTGTTCAAATACGGTATGCTTGGCTTTGAAAATACAGAGCATCGAAATATTTCAGTATGTGTGTGTAATTAGATCATTCTGGCAAGCCTTTGACTCTTTTGGGTTCTTTATTGAGGTTTTGTGTAGACCTATCTAGAAAGAATTGAGTAATTGCAGCCTTCCAGTTCCAAGGTAGACCACATATCTTTTTTTTTTAACTTTTTTTTTTTTTAGATTTCTTATCTTCTAGCTGCATTCTGTTTGATCAGGCACAAAAATGCTATGATTAAAGTCACAGTCACTGTTTCTGGGATTTAGTGTTGCTGTTTGCTTTTTATAGTGCAGTGTGACTTTGGTATGACTGTTGACTGTCAAGTGAAATAATGACAAATTGTTTCCAATGCACAGGGTTGCGTTTTAACAACTTTTGCCCCAGCAAGCACCGTTCTACAAAACGCTTCCTGTGCTTTAAGACGAGGTACTTTCCGAAACTTGTTGAACGTTTATGAAGTATCATAATATTAAGCACATGATGTCTGGACAGAAAAGAATGTACCAGGTCCCTCATGAGGCACGTCATGATTTAGTATTCAGTACTGTAACAGATGCTCAGCGAGCATGTTGGGTGTGAGGGAATTATGCTAAGGTTTTGGGGACTAACGTGTATCTGTCATCAAAAAGCACGCTTAACAGTTATCTCATTGTGGAGTAATGTTAGTCTAGATGCAAGTATCTAACCATCAAAAGTCATTTGGACATAATACAGTACAGTTAGAAACATGTTGATTACAATAATATTAAGAAAAACTCCACAAACACCACTTGGGATGAGTAATGAAACATCTTACAAACAATGTCAGAAACATTATAAGAGATTTGTGACAGAATTATGTGACAATACAGCCTAACCTAAAGAGAAGTGGTTATTTTAAACCTGAGTAACAACTGATAGAGAAGGATGCATTTTATAGCTTGTTAATTACATACAGTAACTTCTCTGTAAATCATAGATTTATAGTGGTGGCTGGGAAATGGACATTAACTTTTTAACATTTTAGCTAAAAATCTTAGATAAGGTAAGGTGTTGATTTTTTGTCACTTTAATCAGCTTTTATGGCCATGAGGTGTGACAAACGATTAAACATTTAAAAAATATATATATATATATAGTAATTTTACAATTACAATGAGGTCATAAAAGGTTTGTAAAAGATGGGAGAGTGCTGTCACTCATTGTCATGATAACTAAGTAACTTATATTCCCATGGTAAAAAAAAATTAGAAAAAAATGAAGGAAAATTATAAATATAGTGTATCAAAACACTGTTTTGTTACTGTGTTGTCAAAAATGATTAATTAATAGTTTAGAACGAGCGAAATAAAGGTGTCAGTCTCCGTATGGATTAATAGACTGACAAAGTTAACTTACTTAATCTAAATACAAAATCAATACTTTCAGTTAGATCTCAAACATTATTAGTAGACAAAAACATTTATAAATTCTTTACATTGTAAAACACTTCCGTTCCGTTAACGTTACTCACTTTGGCTGTGTACACGAGTGTTTCCGCCGCGCACCTGAGTGGTTGTAGGTTTCTCCGCTGGCATCTCACCGCTTCTGAAAGTTCAACCGCAAAACTGCTGAATGTACGCTACCAGGGATGCAAATCAAATCCTTCCACACGTTTTCCTCACCCTGACAAAGTACACGTATTGGCTACTCTGAACGTCTTTGGTCGAGGAAAAGGCAAGTTGAGTTGCAGCTTCCCTCAACGCTTCATGGAGTTGTGGTGGCCACAGACAAGTGCGCGCGCTTTCACAGTGACTGACAAGGCTTGACACTCACGCGCGCTGTGAGAGGAAGAGACGCACGCCTGATTGGTTTTCGTGGTTACATTAAACATTATGTTTCCTTCACTACAAGACCATTGTGGGTGGTAACTTCTTCATTATACTGTCATAGTCATACTGTCATTTTTTCATAGTTCCTGCAGTTATAGCAATAAAAGTCGAAAGGCATTAGCCAGCACATAAGTAAACAAATACACAGAAATGATTAAAAATTCATTATTGAAATGAATTCTTTTTAATGTATAGATAGATAAATAAATAAAAATAATTTAAAATATATATATTTTTTACAATAGTAAGAATATATCTTACAATAGTAAGAATATACAATAGTAATAGTATATAATATATATACAATAGTAAGAATTAAATCATAAAACAACGGTGCATTTTAGGGAAAAAGTAGGCTATATTAATATGTGAGCAAAAAAGTTTTTAGACTTTTTTTAAACTTAGCAACTTTTATTAGTCTTTTGAGATTATCGTGCACATAATCTTGTTTTAAGAAAATATATTTTTGATCTGACAGCTGACGTTTTATACCTAAACGACCGCATTTTTACAAACGTTATTTTATCAGAGGAATTTAGTTCGAATCATTTAGTTTGTATGCTAATTTGATCGTTAGTAGGCTAAGCACGCTTTGAAATGTACGCAGCCAGCACAATAGCTGATGTGAACGTGAGGATAAGGAAGTGAGGGACCTGTGATGGGCACCGTGAGGTTGTGTGGTTTCTCACGTAGGCCTACAGCCGAAATATCCTGCTTTCACCTCAGGGCCATGTGAAGATAAATGTATGTAATCAGCAAACCAGAGGCCGAGGTCCACCCACCAATGACTTCATTAAAGCACGCAGCACACACTGCAATGACATTTCTTAATGTTTTGGATCTAATACATTGCCAAAGCCTTTTTGTGGCCCTTTAGTAAATCAAATCACTAACCATGCTCACAATTTACTATAGCCTTGTGTATGCATGCAAGAAACATTCGGCACAAATAGACACTTACCTCTCAGAGTGCCAGACACAATCGGTGTGAAAATTAAAGGTTATTTTCGTGGGAAGAGGAAGTTCTTGAGTGCAGCTGTTTAAATAGACCTTTTCTGCTGGCTCAATTCTTTCTTTCCACAAGACAAGGGTATAGTTTATTTTTTTTCCATTTCTGTTCCTTTCCTTAAGTACGTAGGCCTACTACAACTTCCAGGAAAAGGTGTACTTAACCCTCTGGGGTTCTTCGGACCAAATGGACCCGAAGAATTTAAATAAAAAAATGTGTAAAATCATAGCTTCATCGGAATGGTCCGAAATTTGGTGACTTTGTTGGTACTTGGTATATGAACACCCAAAAAAATTGGGGACAGGATTTGAATAGTAAGTGGTTGTAAAAAAAATGGTCACACTCAGGGTCTTCGGGTCCAAATGGACCCGCCATAGGAAATTAATGGGAAATTGACAAAAATGTGACAATACAGAGTTGTTTTGTGCGTACAATCAACAAATCAGCCACGATCCAGAAAAAAAGCACACAACAGTGAAGGGGTGAATCTATAAAACATCAAGAGTGCAAAACAGACACATCCACACACACACACACACACACACACACACACTTTTATACACAAACACACTAATAAATTCAGATTACATAAATATGTTTTGAATTTTTAAAAATCACAGCTTCATCGGAATGTTACGAAACTAGGTGACTGTTATGGTATTAGGTATGTGAACAAACAAAAAATATTGAGGTCATGATCCAAGCATGCTAAGTGGTCGTCACACTTCTGCTCTTTGGTCAAAAATGACCCCCATAGGAAATGAATGGGAAATTGTCAGAGTTTTTTTTTTTTTGCATACAATCTACAAATCAGCCAGGAAGGATGCAGAAAAAAGGACTCAACAGTGAAGGGGTGAATCTCTAAAACATCAAGAGTGCAAAACAGACACACACACACACACACGCACACACACTGTATTATATATTTATAATAATCTGTATTATAAAGTAAAACTGGCACTTCAAATTACCATTTAAACCAAACAAACAAACAAAAAACAAGACAAAAATAGTCTTTGAGAATCTGTTATTATATTTTAAAATCAACAACCTGAAAAAAATTGTCAAAGATGTGCAAAACTCACAAGAATTCTGAACCCTTTCTACAGAGAGCTGTAAATCCACTAGTGGTAAAAATGTGCTATTGCGTGATAAAAATGCTCAGTGTGTCCAGCAGATGGCATCCATCTCATTTCAAAAATTGTTTTCATGAGGCCTAGGCTTGACTCTAAAATGAAATACAGCTTTAAAAAAAAAAAAAAAAAAAAAACATATTTATAAAAAAATTATATTATATTCAATGGGAAAAAATGGGTCATAATTATTGCATAAATATTAATTATAAATCATAAAATTTTCTCAAAACACCAAAAAATAAAAGAATTTGTTTTATAAAAAACAAGTAAAAAAAAAATATATATGATTTTCTTTTAATAAATATGAATCAAACCCTTCCGGACCATTTGGTCCCGAAGACCCTGAGTGTGACCCTGAAATGAAGGACCCCAGAGGGTTAAAGAAGAAGAATCTTGATGACCATCCATCCATTGTACACTGTAAAAAATTATATGACCAACAAGTTATAACAATATATTTTTTTTACATTAACTCATCAACTTACGTTAAGCAATTTTCAGCTTTTTTTAAAATACAAGATTCAACTATTTTTTTTAAGTCAGTTTAATGTAATTTAAGTTGAAATTACTTAAATAGCCAAGTTGATTGTACTTAAAAATTTAAGGCAGTATTTTTTATCCAGTGTAGTTTCAGGTCATGACTCGTGCCCTTGGATTAATTTAAATACTACCAGTTAAAACAGTCGAGCTTGTTGTAAAACTCTAACTCATGTCTACACAAAGGTGTCTTTGATTTAACATTTTACATCTAAAGGTTAAACCTACTCAGGCTGGTAATGTACTGAATTTATGTACCGTGAAAATAATTGTTAACTGGTGACAGAATGACCCCCCAAAGACCAAGATGAGATCAATATATCAATGTTTAAATAAAAGTGAGACGTTTGGTAAGAAAATAGCTTGAGGGGAGTTAAAACCAGTGTTATTTTAGTATTATTATACTATTGTAACATTTCAAATTATTCTTATTATTTAGTTATTATTACATTTTTTCAGTACTTTTTTTTAGCAAGTTCCTAGCACAACTATTCAAATTTTTGTTTCATTTTTTAAGGTGTCCTGGGCAAATTCCCTCAATTGGCCCTTACCAATGGCCTCCTAATAATCCCCTTACATTGAATTGGCTCTATCACTCTCTCTCCTCTCCACCTATAGCCGGTGTGTGGTGAGCGCACTGGCGCCGTTGTACTGTGGCTGCCGTCGCATCATCCAAGTGGATGCTGCACACTGGTGGTGGCTGAGGAGAGACCCCGACATGCTTGTAAAGCGCCTTGGGTGTACATTAGTACATATGAAAGCGCTATATAAAATGTCTCATTCATTCATTCATTCAGTGTTTTCACCTGACATTTATATTTTATTTCATTTCGGTCATATTTCAAATAAAGTATTTTTTTTATTTATTAATTTTAATTACAATAACACTGGTTTCAACAAATATTTCAGTCAATGAGACTTTCTTGTCATAAAGTCCATGCACAAGCCCATTCGCACAAATAATCAACACACAATGAACACATTTGAAAAAATCAAACTGTATTTGTGCTCACAGATATTGTTCTCACAAAACCTTATGTTTTCAAAAATCAACCATGTCATACAGTGCTCTAGGAATCTTAATAGTGAAACAAGGTATTTGTAGTGTCAACAAGGAATACAATCCAGGATTTACACAAATATGAATTATGGCAAGTTTTAAAGGAAAGCACAGCAAGATATGATGTGATTTTGTTCAAATCAATGTGTTCATATCAAACTCCATGCGATTAGGTAGCAAAACAGAGCTTACATCTCACAAGATCCAAACAAAAATACTCCTCGTCACAACTGACCTTTTCTAGGAAATTCAATGTCAGTATCAATGACATTTCCACATATAAACAAAATCTATCATTTAAAACACGACAGGGCTCTCTGTAATGTAAATACAATAAGTTAGTTTTGCAACAAACATGACTTGCCCTTGACATAAAATTCATTTTGAACTGCTGTCATCATTAGCAGCATAAACCTTGCTGCAACCCACTTGATCCCTTCAAAAAAGGTCTCAAATGGGCAAATTAGCCCCGAAACAAACATATTAAAAGAGCAGTGCATTGAAGAGTTAACCTAAAACAAGAAATGTGCTCTTGGCTTTTCCTTTTCCATGTAAGGCTTCATTTTTGTGTGCAGAGGCTTATCTTTGACAGACGTACAGTATATAACGCATGAGTAAACCATGAGCTGACGGTGTGGATGGATTGTAGTCGTCTTATTTCACATTTCATTTCAGTGAATACACATTCAGCCTTTTTTATTTATTTGTGCTTTTACACCCATAAGACAAACTCACTCTGAATCAGCAAGCTTCCAGAACCCAGCTGGCTTCATGTGTCAAATAAAAATTAGTAGTGCGTAGACAAAAAGGACCGAAATGCTGAAAAAAATTCCAGTAAAATAGAAAACAAGCAGCCATGCATTTCATTTGTGCTGATATAAAAAAAAAAAAAAAAAAAAACACTTCTTGCAGCATTTTCAGTGATCAGTTGGAATGAACATTGAGGGAAAAATACACTTCTGACCTAACAGCTTCATTTCAAATGACATATTAGCTTTCATTTAGCGTATGAAAACAGTACAATATTATAATAGCAACAAAAATAGGTTGAATGTTAAGGATCCCTGTTTTACTTATTAGGAAAAGAAAGGCTAAATAAGTCAGGTTTGAGCTTATTCAGGCTAAGGAAAACATAAAAAACATATTTTTTGTGGGGCGAAGCCTGTTGTGGCGTCACTCTTTGGAATAAATATTGATAATCTAAGACCAATACTGGCATAAAGAGGCCATCCTTATGATAAAAACTAGAAAAAAAAAGGCTTTTTTCAAAGGCATTTCTATTCTGAGATACATATTTTTGTTGATTGATTGGCACAATACACTTAAAATCGTGTTACATTGTTCTTAAAGGAAGTTGCTGGCTCATGATCGTGCCAACTTCCCACTCCTCTTCCAAAGCACTCCCGTTCAGAAAAGCTTAGTAGGATCTGGCCTGTTTCTGCAGCCATAAAGGATTCTGGGAAAACACATTGGGAGAGAACTGCAAGTTGTGTGGGTGAGTTGATCAAGTTTCCTCCATGCGCAGCTAAGGCATCAGGGAAATTTGTAGTATCTTGGGAATAGCATACCACAGCAAGGAAGGCGAAGCGAGGTAAGTATAGCTGCCAATACAGTGCAGTCCAGTTTAAGAAGATTCTCAGGTCTCAAAATACTTATAGATGGCCGTCACGTAGGTCATGACACTCTGCCAGTCGGGTCTTTCTGTGCGCACCATTTCACCAAGGTCCTGTCAGACAGAAAGAATGAGTCAGATACGGGAAGGCAAGAGCAATTGGTCAGAAAAAAAAAAGATGTTTGTGTCAAACTATGTGGTGTCTTGTGCCATGATACACAATCTTGCCACAGCTTGTTGAGCAAACAGCTCAGCTAGCAGTCACAGTTTTCACCATTAAAACTAGTAAACAAAGTCATATTACTAATCATCTATTTACATAATAAAAGCTTAAAGGGTTAGTTCACCCAAAAAAAGAAAATTATGTCATCATTTACTCACCCTCAAGTTGTTCCAAACCTGTATGAGTTTCTTTCTTCTGCTGAACACAAAAGAAGATATTTTTAAGTATATGGGTAGCCAAACAGTTGCTGGACACCTTTGACTTCCATAGTATGGAAAAATAATAATATGGAAGTCAATGGCTACCTTCAACTGTTTGGTTACCAACATTCTTCAAAATATTTTCTTTTCTTTTGTGAAGAACGAACTTCATACAGGTTTGGAACAACTTGAGGGTGAGTAAATGATGACAGATTTTATATTTTTGGGCGAACCGTCTCTTTAACTGGGTCATTCTTTGTATATGTTGCCTTTTTGACCGCATGACAGGTTCAAAACTATAAAAAACAGGATAAAACAACAAAGGTTGAGTTCAAACATCTGGGTAGAATATGAATATGAAATTAATGTTAATGAAATGGCATAACAGGGTGGAAAGAATATTTCTTTGAAAATACATTTTAAGAATGACTGAAAAAAACAACAAGCATTTTAATAACATTCCTGTGAGGAATGACTAAATTATCTGTAAACAGCCAAAAGATCATAAATCAGGAGGATCATTGCAGCTTATGAAGTCTTCAAAATTATTTTTTTCTCAATATAAGATGTTACACCAGGAAAGTGATGTGATGTCATAGTTTGTTGCATTAATTTTTTATTAGTATTTACTAACAGGGTGGAAAGCAAAATTTGAAAACATCTTCTACTGTTGAGGGCAATTCTAAACAAAAGAAGATTTAATTAACAGATCTGAATAAAGAGATTTGATGTTGTATCATACTGAGAACATTCAATTAGTTTACAACTGAATTTCATTAGGAAAGATAAAAAAGCACCTGGAGACATGGAGAAAACATGCCTCCTCTGATAATAAAGATACATTTAAAAATACGTCCATAAACGCTGCATTTATTTGATCAAAGACACGATAAAAAGAGTAATATTGTAAGTATTATTACAATTTTAAATAACTGTTTTCTATTTTAATACAGCTTAAAATGCTATTTATTCCTGTGATGGCAAAGCTGAATTTTCAGCATCATTACTCCAGTCTTCAGTGTCACATGATCCTTCAGAAATCATTCTAATATGCAGATTTTCTGCTCAAGAAACATTTATTATGTTTATCAATGTTGTGCTGCTTAATATTTTTGTGATATTATACATTTTTTTGAAATACTTTTTGGCAGTGTAAATATTAGGTTGAGGCATTGTAATATAATGCTTATCTGAGTTAGCTGTGACGTTCATATTAAACTCACCAGTGTTGATTTAATTCCCACACTTTCTGCTGCCTGGAAGGCTAAAGTGAAATTTCTCCTCTGCAAAAGACAACCAGGAAGAAGTGATGTCAATACATGAATTGAATGCATATCTTTTTAAACACTTTTTATGCAAACTGATATTAAAGAACACAACATTTAGAGTGAATTCAGGTAAATCGGGCCACATTAAGACATTCCAATTGACCTGAATTCAACCTATTTGTGTCGTACGCGTGTGCACGTACAGACCTTGTCCTGGCTATTGAGCTCGTGGTAAGGGATATGTGCCGGTAAGTAGGTGTGAAGGATGGCACAAAAAGCGAGCCCATCATTCCAGCTGCTGCTGAAGTTGGTGATGTCAATATTCTGTGTTTGTGGAGGGGGAGAGAAAGATCAATAATTACAATTTCAGTAGATGAACTGAGGTGATTGGGTGCGTGATTTAGACGGACTGATGAAGCACTGAATCTTTCGGTGTCTCTGTGACAATATGGTTGTAGTTAAGAGCCACAACTGTAAATCTTGTCAGAAATAATGTCTTTTTTCAATGGTTTACAGAAACATGGGCAAACACTGCTATTCATACAGTTAAACACACCTCCCTTATTTGGAGGTGATGTGTACATTAAACTTAAAGTGTATGTTGACCAAAAACCCATATCTTGCTACATTCGTTACATTTCACTTAAGCATTACATTGTTTGTTTAGTAAATATTTTGCCTATTTTAATAGTGCTTTCAGTCACAGCTAAGACCTGAAAAATTTCACAGTTTCAAATTCTATTTCAGGACAATCCTATTGGAGTATTTATTATAAATAATTTATCTGTGCATTTTTTAAATTCACGTGCCCTCGTTATCTTTAATCATAAGTAATACCCCATCATCTCTTCTCTTTGGAGACCACATGTTTACAACCTGTCACTCACATGACATCATAGCAATAGCAAACCAAAAACCATCCAATCAATTCCCGATAGACAAAGTCAAGTCCCGCCCTACATTTTTCCGTTCGAAAAGCTTGGATATACACTCACCTAAAGGATTATTAGGAACACGTTCAATTTCTCATTAATGCAATTATGTAATCAACCAATCACATGGCAGTTGCTTCAATGCATTTAGGGGTGTGGTCCTGGTCTAGACAATCCCCTGAACTCCAAACTGAATGTCAGAATGGGAAAGAAAGGTGATTTAAACAATTTTGAGCGTGGCATGGTTGTTAGTGCCAGACGGGCCGGTCTGAGTATTTCACAATCTGCTCAGTTACTGGGATTTTCACGCACAACCATTTCTAGGGTTTACAAAGAATGGTGTGAAAAGGGAAAAACATCCAGTATGCGGCAGTCCTGTGGGGGAAAATGCCTTGTTGATGCTAGAGGTCAGAGGAGAATGGGCCGACTGATTCAAGCTGATAGAAGAGCAACTTTGACTGAAATAACCACTCGTTACAACCGAGGTATGCAGCAAAGCATTTGTGAAGCCACAACACGCACAACCTTGAGGCGGATGGGCTACAACAGCAGAAGACCCCACCGGGTACCACTCATCTCCACTACAAATAGGAAAAAGAGGCTACAAACTTGGACAGTTGAAGACTGGAAAAATGTTGCCTGGTCTGATGAGTCTCGATTTCTGTTGAGACATTCAGATGGTAGAGTCAGAATTTGACGTAAACAGAATAAGAACATGGATCCATCATGCCTTGTTACCACTGTGCAGGCTGGTGGTGGTGGTGTAATGATGTGGGGGATGTTTTCTTGGCACACTTTAGGCCCCTTAGTGCCAATTGGGCATCGTTTAAATGCCACGGCCTACCTGAGCATTGTTTCTGACCATGTCCATCCCTTTATGGCCACCATGTACCCATCCTCTGATGGCTACTCCCAGCAGGATAATGCACCATGTCACAAAGCTCGAATCATTTCAAATTGGTTTCTTGAACATGACAATGAGTTCACTTTACTAAAATGGCCCCCACAGTCACCAGATCTCAACCCAATAGAGCATCTTTGGGATGTGGTGGAACGGGAGCTTCGTGCCCTGGATGTGCATCCCACAAATCTCCATCAACTGCAAGATGCTATCCTAACAATATGGGCCAACATTTCTAAAGAATGCTTTCACCACCTTGTTGAATCAATGCCACGTAGAATTAAGGCAGTTCTGAAGGCGAAAGGGGGTCAAACACAGTATTAGTATGGTGTACCTAATAATCCTTTAGGTGAGTGTACATCACAATAAAGAAGAAAAGACTATCGCAACTTGATGTTAATGTCGAATTTAAAATGATCTTGCAAAATTTAGCTTTTTTTTTCTCTCCTAACAGTCAGCGCAGAAATTGTGAAAACATATGCCACATTCTGTGTAGGCTTGCTTACATATTACATACATTAAAATTTTAAAAAGTGCATTTGTTTACAATAAGCTCTCCATTTCCTTGACGAGTGAAATGTATTCTTGGTACCATGTTATGCAAAAAACTATTTTCTTGCACACTGCCACAAAAAGTATCTTTCATGCTGTTCAGAGACCAGCGTTTACCTACTTATTCACATTCACTGAGACCAGCGTTCACCTACTTATTCACATTCATGACACATTCACAGACTAACAGTCTCGCCTCGTCCTGAAGTATTTGTTCAGCCCTGCTTATCTACATCAACATACTTCACACATGCTTCAATCCATACACGGAAGAAGCCATTCGACTGATTGCGAGCCATTTATGGTTTTGTTGTGACCGGGAAAGAGGGTTTGCGTTCATTAATGCATCAGCGTTTGCTCAACTAATGCTCAGATCTACAGTGCTCACGTGTTGCATTCACACATAATACTTTTATATAGCAAGGAAACATTAAATTGATCAAAAGTGACAGTAAAGACTTAAATTTATACAAAAAGTATGTATTTTTTCTATTACGCTGTTCTTTTGAATGTTTCATATTCATCCAAGAATCCTGAAAAAAGTGAATCACGGTGTCAACAAAAATATTAAGCAGCACATCTATTTTCAAAATGGGTAATAATATGAAATGTTTCTTGAGCAGCAAATCAGGATATCAGAATGATTTCTGAAGGATCATGTTGCTTGATGCTGAAAATTCAGCTTTGCATCACATGAATAAATTACATTTCAAAATAATCCAATAGAAAAGTGTTATTTTAAATTGTAATATTTATAACCTCAATATTGCTATTTTACTGCATTTAGGATCAAATAAATGCATCCTTGGTGAGCATAAGAGACTTCTTAAAATAAAAAATAAAAAAATCAAGCCCAAACATTTGAATGGTAATGCAGGTGCAATAATAAGGTAAAGAGGTACAATAAAACAAGACTAACAACTGCTTTTTTGTATGTTTTCTGTTTTTTTTAATCCATTGTCTTGTTTGTTGTTTCTGGAATCCAGAATGAAATACGTACGTAGGCTGTATGGTGGCAATTTACTGGAACTGATATTTGTTCACCAGTTGCAGTTCTTCTGATGTGTATTCAAGAGTTTCCAAAAGAAACAAAAGCACCCTTTCAGATTTCACTATCACCCACGTCCTCTAGCAAAAAGATTTTTAAAGAAAGAGTAACAGCCTTTATCAGATGTGGCAGGCCAGTGTAAACGTGCTAAGGGATGGCGTAAATTGGCAGAGCACTCGCTCCACTTTCTGGAAACATAGCAAGTGGAGTGGAAGGAAGTGATGAGCTCATCAGAGTGGGTCACAGCAGCAGGGGATCGACAGGCAGGAAAAGACCAGGGTCTGTGGAGCACCAAAGTGGTCTCACACTGATAATGAAGCTCTGCTTTTTATCCAGAGATCTGTGCTAGCACACGTACCACTTAAAGACACTGGCTTTAGTTATTATACAGTGACCCCAAAAAGGATTTGGAAACTTAACACTTAAAGATGTGTGAATGTCATTGTATTTAAATAACAAAATATCAATATAAAACATAGCAAAAAAAAAAAAAAGAAGAAGAAGAAATAGTAACACTTTACCATAAGGGTAAATTTGTTTAAGCTGGTTGCATTAGGTATCATGACAATGATAACAATGAACAATGGATAAACTGTTTTTTTATGGTTATTTCATGTTAAATGAAGGTTAATTCATTACATTTGTTAAATTTTAAAATTGAACACTACAATTCAAAACATTTATTCAGCAAGGATGCATTAAATTAATCAAAAGTGACAGTCAAGATATTTATAATGTTACAAAATGTTTCTTTTTCAAATAAATTCTGTTCTTTTGAAATTTCTATTCTTTAAAGAATCCTGGAAAAAAAAAATATCATGGGTCATACAAAAATATTAAGCAGCACAACTGTTTTCAACACTGATAATAACAAGAAATATGTCTTGAGCAGCAAATCAGAATATTAGAATGATTTCTGAAAGATCATGTGACACTGAAGACTGGAGTAATGATGCTTTGACATCACAGGAATAAATTACTTTTTAAAATATTATAATAAAGTTAATAATGTTTTACAATATTATTATTTTACAGTATTTCTATCAAATGAAATGCAGCTTTGGTTAGCATGAGAGATTTCTTAAATCTTTGTTCATTGATACCTACTGCATTTAACAATGTTATCAAATTGAACCTCATTTGAAAAGTGTTACTAAAGATGTTTGTTAGGTGTTACATTATACAACTATATATTATAAGTCAAAGTGGCCATTCAATATACTGTATAGACACTTAATGGTTGTCAAATATAAGCGATGAACTATACCTCTGGTTACTCTCCTAAAACCCCTTTAAAACTTGGGGAACTGACTTGAAGTAAAAAAGGTCAATTTTGTTTTCACTTTTACTATAAATTTCTTAAAGGGACAGTTCACCCAAAAAAGAAAATTCTGTCATTATTTACTCAACCCCAAGTTGTTCTAAACTTGTATGAAGTACAGGAAGGAAGGAAGAACATAAAGGAAGACATTTTGAAGAATGTTGGTGATCAAACAGTTGCTGGTTCCCGCTGACTTCAATAGTATAGAAAAAAATATATTATGGAAGTCAATAGGGACCAGAAACTGTTTGGTTACCAACATTATTCAAAATATCTTCTTTTGTATTCAGCAGAAGAAAGAACTTCATACAGATATGGAACAACTTGAGGGTGAGTAAATGATGACAGAATTTTCTTTTTTGGGTGAACTATCCCTTTAAATACCATTGTAGCCAGTTATGTCCACGACCCTCGCTTACAATTCAGTGTACAAACTCCAGCCATGTTGTTTGCAGCCAAATGAACGTCAGCACAACAGAACCGTGTGAAGAGACAGGGTTACGAAGACATCGAGACATCCTCCCCGTGTCCTCTCTCGTTTGTGTGCCAGTGTTCAAAGTGAGGAGCTAATGAAAAGAGGTCTTGTGTGCAAAAGCAGAAAGGCCCAGGGGAGAGAGCATTAGGCTAATCACATTGAAAACAGAGAAACAGAGGCCTGTTCGCTGCGCTCTCTGCGAAAAGTGCACTCCCAAGTAAAGCCAGGCCGCTTGTAATGAACACATTAGAGTTGCAGTGAAAAATGGCTTTTATCCACTACTGGACATTACCATCAATCACACGCACACTTACAGAGAGACAGACAAAGATGTAGAGGAAAAGGAAGAGACAGAGACTGTGGGGTTTTGGGAGTGTGGTGTCAAAAAGACAAAAGAAACTACCAAAACTGAAAGGGGGAGGGAAAGTTGTACTTTTTTTTACTGAGGCGATAAAAGACAAACATCTAAACTGCTAATTTCAGAATTTATTAAATCAAAAGAAAAAACAACACTTTAAATCACAAGGTCATCAAAATCATAAATCTGTGCCCACAAGGGTTCTGTGCTCTGATTGGCTGAGAGGTTCTCTGTTTGTGACATGAATCAGGAGAAATGTAGCACACTTCCTGGCTTGAGGGAAACCATGGCAACATCATGGTCCAAAACCCTCTCTGAATGGTAAACATTTTTATGCTTGAAGGCAGAGTCATTGCGATAGAAAATGAATTTGTGAATTATGCATGGTCACGTTCTGTTTAAAAATCAAACACACTCAAACATGAATACCTGAATGCTGACAACTGTGAAATTGGCAAGTGAATTTAAGAATTTTAAGCTACACTGAACAAAGAACAAAAAAAGAACACCAAAATTATATATTAAACTGCTGCATTATAAAGCATTTTCACTGTTTCACTAGTGAAAATCTTTGGACGCCACTGTATGTGTATACATTACATAGTGAGCATAAGAGACTTCTTTCAAAAACACAATATGTATACAATAATGTTGTACTTATTTGATCAAAAATACAGTAAAAACAGTAATATTGTGTAATATTATTTTAACTTTTAAAAGTTTTCTATTTTAATACATTATAAAATGTAATTTATTCCTATGTACCCATTACTCCAGTGTCACATGATCCTTTAGAAATCATACTAATATGCTGATTTTCTGCTCAAGAAACATTTTTCAAGTTTTTTGTTGAAACTGATACTTTTTTCCCCAGAATTCTTTTATGAATAGAAAGTTCATAAAGAAAGAATAGCATTTGAAACATTTATTTTTGTAACAATGTAAGTCTTTACTGTTACATTTCATCAAATTAATGCATCCTTGCTGAATAAAAGTATTAATCTCGTTTCATTTAAAAAAAAAAAAATCGTACTGACCCCAAACATTTTGGTTGTAGTGTTTATACACTGGTCTTTAATTTGTGGTCGCAACTTGTGTGTGTGTGAGAGTTTTGTTTTTTCACCTCAGGCCAATATATATTATTAATAGGGGTAAATATATAATTTGATAAATGGTATGACCGATAACCAATATGATGGTCAATCTTATAAATGCAGATATTTCATTTTATAATAATAGGTCTAATATTTGCCTAATCAGACCGATAATAAAAAAGCAGCTAAAATTAGCTCATACCGATATGGTCTCAATACATATTGTGGATGTGGATGACTATATTAATATCACAAGTGACTCAAATAAATGTAGATACAAAAACAACATGTACCTGATAACCCTCAGTCTTCTTTTGGCACCACCTGAGCAGAGCATTCCTCTTGGATCCTCCATATTCCCTGGCTAACGCAGACAGAGGGTCCTTCCTTTCCTCTCTGGAGAGACATCAATCACTTTAAAAGCACAGTTCAGTTCCTTTGTATTGGACTCAACTTTAATAGCAAAAACGATCATTCATTTTTTTTGTGGAAATTCTACCAAGCTGCATTAACCTGATAGATGCACCAACTTTCTTAAGATGTTTCTGACACTGTAACTTAATAAATTGATCAATGATTCTGTATTGTAAAAACAGATAATCTGACTCTGTTTTTACAGAGAAGGAAGCAATTATATGGTTTATTAATATGAAAGAAAGGCACACAGAAATGTCAACTCACTGAACTGTATAATAATTATAAAATTATAAAACCTTTAATGACTCGATCTTAGGTCAGATTTGACACTAATAATAATAATATATAAAATAAAAGTATATATATATATATATATATATATATATATTGCTCCTCAAGCATAAATGTCCAGTTTTAACCAGCCAGCACTTGATTTGGATTTGACACTTTATATAGTAAAAATAAAAATTGAATTAAAAACTAAAATAAATACATATTATATTATTAATTAAATGTTTATATTTATTTATACATATTTTTTTTTCCAAGTGCATAAATGTCCAGTTTCAACCAGCCAGCACTTGATTTGGATTTGACACTATATAAAAATAACAATAAAATTAATTATAATATATACATCATAATAAAAAATAAATTAGGAACAAAATAAATAAATAAATATTATATACAGTATTTTTCCTTCATGCATAAATGTCCAGTTTCAACCAACCAGCACTTGAGCAAAACCAGCTACCATCAGAAGTTGGTTCTAGCTGGATTTTTCCAGCAAGGAAGTTAATGCTACGACCAGAAGGAAATGCTCTGATAATAAAGGAAAGTGCAGAATGATTCGTCTTCCTCCAATGGCCTATTCAAAAGCCACGGTGGACCCACGGTCAGGTTTCAGGACAGGTAAACGAGTGACATCCATTATCGAAACACTGGCCTGTCAACACCGCAGTGATCAGACAGAGACCGAGATAGAGTGTGAAACAGAGAGACATCTGGCAAACCTGACAGCGAGTAAGAGTCTTCTAGAAAGTCAACAAAAGAAGAGCCAGAGCAGAGATGAACATAAAAGAGATGGAGGCATACAGACAAACAAGGAAGGTCCGCTGCCGCTTACCGTAAACGTCCTCGTGTGGTGGGCGTCACGGAGGCGGTCGGGGAGGAGGAGTTTGAAGACAAAGAAAGCTGGGGAGAAGACGAGCCCAAAGCGATGATTGACGATGGCGTTGATGTGTCCGTCACCGACAAATCTCTCTTTAACTCTTCGCTGCTTCTGCCAGAAACTGACAAGGACGTTATGAAAATTATTACACCTTCTGTGTGATGTTAATAGGAAATGAAAACCCTGGCATTAATTAATCACCTTCATGTCATTCCAAATCCATAAGATTTTTGTTCATCTTCAAAACAGTCTATTCAGCCTAAACTCTGACGCTTCAAAACCTTCATAAAAAGATCATAAAACAAACCCATATGAATGGAGCAGTTTAATCCAAGTCTCCTAAAGAGTCACGATTGCTTTACACGATGAACAGATTTATTTACATACGTTTTTATTCACATATAAACATTGATCAGCGAACAATGTTTACAGCATTCAAATTTGGTCATGGAAGCAAAAGCAAAAGAACCAATGAGGCTCATTCTCACATGCAGCAAGTTTGAGGTTCCTCAAGAACCAATGAGGTTTGTTCTCACGCGTCAAGCAAGTGCGGTTGAGCTTCAGTTTATGTTCGCTGATCAACGTTTAAATGTGAAAAAAGCCGACTTTGGTGTGCCGACTTTTTTTCCTTTTTTATCACTTTCCTTGTTAAGCACCCAGTTTGAGCAACATATTGCTTTGCTGTAGATGTGTGTGCTTTGTATCTGATTTTATGTGAAAAAAGCCCAAATTAAATCTGTACATCATACAAAACGATCGTGTCTCTTCAGAAGACTTGGATTAAGCTTATTTTACGATCTCTTTATGAACGTTTTTGAATTTGGGTAAATAGACATTCAATGGAGAGACAGAAATCTCTCAGATTTTATAAAAAATATCTAAATTTGTGTTCCAAAAATGAACAAAAGTCTGGTTGCCTTTTTCAAAACAAAAGGTTTGAAACGACGTGAGGGTGAGTAAATCATTTTTAGGTGAACTACCTCTTTAACGATGAGATAGTGAGAAACTGTATAGTCGAGTACTTGACTAGTTGTTGCAGAACAAGTACTCAAGGTCCAAATGTACCTGATATGGATTTATTCGAGTCTATGTTCGTCATCCTCTGGAGGCCGCAGCCGGGGCGCGTTACAGGTGAGGTCCGGAGGAGGTGGTCTGCTATTGGATTACATGAAATCACACATACAATCATGAAAAAGAATAACAGGCTTTATGCGGCATGACTAAGCTTGTGCTCTTCTAAAATAAATATCCTGCTTCCTCCTCAAGGTCTGGCACACAATCTCTGGTCATTAACAGCAAATGTTAAGCCTGAGGGAAACGGTACAGCACGATTACACATGACCTTTAACTCCGAGTTGGCCTCTGAATAACTAGATCAAACCGGAGTGAGGGAAGACTGAAAGATCAAGGAGTTAGATTTCCAGTGTGACTAACGTCAGCTCACCTGGTATGCTCAGGTCCGTGTAGCTCGACCTCTTGTCCAGCATTGATGACAGAGGTTTGGCTGAGCTCATGGTGTGTCTCTGTAAAATAGTACCCCAATAAAAAATGAAAATTATTAGTACGAAAATACAAATCATGAGACAAGGATTGCAAGTCTAGTCTCATGAATATCTGTGATGTTCATGATGTTGCGGTTTTAGAAAAGCAAAATCATATAAATATATCATGAATATACAATATATATTACTCAGCCCTAGCTCACAGCACAACTTTAATAAATTCAATGAAGTATAGAGCTCAGGTGGTCAACACATCAACAAAGTTAGCTGTGAATTATTGGCGCTTTTAAAGCACTGTTATTTTTCACAGCCTAATTGGATAAACAGTCCAGTCCTAGCAAAGACAAATGGTTGGTAAATATCATTTCTAGAAAAATTCTGTTTCTTGTGCCCAATAACCCAATTTTACAAATACAATCATGCTTAAGCAAGAAAATATTGGCTGTCTGCAGAAAGAACATTATAGCAGTAACACAATTGACAATTTCAAAAACCTTATGCAAGTTACATATCTCGTTCTCATTTCTCTGTGAACCTTTGGGACAGGGATGCTAAAGAACGAATGCCTACATAATTTACTTTCAGAAATATTAAATATTAAATTCCTTATTTGGTCATATGATGGGAGTTCATTTCATATTGTCTACACAATATAATATATAATCAACTCGACATCAACCTGCAAATCTAAATTTAAAATGTGAAACAAATATTTTCTGTGGCGTGAATGAGGATGGGGCTGAGAACTGTGGGAGCGCAGCGAGGCCAGCTGAGCAAATGTTGATGAGCGACACCTGCGCAACACACCGGTCTCGAGTCCCACGGAGGAGCTCCGGAAGGAAAAAAGTAGGAGTGACGACAGTGGAAGACAAGAGAGGCCCGGGACTGGGATGTTATGTTGTGTTTTATTATGTTTACATGCGGCAGTCGTCCATGAGGGGCTGACGCTTGTTTTTGTTTATTTTGGTGATTAAAAGTCCCCGCCTCCTTCTTCCCTTAACTTGAACATCGTTACAATTTTATTCTAAAGCCACATAACCAATCATAGATCTCAAAATTTTACTTGATTTTCTAATATTTTACAAGTTGAGCTTGCCGAACAAAACTCGTCCGCCATGACGCTGAGGGTGATAGACCATAGTAAGGTTAGACGCCATATTGAATTTAACACAAATGAAAAAGAGGCTGTGAGGGATAGGCGTACAGTCATTATAATGGCAATTTTTTTGTTGTTGTTAGGATTCGTCAGCTGAGCAAACAATCCATTGTTACAATCTATCTCTTTGCATTGTAGTCTATATCTCACACCAACCTCATTTTCATTTATGTAAACTATGGCGCTACCCTGACTATTGCAAGGCAAATTTTCATTGGCCCATGCTTAAGAAAGTGATTTTCTGGTCCTGCTTCAGGGATTATTATTTTTTTTTTTTTACTGTTTTATCTCAAATTGGATGTTCAAATGTGAACTTTCGCTTCAAGTTGCGTGATTTCATGTCCATAGAACATCATGTTCTAAAACTCAAATTCACCAAAACAAACAAAATCTCTGTGCCTCAAACTTTTAGCACTCAAAGTACGTCAAACTGTCTGATTTTTTTTCTGTCCTTACAAAAACATCCTGTTTTGGCACATTTTGAGGAGACTTCTATGTCCTATTCAAAAAGAGAAACACTGCAAAGGACATCCGTGGACAGAGGGAGAGAAAAAGAAGGAAAGCCCTACTCCAGCTACATGCACGCACGCGCGCACACACACAGTCTGGAGATCTCATCTGACAGACAGGGGTGTTAGGTCAGAAAATCCCCATAGAGAAGAATCCAGACATCTGCTAGAGTGATCAGAGATCCGTCCTAATGCATCTATCAAACACGGACCCATCTATCCAAAGGCAAAGTCAGTTTACTATTAACATGAGGCTAGTTTAAAGGTTTGGGGCCAGTAAAGAAATTAATACTTTTGTTCAGCAAAGATGCATTCAATTGATAAAAATAAAAGAAATAATAATATGATAATAATAAGAAATGTTACTTGTGCAGCAAATCAGCATTAGAATGATTTCTGAAGGATCATGTGAAGCTGAAGACTGACGTAATGGGTGCTGAAAATAATTAAATAAATTACATTAAAAAAATATTATAATAGAACAGTTTTTTTTATTTTATTCTAATAACATTTCACAATATTACGATTTCTTTCTAAATTATAAAATCTTACTGACCCAAAAGTTTGAACGGTAGTGTAACTGTTTTGATTCATTTGTTTTTAGGTGAAGGTTAAATAATGCTTGATGTCAAACTTTAAAATTATTTGTTATGCAGAATCTTACTTTTTGTTTGAAGTTTAAAATAAAATAAAAGCTAAAAAAAAGAGACATTATTACATAATTATGTAATATATAAATAATTTAGGGGTTGAATAGCCAGCAAAAACAACTTTATTGTGATACACATAACAATATATTCATAACCTGATATAAACTACTCATGTCATTTAAGGGTTTGGCTATAGGACTATATCCATACATTAGTTAATACTGATTGTTTGTACCTGTATAGGAGAGACAGCAGCGGCTGGAGGGGTTTTGATTGGACTGGGACTGAGGGGGGTTCTGGAAATAGCGGCGGCAGCAACAACAGCAACAGCAGCAGCAGCAGCAACCGGACTGGTTGGAACAGGACCTGTACAGAGAGACGGATGGACAAACGGACACACAGATCATGCGACTTGTAAAAGAAAATATATATGGCTTCATATATTTGCAGGCTAGAAGGGCTGTACGATACTGGAATAACACTAACAATTTGAAAACAATGAATCATTCTAGAGTGAGTGGGGTGAATTTTTTTTTTTTTTTTAAGTAATTCAGAGTAAAAGGTAATTTTTCAGCAAAGTTTTAAATGGCACAATCCTTTTACGGCTGAATGATTTTGGAAAATCTTCACTATAATATATATATATATATTTTTTTTTTTAAGTTGTAGATAAAACTGGAGTACATAAAATTTCATTCAATGTGTTAATTGCTGGTCTTTGTAATTATTTGTGAAATGTGCTATACATTTCTTAGTGAAAGTATCTTAATCTAAGTAAAGTGTACACAAAATCTTTTCTAGAGTTGATTTTTTTTAATCTCTCCACTTTTTCATAAGCCCCATTCCCACTGTTTTTGACAAATTAATAATATGACTATAATATGACTATAAAATAATTATTATTGTGATTTAATTGTGATAGTTATTAAATAAGAAATATAAGACATATATTGTAGCAATAATAATAATAATAATACTATTGCACTATAAAAAAAATATATTTTACTGTAAAATTACAATAATGATGGCTACATTTTAATTTCTTCATTTTCAAACAGTAATCCATCAAGCTTTTATTTTGATGGGTTGCCGGCACATAAAAATGAAGTGAAATGCAGCGCTGTGTTCATTTAGCTCATGACATCAGGTGTGTAAACACTGCGCTTCCCTCTGAAACCTGCAGCTCATATATTTATTACATTTTATCGCAGCCTGAGCAATTTGACAATCACACTAAACCATATTGCAATATCGATTTTATTTCAATATATCGTGCAGCCCTACATGCTAGTATATCATATTACTAATTTGTAATTTCTTTATCAAAAGCGACCTGCAGAACACTTGCAAGCGCAATCGCCCTTGTGGGGTTCGAACAACCAAAAACCTTTTGTTTACCATCAAAGATCTATAAACAATAAGCCACACCACTCCAAATATGAGAATGCATCTGCATAAATCTGCATGTTTTGTGAACCTTGCGAGGCGCTGTCGAAGCTCTTAATAAGTGTTTTGACGGTGGGCGATGGTTCAGAGGAAGTGGAGGAACGTCGACTAAGGCCCATCCCTTGTCTCAGGGCAGCCAGGTCTCGCTCCACGGCATTCATATAATTATACACACGACCACGCTCCTCTTCCTGCCTGTAAAACAAGACACCCTGACACTCAAAGATCCTGCATATGCAAATATTTGCACATACAAACACAATCACACAACCTGTGTCTGAGTATCAATATCCCTGTAGTCACAACACATTTACTCTGGGTTGTACATCTACACTACATCTTCTCTTACTTCTTGCTCTTTAGGTCATCCAGCTCTTTGTTCATCTTCTCATTTTTCTCCTGAGCATCCTGTAGGCGGCGCCGCATGTCTCCAATCTCCTCCTGAGCTTCTGACTTGATGTCGTTGGCGATGACAACGGCCGTTTGCAGATCAGCTTGGAACTGACGCCACTCGGCTGATTCCTCCTGTGAGTGACAGGTGTCAGTTAAATTCATTTGGAGAATCATGAAGATAATTTCTTGGGTGAAAAGTCACAAAGATGGAATTTCAAACCATCTTTAAGATTACAATTACTATAAGAACCCTGATATACACAGTGCAAACACGGCACATAAAAAGGGAAAATTTACCCGCAATTTACGGTGAAGAACCTTAATCTCCTTCTCCATATCATATTTCTGATCATGAAGCTTTTTGATGGAATCTGGGTGGGGGAAGAATGGCAGAAATAAATACAGATTTATAAGTAAAGTTAAATGCTCATTAATGTGTTGCTAAAAGTTTATTTTATTCAAATGCCTCATTTTAATTTTATACAATTATGTTATCTTTTGAAATATGTTTTTTTAGTATTGATTTTTGGTAATACATACATTAAAACTATCATTCCAATAAAATGAAACTGAAAGCTAAACACTTGTTAAGTCAGGACAATGTCTGTATTTCATACTCAGATAGCTCGATGCCGCCTCTATGTGGATAGCCTGCATAACTACAAAATAATGATAACAAAACTGTGGGCATCTGGTCAACACCAGGCAAATTTGTGTTACATACATAGAGAAAGGTTTTCTGTACAATTCTTTACTTGAGATCTCTCTTACATTAGGAACATTTGATATATTTATAGATAAGTATATACCGGTACCAATACAATAAACTATTCTCACTTAGATTTTTTCTTCAGTCTGGACCACTCACACCAAGAACAATAACTATATCGATATAGAGTGCTGGTCAGAATTATTTGCCCCCTTGGTAAATATGATCAAAGATGGCTGTAAAAAATAAATCTGCATTGTTAATCATTTTGATATTTTATTTAAAAAATTAGCAAAAATCTAACCTTTCATTGAAGTACCGTAAAATAATTGAAGTTGGGGGAAATCACATTATGAAATAAATGTTTTTCTCCAAAACACGTTGGGAACAATTATTTGCCCCCTTTTATTAAATACTTTTTGCAACCTCCTTTTTCCAAGATACCAGCTCTGAGTCTTCTCCTATAATGCCTGATGAGTTTGGAGAACACCTGACAAGAGATCAGAGACCATTCCTCCATACAGAAGCTCTCCAGATCCTTCAGATTCCCAGATCCATGTTGGCGCTTCATCTCTTCAGGTCAGATGAACAGATTAAACAAAACAAAAAAAGAGCTTTTTGGCAGCAAACACTTAATATGGGTTTGGTCCACACAGGGATAAAAAAGCACCCCTTGTGTAAAATGAAATACTCTGCTGTATCTTTAATGCTGTGGGCCTAATTTTCTGCCAGAGGTCCTGGACATGTTGTTCAGACACATGGCATCATGGATTCGATCAAATACCAACAGATACAAAATCTAAACCTGACAGCCTGTGCTGGAAATCTTATAATGGGGCATGTTTGGATCTTCCAACAGGACAGTGATCCAAAAACAAACATCAAAATCAAAACAAAAATGGGTCACTCAGCACAAAACCAAGCATCTGCAATGGCCAGCCCAGTCCTTTACCTGAACCCTATAGAAAATGAGTGGGCTGAACTGAAGAGAAGCAGCACCAACATGGATCTGGGAATCTGAAGGATCTGGACAGCTTCTCTTCTGTATTGAGGAATGGTCTCTGATCTCTTGTCAGGTGTTCTCCAAAATCATCAGGCATTATAGGAGAAGACTTAATAACCAATAAAAGGTTAGATTTCTGCTCATTTTCTTAATAAAATATCAAAAAGATTAACAATGCAGATTTATTTTTTACAGCCATCTTTGATCATATTTACCAAGGGGGGAAATAAATCTGACCAGCACTGTATTAGCATTCACACCAACGTACAATATCATTCTGTTTATTGTAAGCACGTGCTGCAGTTTTGTCGCCAGCCACTTGAATTCTGATTGGCTGTCAATGTTTTAATCGCTCATTAGCTGCAAAAAAAAAAAAGTGATTCCAATGATATTTTTTCTCTGTGCCGTTATCATCCTAGTTGTAGTGTGGACTTTTCTATTCTTTTCTATTTAACGATTTTTAGAATGATATCTTTATCGTTATCGTTAGTCCTTGGTGTGAATGGACCTTAGCTCTACAGAATTTTTGGGCACAATATTTTTTGATAAATATATAAATAATATTTTTTTATACATCAATTCAATATAATTGTATACTTATATTAAATGTGTCAATGACATATAAATAGTGTTAAGTGTTCCAGTAGCCATGGAAAGCATTCTATGATTGTGACTTACTCTCCAGGTCGGAAATGATGAGGTTGTCATGAAGCTTGACAGCCCGATGCTGCTCGACTTCATCCTCCAGCTCAAAGATGGTCTCCTTCATGTCAGCGATCTCTGTATCCTTCTCCTCTAGCTCAGAGCACTGCTGCTCCAGGAGCAGCTTCTGCTCCGCTAACTGTGCCTGGATATCGACACGAAATGCTCGGAACTCACCCTCAAGCTATAGCGAACACAAGGATTCATGTTAGCAGGGATACATCAGGCATGTAATATGTTGGAAAATGTATTAGTTAACCTGGAGATTCAATATGTGAATTCAGGATGTGACAAAAGTAGTATGTCGAAATTCACAGTACTCATAAAAGAGTACGAAAAAAGTACCTGGATGACATACTACTTCCGACGAGATTCTGAAGTGTGCATAATATGATGGACACTTTACTATCCCATGAGGCCAAGGGAGAGGATTTATGAATGGCAGTGAAGCGATGCAACTGACACTGGTAGGTCACATGATAATGACAACATGACGAACGTAGTTTGTCCGGATTACGTTCATACTATATAGAACGTACTTTTTTTAGTGACCATGAAGTAATTACTTCTTCAAAATAACTATCTACTCAGAGGGTATGCGATTTTGGATGTAGCCCCTGTGTCCGAATATGTCTACTATATAGTAGGCAAACAAAAAAACAGTGTGTGAAAAGAGTATGTTAGAATTCATAGTATTCATAACAGTAGGCAAATAGTACTAGGATGACCTACTACTTCTGGCGAGATTCTAAAGTGTGCATATGATGGTCATACTATTTCATGAGGCCACAGGAGAGGATTTGTGAATGGCAGAGAAGCGACGCAACTGACGGCTTAAGTCACATGACAGTGTCAACATGGCAGATGTAGTACGTCTGAATTTCATTCATACTACATAGAACATAATGAGTTGTGAAATAAGTTCTTCATCAAATGTAGCACATTTCCAGACCTCGGACACTGTTTAAGACAACTTAAAATAATCAAAGATATGTGTGTCAATTTCACCTTGCTAATTGCCTCCTGTAGCTGGGCAGCTTCACTGCGCGTGTGCCCCAGTTCCTCTTGTAACTGAGCTGCTTTGGCCTCCGCACGCTCCTTGTCAAATCTCTCGCTGTCCAGAAGGTGGCGTATATCGGTCTTATCCCCTGCATTGTGGATGGAGAGGAGCTGGGCCACTCTCTGCCTCTCTTGCTCAAGTTGGATTCTGCAGCGGTTCAGCTCCACCTGCTCCCCTTCAGACACCACCCTCAGCGCTTCCAACTCTGCTTTGGCGACGGTTCTCTCCCTCCGTTCCATTTCCACAGCTCTCTCTGCCATATTGACACGCTCCTTCAATGCTGCCATCAGGCCTTGGGCTTCTGCATTCTCCTGTTCCGCCATCTTGAGAGCACTGCTTAGCTGTTGCTGCACACCCAGCAGTTGCTCCCGCTCAAAATGCGAGCCCTCGTTCAGCTCGGCGTAGCGCCTCTCCAGCTCCACATAGCGCCCGCTTTTGGCATCTTCGTCATCCTTGGCATACGCCACCCGGTGCTCGTCAAGAAGGCCCCGGAAGTAGTCCAGCTGTCTTCCGTACAGTTCCAGACGCTCCCCTTGTTGACAGAGGGAGTCGACAAGAATGGCGCGCTCCTCGCCCAGGCGTTCGTTCTCCGTGGTCAGCTCTAGTGTGATCTGCTGCAGATCAGCAAGCTCCTGCAGGGTGGCTTGGAGTTCTTCTGACGTGCTGTGCTGGTTCTCCTCCATTTGATGGATTCGCTCAGTCAGGCAGGCCACGGAAACCTCGCTGGTGTTCCCGCTGCTGCCCCTGCGGGAATTTTCCCGGCTCGGTGGTCCTCCTTCTGATTCAGAAGACGATCCACAACCTGAGGGCGCGTCCAGAGCATCATCACTAGAGGTGATTGGCTGATAGGCCTCACTGCACTCACTGTCCACTGCATCAGGAGAACCTACACGTCTCGGTTCTGACAGAAGGTCCTCGGTAGAGCCTTGGGCAGAGCCTTCTGCGGAAGACGTGCGCAAGCTACCTCCTCTGCTTTCATGCTGACCTCCACTGCTGCCGGAAGCTACAGGCTCAGGACTAAGGGACGTGCAATGCAGACCTTTGTTAGGGCTGTCCAAACGGTGCTCCAGAGAGAAGCCAAGAGCATTGAGGCGATCCTTCAGCATTCGGTTTTCACTTTTCAGCATATTTAGCTCATCAAGGATGCCCTGGTTCTGGTCTTGAAGGAGGAGGAGAGTGGACTCCACATCAGTGGCACTGATCACAGGAGAAACCTCTTTCTCCTGAGGCTGCTTGGTTTCTTGAGAACCTTGTTCGGGATCAGGGGCTTCAAGTTCTTCCAGACCAAGCTGGGCCTTCATACCTCTAAGTTCAGAGCGGAGATGGAGGATCTCCAGGTCTTTGCTCTTGGCTAAGCCCAGCAGGTCGTTCACTTGACACTCCAGCACTGCTTTATGGCTTACCTGACTGTCTGAGCGAGATTTGGTCATGCGAGACTCAGTTTCAGCTACAGTATGGCATCGTGACCGCTTCTGAGGCATGGCATCAGTGGGTCCGGCAAGCTTTTTGGCAGCACTGGCTCTGGTTCTTTCTCGCAAGTTCTCTCGGGTCGTGCCTGGATCCTTGGCTGTGGATGACATGGCACGCCTTCCTGAAAGACCTACTGGAAGAAAAAAAAAATTGTAAGCTGAAACATTTCACAACTACATAAATATTATGGACATTTCATTAGCTGTGTTGTGGGTATCAAAGTAATTTTACAACACACTTTTTCTTTAACATCTTCAGAACCAAGGTAATGCTTAGCGCTACCTGAACTGGTCTTGGACCTGGTCTCAGTGCTGCTGGTCTTCTGAGAGGTTCCTCTCTTGTTTCTAGCAGTAGTGTTACTGTTGCTAACGGACACTGCTCCACTTCCTGCACTGACCGTTGGGAGATCATCATTGCTCTTTGCCTGGGTACCATGCAAAACATTAAGTTAATGATCTGTTACAGACAAATCACAAGCTAACATTCTTAGCTGGCACTTGGTTCAGCATATTGATAATAATTAAAAACATGTTTCCAATTTCTCCATACTAAACAATTACCTTAGACAGTGGAGCTGCACTATGGGTTTTGTTTGTCATCTTGCCACCTGTGCCCATAATGCTGCTTCCCTCTGGTCTGCCTGGGGCCTTAGTGCCCGCTGCGGTTCTGGAGGTGGCGGCCGTGGGCTTGGTCGCCTTTTTCATGCTTGGCTCCAAGTTCTTGATACATTTACAGCGTAATCTAAATAAAGGAAAGCAGACAAGGAGTCGTTTGGATAAATTTGGCTGTATTTACGCAGATTCAAATGGAACAAACAAAAATGCAAAACAAGTTTATATTGGATGACAATTTAAAATACCCCACTCCTTCAGAAAATACCAAACAGTGTTAAAGAAAGAAGTTTCTGAACATTATGGCATGCAGTGCTAAGTAAACCCAGCCATAGACAAAAAATACACATTTTACATTACAAAGACATCGCTGCCACATAATTTATTCTTCAGACCTATCTTTTTGCCCAGTAGCATTCAATAGCATTTAATCAAGCACAGCTTTAATCGAAATATCTCATTACCTTACTCCAGCACTGGTTATTTTCCTCGGGGAACACATTATGTACAAGTCTATGCTTTTGCTTTTAGACAGTTGTAATGTAACATAACGGTCTCAGAGGACTCTATTTATGCAGCTTCACACACACTGTAAACTCAGACACTTTAGGGGAAAACAGTCATTGGCCAGTGTTTGAATGCACACAACACTGTGTGATTGGAGGAGAGTCAGAAGAGGATGGAACTGCCTCTCTTATCACATCATCATGGGTGGAGGCCAGGCCCGTTGGAAGAGCTGACCAACTGCGTCAAGCCTTAAAAGGCTTTAAAAGTCTAGAGCAACAGGGCTAGGTCTGAGGCTAGAAAAAAACACAGCAGCTCTATGAATTTATATAGTAAATTTCCTTCACAGTATACTTGTGAAGATGGTCCACATATATATAATCATCTATAATGTCTTAATAAGCATGTACAACTACCATAGCCCATTTATAAAGGTTAATTAGCAATACAAATCATAAATTTAAAAGCAACATAGGTCTAGAAGTAAAGTCTGTGCAAGTATAAGTGTATTAATGTTGATGTAACTACTAGCTAGAAATCAAGAACCAGAGACTCCACTGCATGCTCAAGCAGCTAGTGAACTCTGACACTTGCCCCTATGTGGTCTCTCTTTTTTTGCAAATCGAAAATACGGCAATTTGGAAACTTTGATGGCAAATAGATGAGGAATGCCCGGATAGACACCAGCCTAAACACCCCCATTTTTCAGAACAAGCCTTTTAAGTTGATATGTTTGAAAAGGAGTCAAAACAAAAAGCACCACACCCAACTCCAGTCCACAACTCTCAGTCCTCATGCTTACTGAAAGAATATAGCCTAGACATGACCATATCGTTCATATTTAAATGCAACAAATGTACAAATTTTATTCCAACTTTCATTATAGTGATACTAGTGTGTAAAGAGAAAAAAATTGCAATAAAACAGAAAATCCAGTGAGTGTTTCTTAACAAGCATGAGCAATGAAGTTGTGCACAATGGTAATGGTCACTTTCTTTCTCATATTTCATCAATAAAAAATGTACTTGTACAAGCCCTAAAGGGAAAGACACTCTGCAGTAAAACTCTTCAGCGGAGCAGTTAGTTGCCCGAGTTAACTTCCCACTTGAGAGGTAATGGCGGCCAACTTTCTATCAAACACAAAACGTTCCATCCAGACTTGATTTCAGTGTTCAGTACAAAAACGACTTCCGGGCATTTGCACAAATCTGAGCGCTGAACCGCAGCGCCCCCAACACTTCAATATCATTGTCATTCTTCAGTCATTCAATTCAGAGTCATATCTATCAATATGCTTCTAAAAACAATTCAAAGACACACAGCCAGCCTCAAACATGCGGGCCCACACAAGCAAATTCATATTGGGTAACTCAATGATCGCCAGTGGAAAATGAAAACCATTTTAAATATTTCAGGTGAAAACAAAGAATCACACTCTATGACTCCAAAATTAGTCTGTCTAGGCATTGGCCAATGGGAAAGAAGTTATAGAAATACATTCAAAGCTTTTGAGGATGGGGGTGGGTTTCTCTTTCAACTCATCTCCGACTATCTGAAGGAATTGTGTGACTTTCAATGTCTCTTGGGGTCAAGGGTCATTCCAGGTACATAAAGAAGCCTCTGATCATCTGTTCAGATGGTGGTCCTCAACACAGATGTTCAAATAAAAACAGAACCTGTATAGGGACAATAGACTGTAAAAAATATGGATGACATACTCTCTTCTATTGTAGAAAAGTGAAGCCGCCAATGTCCCAATATGACACTGACATATTGCGCTGATTACGGAACCCGGGTCTCCACAGTAGTGAGGGTGGGGAGGGAAGGTCCCGCCCACACTCCCGCAGAATCGGTACAGCTTACTGCAGAACAACTCATTATGTCGGTTCGTTTTCGATTTTAAAAAACTAACACTTGAACTTACATCAGTGTGACAAAAAGTACCTAAAATGAGAGAAACCATCTTAGGAAACAAATTATTTGAAGTGTAATTTGATTCTTTGGTTCGTCTCACGTTCTATTAGATTACATGGAGAGGGCGGGTTTTATTACCTATGCTGTATCCACCCAGCAACATGGGGGCGATCAAAACTTTTTGGCTTCACTTTTCAGGACTCGTGCGGCACACTTGATAGGAACAGATAGAACACTTTACAACAGTAAAACAAAATTTCAAAATGTTTCAAAATTCCGAAAACGTAAACATTCCGCAACTACGCTTTTCTTAAAAAGAAATGATATCTGCGAGGATTTTCAGTCAGGATTCAGACCGTACCATAGTACCGAGACCGCTCTCATCAGAGTCACAAATGATTTGCTCTTATCATCCGATCGTGGTTGTATCTCTCTATTAGTGTTACTTGATCTTAGTGCTGCATTTGATACTATTGACCACAACATTCTTTTAAATAGACTCGAAAATTATGTTGGCATTAGTGGAGTTGCACTAGCATGGTTTAAATCATACTTATCTGACCGTTATCAGTTTGTAGCAGTAAATGAAGATGTGTCTTATCGATCACAAGTTCAGTATGGCGTACCACAAGGCTCAGTACTAGGACCATTGCTGTTCACTCTGTAAATGCTACCATTAGGAGATATCATTAGGGAACATGGAATTAGTTTTCACTGTTATGCCGATGATACTCAGCTGTATATTTCTTCACGCCCCGACGAAACTTACCAATTCACAAAATTAACGGAATGCATAGCCAATATAAAAAATTGGATGACTAGTAATTTCCTACTACTAAATTCTGAAAAAACAGAGATTCTAATTATTGGACAAAAAACTTCCACACGTAATAACCTAGAATACTGTCTAACACTTGATGGCTGCTCTGTTAAGTCTTCGTCGTCGGTTAGGAACCTGGGTGTGCTCTTTGATACCAATCTCTCATTTGAAAGTCACGTGTCTAGTATCTGTAAAACCGCATTTTTCCATCTTAAAAACATATCTAAATTACGCCATATGCTCTCATTAACAAATGCAGAACAATTAGTTCATGCGTTCATGACATCAAGGCTAGATTATTGTAATGCTCTACTGGGTGGTTGCCCTGCACGCTTAATAAATAAACTACAGCTAGTTCAAAACGCAGCAGCTCGAGTTCTTACCAGAACCAGGAAATATGACCATATTAGCCCGGTTCTGTCAACACTGCATTGGCTGCCTATTAAACATCGTATAAATTTTAAAATATTGTTGATTACTTACAAAGCACTAAATGGCTTAGCTCCGCAGTACTTGAGTGAGCTTTTAAAACATTATAGGCCTAGTCCTTCACGTCTATTGCGATCTCAAAATTCCGGCCAGTTGATAATACCTAGAATATCTAAATCGACTGCAGGCGGTAGATCCTTTTCCTATTTAGCACCAAAACTTTGGAATAGTCTTCCTACCATTGTCCGGGAAGCAGACACACTCTGTCAGTTCAAAGCTAGACTAAAAACACATCTCTTTGACCTAGCATACACATAATACATTATCGACTTCGATAATTCAATGTTAGGCTGCATAGATTAGGTCAGCCGGAACTGGGAACACTTCCCTTAAATCCAGATGTACTCGTTACATCATAAGAAGAATGGCATCTACGCTAACTTTAGTGTCTTTGTTTATCCCGAGGTTTTCCTGCAGCCTGCCGGATCCAGGCCGTATCCAGATCTGACGAAGGAGATTCGCCTGGACCCGATGACAATGCAGTGCTGAAGTGTCAACTATCCTCTCCCTATGGAGGATCCCTTTCCCACTCTACAGATAAAGCGTTGTTGAAATCCGGTTCGCGTACCTCGAAGTGATAAAATAAAATTCTCTATCAAATTTATAGGCAAGACAAGTAGTTTGTTTAGGCATGGTTTGTTGGGAAATTACAAACCTGCGCGCACATATTCAAACAAATTTAACTACAGAATCAATTTTGAATGCGCATGTGAACGCCATCAGGTCACAGGTTCGCGTTTAAAGTCTGTTTAGAGAGAACGCCGTCGTCTTAGTGACCCCTAATGTAATAACAAATGATAATTTTGCGGGAAGTGAATCAATCAAAACCAACTTTAGCTGGAAATAACATTATTCAAAAATCGCTATAAAGCCAAAACAATCTCTGTTACCGTAAATTGTATGTTTATCTCTGTAAAGCTGCTTTGAAACAATCTCCATTGTTAAAAGCGCTATATAAATGAAGATGACTTGACTTCTTTAAGGCCCATTCACACAAAGAACAACAACTATAACGATATAACTGTAAAGCTTGACCAATCAATCTAATTCTGTGAGAATATGAAGTCCAGACCACAACTATACGATAAAAACATTGACACCCAATCAGAATCCACCTGACTTTGAAGAGCTTGAGCATTTAAAGCAATAAAAGACATGATGACTGTAGCACGTGCTAATAATAAACAGAATGTTATCCCCCGTTGGTAGGAAAGGAATGCTATGCTGCTAATATAGTTATTGTTATACTAAGTTATATTTCTTGGTGTGATTGGGCCTTTAGACTTAATGGTCATGTTTAAACTTCCTGCAGGGTGGTTGGTTTACCTTTGAAAGCGACAGAGTGTGACGATGCCTTAATATGTGCAACATGGTGGGAAAGTCATTTGGCCCTTGTGTAGCGCAGGATGAGAAAATGCATCCAGTGCGGTGGGTAAAAAATACATAAATGGACCCTCTCTTTGAAATAAATTAAATAAATGTGTGAAAATATGAATATAAGACAAAAATCCAAAAAAACAGCAGTGCACACACACACAAAAAACAGATGTTGTATTGCAGAGGGAGATCCATGTGGTAAAGACATTGGTCTGTCCCAGTCTGACAGGAAGGCCACAGTGAAGTTCAGCCTTTTTTCTCAAACATTAAAGGAAAACGGACCTTGTGGGGAATAATACGAAGCTTTTGAAAAACAAAAACTAATTCTCTCGAGAGGGAATCCAAGCAGGACAGAACAGTCCAGGCATTTCTAATGGCCCACTAAACGGTGACCACAATCCTGACCTACTGACGCTCTGCCTAAACAAACCGTTTGATATGCAAAACAGGCAAGATGGTCCTGTGAAGTTCAAGGGATTCAATTTCTTCACCATATCTCTCGAATTCCGTATTTGGATTATTCTTTGGGCTATTTCAGACACACATCTAATCTAATGGAAATTCCTTGCAGACCTGACACAGCAGCCGCTTGTTAATTGAGCATCAGTATGAAGCCTGATGGGAGGAATGTGTTTGTTTGGACAGTTGATTACACATACACACACTGAACATTCTGCAATTATAACAGCAGGAGGTCGAAACCTGTAAATAAGCTATAAGCCTATAAAAAAATAAATCACTAAACAGCTCATAGTTAGGAAACACTACTTTTAAAGTTGTTTTACCATCAAGTGAGACATCAGTCCAAGGGTCTAACATAAGAACCATGACGCTACTAATAAGAGCTTCCATTCAATGAAATCATTCCTCTGAGAGCTGCTAATGTGATCAAGCAGAATGCAGTCAGCTCAAGAGAGGTACAACTGGGTCAGTGTCTCTCCGCCTGGTCCACAGGACGTCCCACTGGGCATGCAGGCAGTCGCTTATACCCAAATCTGTTAAAACCAATACGAATTTCTAATGAAGTGCTCATAGAAGGACCAAAACGTATGAGAAATATAAAGAAAACAGTACAGCATTTTACGCAAAATGAGCTACTAGAAACGTTTCTTTGACTTCATAAACAACGTTTTGAAATTATTAAAGTTAACAGGAAACAGGTTTCACAACCCCTATTTACGATACAGGGTATTCAAAGAGAAAAAAAAAAGTAAAACGGCATATGATTTTATTTACCATGAATTGATTGGATTGTGAAAAAGGACGTTTTATGGAGCGAGAAGGTTGAAGGGATGTTTTGATTTTTTTTTTTGAGATTATAAAGACTAGTGACGCAGTGAAATTTCGACAAACAAAAACATTCAGCCAAAACAGCAGAAAAAAATGTATTTTCCGTTTCGGCCAAATTAGTTATAGTGTTAAAGGGGTCATATAATGGTACATGCACTTTTACAAGTTGATTGTACTGAAATGTGTGTTGGCAGTGTCTGTACACAACCATCATATAATGATAAAAATCCATCCAGTGGTTTTGTTTTAATCTCCTTATATGTTTTCCCCTGTCTTAAATTGAGCCGTTCGTTTTTGTGACGTAAATAAAACGGACGCCCCTCCCACGATTGTTGATTGACAGCCGCGACAGCCGCGTTTCAACACAGACCCGCCCTCGCTAGCTGTCAATCATAGTCTGCGCGGACCGGCGCGGTCATTGTTGATATGCTGGAGCACTGTCTATGAGCAGAATGGCGTCTAAGCGATTGTGGTGTTCTGTTCTTGGGTGTAACAACGAACACAGTCATTTTAATGTTCCTAAATCCGAACCGCTGAAGACGCAGTGGCTGAGTTTGTTTTCGAAGGGAATATTCACGTCAATGCTCATGTTTGCGCGAATCATTTCACACACCAGACTGCTTTATAAACGAGGATCAGTATAAAGCTGGTTTTGCTAAGAAGCTGCTCCTGAAGAAAGGATTGGTAGCAGATATTCGTGTTCCTGCTGAACCTCCAAAAGAACTGAAGTGAGTGTAACGTTTTATTAAACTTTATATTACTATTTATATTAATCCTTGTAAATCGCTAGCTGCATGCTTCACAATGAATGCGTCTAAGGTTTACACTCAGGGTACATTACGGCATGTTTTCTATGTATGACGTTCTCAATATAATGCATAATCCCACGTTTATACTGAACAACGCGTTATGTGTTATTGTGTTACAAACTGTGTACGCCAGAGCCGGCTCTGGTGACGCATAGAACCGAGAGGCGGAGTCAGCAAAGCTCATGATCATTTAAAGTCATATACACTGAAACGGCGTGCTGAAAACAGAGCTGTTTTTGACCAGGTAAAATAAGTGTTTTCTTGCAATACTAATGAGAATTTTTAATTAAAGTATATTACAAACTTTTAATTTAGACCCTAAAGAATCATATTAGCTTGTACAAAAATGGCATTATATGACCCCTTTAAAGTCTGATTCAAACTATTTGAATAAGATCAAACTCAAGTCAACACCATGCCAGCAATACCACAGCTATATTCATGGGCGAGAAAAAGTGAAAGAAATAAAAAGTAAATAAATAAATAATATAAAACACGAAAATAAAAAGGCAAGTAAAAAAAAATAAAGTTTATCTTTGATAATAATCTATGACTAAATCTGGTCTCACTCTCAATTAAAAATCTTTTTATAAGACTCAACTGAAAAGTAAAGAGTCCTAAAGGAGTTCAAGATGTCACATCAGAAGTCCATCAAAATATGCTTCAGCGATAAAGGACTCTGGCAAGAGGGACATTAGCTACAACAAGTCAACATCCCAGCAGCTTGGACGCACTTCACCATGACCAAAATTTATGCTAGAACAGAAATTCTTGCTAAATCAAAACTTTAATTTTGATTGATTTTGATGATTTCAATCACTGCTGAGCTGTGGGAAGTGTTGACTTCTGAATCTGAATGCAATAAAAGTGACATGAATCTGTTACAGACCAAGAAAGATATTCCTCAGGTGCCCTTCCCCTAAAAAAAAACAGAAATTAAGTAAAATTCACATACAGTAGGCTGACTTCATGCAGCCCAGTTAATCAACAAGCTATGCTTTTGAGAGAAATCCTTAATAAAAAAAAATAAAATAAAAATATAACAACAAGAGAATTCCTACTGCAATCATCCCTTTTACAACCTTATGCAAAATGATGAGGGTTTGCCATTACACATATACTCTACCCTGAAGCACTCCCCAAAATGCTTTGGATGTTTGGGGGCGTTGGGTTGACTGGAATGTGCTGCTGCCTGCTAGAATCAATGCAAAACAGCTCATCAAATGCCTTCATGGGAAAAAGCTATGGATGCCATAGACTCACCAGAGACTATTCCCCAACAAAATTAAAGGAAATCTTCTAGCCATTAATGACACATTCTAAAGATGGACTGGACTTTTTTTTTTTTACTTCTTCTTATTTTTAAATAACTGATACAGACTTCGAATTAACTATATGTGTAGTTGGAAAAAAAATATTTTAAGAAGTTGACATGTCCTGTGGTGTGACATGCTATACACGTAAAACAATTCTAAATATAAAATTTCATAAAATAGCTTACAATTTGTATTAATGAATACATTTGATCTATTCAATAGGATTAAATCAATATGATGACATTTGACAGAAGTGCTCAAAATCACCACTTAATTAAAGTGGATGTATGACAATAGCTTGTCAAACATATCTAATACATCTCACTATAGAAAAACTTGAGATTAGTGGCTTTTAAACTTAAAAAAAAAAGAAAAGAAAAAGAAGTCATGGACAACCAAAGTGTGTACTGTATTCATGGAATGACACTGCCAGCTGATATTAGGATACATAATTCACATATCATACATAAATGTTACTCACCTTATGACAAATGCAACATTATTTTTCCATCAAGACATAAACTTGTCAAAGCAAACTGCGACTGTAGGCTGTAACTGATGACATCAAATGAAAATACACGGTCAGGATACACATTGTTATATTACCATATATGACAAAAGTTTTTAATTCTCCCAGTGGGCCTAAATCACTCTTTGCCGACACAACTGACCACAATCAAACTGAGACACAATTCAGAAGAACAAGCGACATCGATCGAGGAGAAGACATTGACTTAAATGACATTTTACCTTGCGCTCCTAGAACTCGGAGAACTTCCTAGGGTGTATCCAAATGAAAGCAAGTTGACGTAATCATTACAGAAAACGAAATAAACGATTTGATCTTGTAAAAAAAAAAAAAAAATCTCAGTTTCCCGACTCCCCGGCAGCGGAGTGATGCTAGTGTTTCCCGGTCCTCCTACTACCAAACCCAGCGTGAAGCGGGGAACAATATTTGGCCACGCCTTTTTTCAGTGACATTGCTATATTTTTCAAAATAAAAGTCTTGGACAAAATATGATTTTCTTGAAGATTGGTATTAATAACTAAAAACGTGAAGCAGGGATATAGGGTGGTGGAAGAATAGGAAACAAATGGAGGATTGTTTAGAGACTCCAAAAACAATTGCTGTTTGTAGAAGTATAGCAGTAACGTAGGCCTAATAGTTAAAAAAAATCTGGGCCACTAAACAAAGGTTGCAGAAGACTAGTATTACAGTCTTCAAGCTTTAATTCAGTAAGTTTATTTTGTCACTTTGTCATTTGTCACATGAAGAGCTTAGCTACTGTTATATAAAGGCAAATATTCTCTTTCATAGGCTACACTTAGTTAGCCTACCTAAAGTGTGATTGTAATTTAGAAACTAAACTACACATAAGTGTACATCGTTAACCTCTCTGTTAACATCAAGTGATATTCCTGCATAAAAAAAAGTTATTGGGGAGGGAATTAAGTGATATATAAATTTGAACAAAAACACGCATCTCCTTCCTTTATGATTTCTGCCTTGACAAAAGTAGGCTTTTTGACATAGACATAGCCTTCTGAAAAAAAGCATTGAAGTGTAATCAGTGTAACTCTTTGGGGCGGTTTCCCGGACAGGGTTTAAATTAAGCCAGGAGTAGGCATTAATCTAGAATAGTTAATCGTGTCTTAAAAAATGGCTTTCTGTAACACAGACTAAGTACAGATTAGTTACACCTGGACTATGGAGTCCTGAAGTAAAATATACCAGATTAAATTAAAACCAACTGTGCTAATCTGAATTAGCTTGACAGAGGTTGCCTATAAAACATGGAATGAACCAGGAAAAACTTAAAATCGCATGGAACTGAGAAGCAAATCCAAGGAAAACAATGGCATCAGAAAAAGACTGCAATAAAAAAAAAAAACTAACAAGAGAAAATTATTTTTAAGCAAGCTAAATAATCTGCACACACCAGCTATGGAATAAAAGAAAAGAAATCCCCCCCCCCCAAAAAAAAAAAAATATTTATATATATATATATATATATATATATATATATATACAGGTCCTTCTCAAAAAATTAGCATATTGTGATAAAGTTCATTATTTTCCATAATATAATGATAAAAATTAAACTTTCATATATTTTAGATTCATTGCACACCAACTGAAATATTTCAGGTCTTTTATTGTTTTAATACTGATGATTTTGGCATACAGCTCATGAAAACCCAAAATTCCTGTCTCAAAAAATTAGCATATCATGAAAAGGGTCTCTAAACGAGCTATTAACCTAATCATCTGAATCAACTAATTAACTCTAAATACCTGCAAAAGATGCCTGAGGCTTTTAAAAACTCCCAGCCTGTTTCATTTCTCAAAACCGCAATCATGGGTAAGACTGCCGACCTGACTGCTGTCCAGAAGGCCATCATTGACACCCTCAAGCAAGAGGGTAAGACACAGAAAGAAATTTCTGAACAAATAGGCTGTTCCCAGAGTGCTGTATCAAGGCACCTCAGTGAGAAGTCTGTGGGAAGGAAAAGGTGTGGCAAAAAACGCTGCACAACGAGAAGAGGTGACCGGACCCTGAGGAAGATTGTGGAGAAGGACCGATTCCAGACCTTGGGGGACCTGCGGAAGCAGTGGACTGAGTCTAGAGTAGAAACATCCAGAGCCACCGTGCACAGGCGTGTGCAGGAAATGGGCTACAGGTGCCGCATTCCCCAGGTCAAGCCACTTTTGAACCAGAAACAGCGGCAGAAGCGCCTGACCTGGGCTACAGAGAAGCAGCACTGGACTGTTGCTCAGTTTTGCATGTCATTCGGAAATCAAGGTGCCAGAGTCTGGAGGAAGACTGGGGAGAAGGAAATGCCAAAATGCCTGAAGTCCAGTGTCAAGTACCCACAGTCAGTGATGGTCTGGGGTGCCATGTCAGCTGCTGGTGTTGGTGCACTGTGTTTTATCAAGGGCAGGGTCAATGCAGCTAGCTATCAGGAGATTTTGGAGCACTTCATGCTTCCATCTGCTGAAAAACTTTATGGAGATGAAGATTTCATTTTTCAGCACGACCTGGCACCTGCTCACAGTGCCAAAACCACTGGTAAATGGTTTACTGACCATGGTATTACTGTGCTCAATTGGCCTGCCAACTCTCCTGACCTGAACCCCATAGAGAATCTGTGGGATATTGTGAAGAGAAAGTTGAGAGACGCAAGACCCAACACTCTGGATGAGCTTAAGGCCGCTATCGAAGCATCCTGGGCCTCCATAACACCTCAGCAGTGCCACAGGCTGATTGCCTCCATGCCACGCCACATTGAAGCAGTCATTTCTGCAAAAGGATTCCCGACCAAGTATTAAGTGCATAACTGAACATAATTATTTGAAGGTTGACTTTTTTTTTTGTATTAAAAACACTTCTTTTATTGTTCGGATGAAATATGCTAATTTTTTGAGACAGGAATTTTGGGTTTTCATGAGCTGTATGCCAAAATCATCAGTATTAAAACAATAAAAGACCTGAAACATTTCAGTTGGTGTGCAATGAATCTAAAATATATGAAAGTTTAATTTTTATCATTATATTATGGAAAATAATGAACTTTATCACAATATGCTAATTTTTTTAGAAGGACCTGTATATATAATCATTACAAACAGATTTCCCGGCATTTATTTTATTTTATTCCTATATAAAATCAACGATGTACAACTAGAATCAACGGTGTTCATTAACGATGAATGGTTTTCATTTAAACGAATTATTCAAATAACTCTATGATTAATGCTTCTTATTTATTCCTGTGATTTACATAACTAACTTACTATAATTTTCCTTAACACACGTGGTGTTCAGTGTTGGAAGTCTAGAAGCAATACTGGTTTCAACCATAGACTGTAAAAAAATATGGACGTAGTATCCGTGACGTCACCCGTAGGTTTCTGAAGAGCGTTTTTGAAGCCTAAAGTGGGCGGGGCCGGCCGTCGCCATCTTGGGAGCGCGTCACCTCTCGTCACTACCGGATAAAATAAAATGGGCAAAGAGGCGGGACGTGGGTGGAGCTGAGGTGCTAATGCTATATGCTACTGGCCTCGCGCTAAAGTGACAGCTGATTGAAGAATTAAAACCAATAGTTAAAGTTCATTTATTTGCCTTTCGAAATATTATAATAGTTAAAAGACGTAACTAAAAGTGAGACTATTTACTTTACTTTTTTTTATCAACTTTATTAATCCCAAAAGGGGCAATTAGTTAAGAGCATGTAGGCTATACAACAGTACATAACACAGATCACACACATTTCTCACAACATACAAGCAGTCAACTATGTGTATCGTCGTGATGCATTATTCTGCTAGTTAAAAATGTATTATCATGCAGACAGTTACTTACAGTATTGCTCTGAGCTTGTGCGTGTGACAGTGATTCATGCACATAACTTACATGTCAGTCAGCATGGCATCGCACGTCATGTTCAAGTTCGTAAAAGAGCTTTATTCAGTCTGATATCATCTGATTTTGGCCGCCTCTCAATTTCTCAGATGGGTTAAACCAGCTTTTAAACCAGCAATTAAAGATTTTACCTCAGAAGTTCAAGTAAATGCACTAGAAATCCGCACTCATTTAAATGTGCATGGACAAAGAGAAAGCTCTGACACCTGCAGGATTTCATCTGACGGTACTTTTTATTTTACACTACAAAATTAAAATAAGCATATCTGTTCCGTGAGAGCAACAGTACCGCATAATGAGTGTGGTCTCTATATCTACAGACGTTTTTAAATCTAAACTCAAAAAAGCAATGAAATTGTCAGACATCCAGATTAGTGCATGCGAGGGAAACAACTGGAAATACAGCGCTGGTTGTTCTCTCCATCCTCGACAACGACGGAATCCAACGGCGTGCATGGGCGAAGGTATAATACGTGTATTAAATTGTATGAAATAATCCCGAAAAAAGCACAAACACAGCTGAGGGTGACGCTAACACACAGCAGACAAACGACTAGCAGTGAGTGAAAGCAGCGGCAATCCACCTGTCACTCAAGTGGCCACGCCCTTAATTATGCAGAACTTTAAGGCTTAATATAATTTCAACGGATGAGTTGTAAAAAAAATTCACCCCCCTCACAGTCGTCATGAAGGGCAAAATTAGCGATATAGACCAAAACAGCTATTTGCCACCAGGCTGTAAACATGTTTTTTTCTGCTGTGAAGTGAGGCATTTTAACATGGGGGAGATACAGATTTGACTCGCTTTTGCAGTCAGCCTCAAGCGGCCACTCGATGAACTGCAGTTTATTTCACTTCCGTGTTGGTTTCAAGGGAGAGACGGGGAGGTTGCCGCTTGGTTTCAACTAGAGTACTACCATAGTGGTAGCTTTATTATTATTAAAAACAGAATTATTGGTAGCAGGTCCTTGATACAAGCAGGCTCAACACTTCACCACAATGGTAACCCCCAAAAATACTAACATAACAGAAACTTTTAAATACCAACATAATATAACATTAAACATTAACAAGTCTCTCCGTTTTCTCATCTTGCTAAAAAAAATTAAAATGAATTTACTCTCCCAATTCAGCCCTGTGACAAAGCATGATGGGAAGTGAAAGTCCTGTATGACTGGGTTACTAGATTGAAACATTTCAGAATGAAAACATTAAGTGAAGTCAAAGAGTGACCATTTCAAGTCAGTTTAACATGAACCAATCACATTTGAACTAGAAACCAGATACAATGGTGTTAAAACAGAATTAAATGTCATGCATGTGTGTATATATATATATATATATATATATATATATATATATATATATATATATATATATATATGTTTGTGTGTGTGTGTGTGTGTGTGTGTGTGTGTGTGTGTGTGTGTGTATCCAAGTAATGCATGTGTCTTCTTTGAAACACAAAGTTAATCTGAAGTTAAACCTGGCTCCTGGTAGGTTTAATTTAAGGCTCAATTTAGTCCTGGAGTAGCTCTAGTCTTCCTCCAGGAAATCAGTTTATTAAACTCCAGACTAAACTAAATCTAGGACTATTTAAAGCCATGACAGAGAAAGCAGATTTCTGTCAATCTGGTTTAAAGGGCCATTTTAGTCTAGGCCTAGGCTTAATCTCTGTCCGGGAAACCGCCCCTTTGCGTTTATATTTTATGTCTGAGGTTTAGTCTTAGCTAAATATTTATAAGCATTGATGCATGCATAATTTCCCTCAAAATCCATAGGCTTATCTTCATCAAAAGTATTCTGCCAATAACACAGTCAGCACCATCAGATACAAAAGAGCAAATATGTAAATAAACACTGACAAATCTGGCATTCAGGTCAATTAATGAATTAATGAACTGATATTACAGGATTTTTCAAACCGGTTTCCAGCTCAATATTTTGGATTAAATATCAGAGCTTGTGTAACCTTGTTAAACTAATATCAGGTTATCAAGTTATCATCTTCAACACCAAACATTAAATCCTTTCTTGCAGTCTTTTCAGTTCAGAACAGTATCTATACAGTTTTACAAACAGAATAGGCTAATGTACTAAAGTATATTGTAGATATACCAGGTGTGCTCACTCCTGCTCCTGGAGAGCTACCATCCTATAGGTTTTCATTCAAACCCTAATTTTGCACGCCTGATTCTATTAATTACTTTTCACAAAAATATTAGGAAGTAAAATTGTTTTCAACATTGATAATAATTCCTGTGCAGCAAATACGAATGATTTCTGAAGGATCCATGTGACACAGAAGACTAGAGTAATGATGCTGAAAATTCAGCTTTGCTATCACATGAATAAATTACATTTTTAAATATATTAAAATAGAAAAACAACTGATTTTAAATTGTAATAATATTTTCGAATATTACTGGGTTTTTTTTACTTCATTTTTCAAAAACAATGAAAAATCGTACCACTTTTGAAGGATAGTTTTATAACCAATGTTCAATATTTAATTTCTATATCCAGAGCTGCATACTTTTAAAAATCCTGTTCTGTGCACTATTACATTATATTATGGAGGAGGCGTGGCTCTTAATTCTCCTAAAGCTCGTTCCCGGAACGGCCAGAGGGGGCGCGCATGCGAGCACAGTGGCTGCCTGGTGTCAGAAAAGAGGAGGCGCGTGGTGTGATACGCATCTCTCATTTGAGTGTGTGTTGTATGTGTGGAGGGGAAGCGCAACACACGTTGTGATATTCGCACTTCTAAACTGAGCTAGAACCAACTTTATTTCTCCTTCTTTCGCTTTCCTCGAGCGGAGGAGGACGTTCCGGAGTTTTTGTTTCAGGAGTAAGAAGGCAAATCCTCGACTGTGGGGGAATAATGTCGGCGTCGGCGGCGAAAGTGAGCCGAAAGGAGCAGAACTCGAATCACGACGGAGCGGACGAGACCTCGGGTAAAGTAATGGCGGCCTCCTGCGCACCGCCATTTTCAGTAATTTACACCTCTTGCGTTTAAAGCACGAATATCAATTTGAATTATTCGCCTAGTTTTTATCTTAATCTTTAATAAAAGCCCGAATCTGTGACCGTTAAATCCAACATAAGTCGATTTTGTGTTGTAATTTCAGTAAAAGAATACCGCGCGCACCGGAGGCCATGTTTCCTCGCGCGACGGCTTTATTGTGCCACGCGCGACGAACATTGCGCTCGCGCGGCTTTTGGTTTATTAAAACGCAAATTTCCTGTTTGTTTCCACTCATGTGCTCGAGCATGTCGTTTTAAACCCATAGTGACTCAAATAATGTGTGCGTTGTATTGAGCCCATGTTGTGTGCTAATAGGCTAACTGGTTATTGTGTCTACTACCCGCCATCATGAGCCATTCCCCCATGTGTTGCTAAACCACGCTGCATCACATATAACCGTAGACGTGTTTTACTGACGCTTAAGTGGGTAGAAATTACTTTCTGAACTGATTTAACTTTTAATGCACGGCAGTAATGGGTATTCATTGAGGGAACGGTAAATGTGGCCCAACGCGTGGCCTCCACCGTTTAAACCTCGCGGCCTCGCGCAGCTGCTGCTGAAACTACCGGATTGAGCTGGTGGTCCGGTGTTACACCTCGCTTTCACTTTAACTTTTCCATTGTGATTTTTTTTAATTAGATCAAACTAGCATAATATAATGCTGCATTTTGTTTTGCTATGATTTACGAAATGCATCGTGTTTACTTTTTTAATTTTATATATAATTGCATTTGAGTGTACGTTAACTTAAAAAGTCACGCTTTTATGTTACAAGGACTGCATACGCGTGTTTTATCCCACTACATTTTATAACACATGAAGAAAATGGTTAATGAGTGACTTATTTTTTTTTTTGCATTTCAGAAAAAGAGCAACAGGAGGCAATTGAACACATTGATGAAGTACAGAATGAAATCGACAGGTAACCTTACCAGTGCCTCTGAAGTATTATTTGTAAGTGCACATCTAATACATTTGTTTAGATGCATCTAATACTGCTTCTGTTGCTTTCCACAGATTGAACGAGCAGGCAAGTGAGGAGATTTTAAAAGTAGAGCAGAAGTACAACAAGCTACGTCAGCCATTCTTCCAGAAGAGATCAGAACTCATAGCCAAAATTCCAAACTTCTGGGTCACAACATTCGTCAACCATCCACAAGGTCAGATATTGAAACCCATCCTTGGGTGTTATAAAATTTGGTTGGTTTGTTTATATATTCAATACTAATATATTGTTTTTGATTTGACTAATAGTCTCAGCCTTGCTTGGTGAGGAGGATGAAGAAGCACTTCATTACCTGACCAGAGTGGAGGTCACAGAGTTTGAGGACATCAAATCAGGTTACAGAATAGATTTTGTAAGTAAATTTTTTCAACGTTTCTTCTGGTCAAATTTAAAAGTAGTGCACAACTAAATTGCCTGACGTGTAATTTTATATTCTCTCCAGTATTTTGATGAAAATCCATACTTCGAAAACAAAGTCCTCTCAAAAGAGTTCCACTTGAATGAGAGTGGTGACCCATCTTCAAAATCCACTGAACTCAAATGGAAGACTGGAAAGGTAGGTTAACATTTTTTTGGGTTAGTTTTGGATTAATGCTGTTCCTGTTTGGATGTCTGTTAAGCAATTATGTATGATGCAGGACCTGACGAAGCGTACTGGACAGACACCGAACAAGGCAGGGAAGAAAAGGCAACATGAAGAGCCAGAGAGCTTCTTCACCTGGTTTACTGATCACTCTGACGCAGGGGCTGATGAACTCGGAGAGGTCATTAAAGATGACATCTGGCCCAACCCCCTGCAGTACTACCTGGTAGGAAATATTATTAATATTGCTAAACGCTGATAAACGCTTGCTGTAATGACAGTAAGAACTTGTATTTAACTTCTCGCTCTCTGCTCAGGTGCCTGATATGGATGATGAAGAGGGTGAAGGTGAGGATGATGACGATGAGGAAGAGGAGGAGGGTTTGGAGGACATTGACGAAGAGGGGGATGAGGATGAGGGAGAGGATGATGAAGAGGATGATGGAGAAGACGGTGAGGTGAGATATACGCTTTATTCAAAGCTTTGGCTTTAATGTGAAGGCAAATTATACCATTATTTATAGTGCATTATAATGTGTGTCTGTTAGTGTGGTTTAGGACATGGAAAATTGATGTAAAGTTTACTTGTAAAGTGTTTGCATTTATTTTTTGCATAAAATTCAGAAACTGACATGGATCAAATCTTTTTTTTTTCTCTACCTCCCCTTTTCAGGATGATGGTGAGGATGATTAAAGGCTGATAAGGACATATTCCATCACTTGTACCTGTTCTTTCCTTTTTGAATTCATCCTCCAATCATGGGAGCAAAAAAAGCTTTGTTTTTATTTTTTTATTTTATTTTTTTGTGCTCCATGTTCTGTTCTACTGAAGCCTCTCCTGTCCTGACCATGTCTAAACCCAGTTAGTTCCCTGGACATACAATACCTTCATTGGAAAACTAGTGGCATCTCGTTGCTCTGAAGCCTCTTGCGTCATCTTTAATTACAACCATCTCCAAAGACAAACACGAAATATTAACAATCTGCACGTCATCCTCTGTAGACTAAACTGAAGTAAATAGCAGTTTATATATTAAGTATATAAATGAATTTTTTTTCTGTGAATGGTTGTGAGTTGAAGTAATAAGCCATGGTGCAGTGATCTAATCATAGCGTACATACCTAGCCACTTTTTTTCTTTTTTCTTTTGTATATTTTCTTTAATGCAGAGGTGGGCCCCAAAGAGTTGACACTGTTTTTCCTATGTGATAATATTGGACAAAAGGAAAGCACCAGCTAGCTCCTGTCACCTCTTGTAAATGATTTGGGGTCAATATCAGGGTATGGCAGTTATTATTGTTGACAGTTCAATGGGGTCGGGTGGGGCAAGTGGGCATTTGACACATCAACATTTGGGTTTATGTTGATTGACTTTTCATTGTAATGTTTTACAGACACCCATGAGGTTTGAAACATTTTTAATAAAAACAAAACACAAAAAAACTTCCTCTTGTAATTTTGAGCTTGGCTAATTAAAGGATTATTTAAATGAGATAATAAAGCCTGTAGAATCTTAAAGAACTCTAAACTTGTCTTTTCTCCACCTGTTTTCTTTATTGGAGATATACAAATGAACACATTTATGAGTACAATGTGTTTTTATATTGTGATTTGGTACATCTTTGAAAGTTTTTGTCTTTTATATCTAACAGGTTTTTCTAGACAATTTAGCGTAATTGAGTGGTTTGTCGTCACTGAGGAGTCATGGCCTTAGGGTCAATGTTGGTACAAATACTGAGTTATTGCAGACAGGACATTCATACAATTTATTGCCATTTAATTTTATACATATAAATGCATCTTACATTATAACTGCTTATAACTAAATTGCTTTGGGCCTAAACTTCAAGTTTTTAGATATTTAAGTCATCTTGATTTATTATACTGAGTGATATATTAAGCACTATCATTACATTTTCATGAATGGCATGTGAACATTTGAAAGCATTTAAATGTTCATAGTTTAATAATTCTATTTTGTGTGTTTAGTTATTGTCCACCTCATAGTTTCCTGATACTTTGACTTGTTTAAGAATTATGAATTGATGACATAAATAGGACATCAGCCTTTCAGTAAAAAATAAATATTTCTGATTTTGTGATGCTAATTAATTATGGTCAAGCATAACATGTGCTCCAGTTACAGGAAATACAGGGTAAACTAATTTTATCATTACAAATTAGTTATTAAGTATAACTATGGTGGCTTATTCACACATAAATGTAGTCAATGAGCACCATGTCACCTCAAATGAGAACTTTGGATTTTGACGGTGAGAGGAGGAAACGATCCATATCTAAAATTTAACAGTCTACATCTGAACTTGAAGACTGAATGAAATGTTACTTTGTGTGTCAATGAAAGTATGAAATGATTAATTTATGAAATGTTTTCAGCTGTTATGCTAAATCCTAAAGGTACAAACATTTTCATGGTCTTTTGTAACTTTGTAAAGTGCATTCATTTTTGGTAAGATTTTTTAGAGGGTAAAAAATTACTGAAAAGTAATCTGAAATGTGAAAAATCAATCATTTAAATGTTGTTATTTATATAACTTTAAGCATGTATCACAATTCGGTGTCTTGTCCACCCTCATGTATTGATGTTTTCTTATATATAAATCATAGTTTAATAATATCAGCAAAAATGTGTTTGTTGTCAATGAACTGATACAGAAATGTTTCTTTCAAAAACAAGATTAGTTCTACTAGTTACGCATTTATTATCTTAACAGATCACATGACATTATAGATCGTACACATGTGAAAATGTTCTGTGATCAGTAATGATAAATAAAAATAAAAATAAAGAAAAAAGTATTAAAACGTTTATATTAGACGTTTGATTTTATTGTTCATTACAGGGTTTGTGGCAGTCAATTATTTACAATATATATTTTTTAAACAATAGCCTAATTTATTAGAAAATAACAGAGCAGTCGTTGACACGTTCATGTGTGTTTTTATTATGGGGGAAAAAAACTTAATCAACTAGATTTCTTTCTTGGAAATGTTCAAAGACCAAAAGGCACCGAATTGTACGAATGACCCAGTACAAAGGGGCCTTTATCAAAATGAAAGTGCGGAAAATAGGTTGACCAATCAGAAGCTAACACCAGTGACGTTAGGCGCACAGACAGCCATTGATTGGCTCACGGTATCTATGGCAGCGCAGTCACGGATGTCACATCCAGGGTAATCATGGAGGAGCGACCTGCGCTGTACAGTGGCCAAATAAAATAAAATATCTTACAAAATTAGCGATGCTGTTGTTTCCCCCCCATCATAAAACCAGATTTGGATTCGTCGAACACACTACACTCCTTCAATATGATGAAAAACCGTTTGCTTTATAAAAAATAGTCGCTAGCTTCCAGCTAACTAACGTCTTATTGAGACTAAGCATTTTGAAGAGCATGTTGTACTCTTGCTAGCTTGCTGGCAAACTTTGAACATGTTTACGGATGAAACGCTTGACTTAATTGGTGCTGAATCGACATGGAGAAAGTCACATCAGCAAACACAAGAATCAGTAAGCTAACACGTTTGCTTAACTTCTCAAACCAGAATATTCATGCGCTTGATGAAGTATCAGTCATTTTGTGTGATGTGTATCGTGTTCGTTTTTATTCCTGCCCAGAGAAGCTGTCAAACTCTTCCAGTTCACACAGCAGAGGCTGAAACTCAAGCCAAAGATGTGTTGGAAAACAGCACCCAGACACAAGACCCGATCAGCCAAACACTCGCCCTAGATCGAGACATTGCGGACTTTCCTGGATTGGTGGAGTTCTTGCGTAGAGTTGAAGATGTGGTTATCAGAGAGCTGGTGAAAAACTCCAAGAGTCACGCTTTTGATGGGTTCGAGGTGAACTGGGGGGATCAGAATGAGTCGGTGAGAGCCTTGAATGCAGAATAGTATTAATAGTATTAGTAATGGATTATTAAACAGTCAATTATGGAAGCTTGTTTCCACCACAGAAATTTGCTATTGTGAGTTATAAAGTCGGATTTGTGAGACATAAACTTGCAATTCTAAGAAAAAAAGTCTAAACTGTAAGATATAAACTCGTAATTTTGAGGAAAACCAGTCCGAAATGTGAGATATAAACACACAATTGCTATTTATAAAGTCAGAACTGAGATATAAACTCATAATTGTGGAAAAAAAGTCAGAATTGTTAGAAAAAGTAGCAATTTCCTTTTTGAATTATGTCACAATTCTTACTCTTTTCTCGCAATTCCAAGTTTTCGTCACAATTCTGATAAAAAAAGTCTGATTTGTGAGATATAAAGTTCAAATTGTCAGATATAAACTCACAATGGCTAGTTATAAAGTCAGAACTGAGATATAAACTCGTAATTGTGAGAAAAAGTTGCAATTGCGAGTTATAAAGCCCGGATTGCAAATTATAAACTCACAATTCTCAGAATAAAGTCAGAATTTTGAGATATAAACTCACAATTACGAGGAAAAAAAGTAAGAATTTCCTTTGTTAAATTATATCTCACAAATCTTTTTTCTCGCAATTCCAATCTCACAATTCTGAGAAAAAGTCTGAATTGTGAGAAATAAACTTGCAATTGCGAGTTATAACGTCCGAATTGCAAGATATAAACTTACAATTGCTAGTTATAAAGTCAGAACTGAGATATAATCTCGCAATTCTGAGAAAAAAGGTAAGAATTGTGAGATCTAAACTCGCAATTATGAGTTATAAAGTCCGAATTGTTAGAAAAAAAGTCAGAATTCTGAGATAAAAAAAATCAAAGTTGCAAATTATAAAGTCTAAATGGCAAGATATAAAGTCGCAACAAGGAAAAAAATAAGAATTGTGAGATAAAAAGTCGCAATTACCTTTTTTAATTACATCTCACAATTCAGACTTTTTTCTCGCAATTCCAAATTTTTATCTCACATCTCTGAGAAAAAAAGTAAGAATTGTGAGCTATAAACTCAGAACTGCAAGAAAGATATAGAGATAAAAAGTGGAAACAAGCTTTCATAGTAAATAATAGTAATAATTGAGTTCGTTAAATTAGAGTTTATGTCTTCGTGGGGATTTCTTGCACAGGTGTCCTGCATGTACCGCCTTCAGCATGTTGATGCTCAGGAAAGGGGTCTGCAAGTCACCAGTGTGTCCTGGAACTGCACTGGTTCGGTCATAGCCTGTGGATTTGGCCGGTAACAGTCCTTTCCTCATACAAATACATAAAACCACCTGCAGTGTTTATAAAAGCAGTTTAAATGATGTATTTCTGGGCTTAGTGTGGATGATGGTGATTGGAGTAATGAGAAGGCTTCTGTGTGCACGTGGAACCTGGACCGGCAGAACCTGAACCCAATGCGGCCAGACGTGATCATTGATGTGGCCACTCCCATCATGTGTTTGTGCTCCCATCCTGTGAGGCCGTCTGTATTTGCTGGTATGGACACACATTTAAAAAATGCTTTTAAGATATTTTGTTTTTCTCTTAAAGGGTCAATGACACATACATGTATAGGTTTATATTTAATCTCAAAATGGAAAATATAAAAACATAAAATGTGAAGTGTTTTGCATAAAGACATTGAATTAAATTGAAGGACATTCTTTGCATTGTGAAATCATTTTGATCATGTTAGTTAAATAATACGGAATTAAAAATCTTGTCTGGGACACAATTCTTTTTTCTTCTTCTTGCAATTTAGCAATATTAGAAGCAGAATAAAAATAGCACTATTAAATATAACATATAGATATACACTAAGGTTTTTATTTTTTATTTTACTTTAGAAATTAATACTTTCATGTAGCACGGATGCATTAAATTGATCAAAAGTACTGTAAAGTATAATGTTACAAAATATTTGTATTTAAAATAAATGCTGTTCTTTTGAACTTATCAAAGAATCCTGAAAAAAAATTCACAAAAATATTAAGCATTAAAGCAATATTTGATAATAACATGTTTCTTGAGCAGCAAATCAGCATATTAGGATGATTTCTGAAGGATCATGTGACACTAAAGACTGCAGTAATGATGCTGAAAATTCAGCTGTCATCACAGAAATTTTATGAATACATTACATTTTTACATTTTTTATAAATATATTACAATAGAAAAGTTATTTAAAAGTGTATAAATATTCCATAAAATTACCCCCCCCCTGTATTATTAATAAAATAAATGCAGCCTTGGTGAGCACCAGAGACATATTTCAAAATTATTAAAACATCTTACTGACTCCAAGCTGTTGAACGACACTGTATATATTGTTTTCATGTAAATTGAATTTTTGCAAAAGGAATTTGCTTAATTGTCATGAAAATAATGCAACAATGGCAAAAATCTAAATAGGAAATAGACTTAATGTTTCCAAATATAATTCTTAAGCATCCTGAAAAAAGCCACAAGAACCAAACATTTATCAATAAATAAGTCTGGAAAGCAACCATCTCAAAAAATCGAGCTATTCTCCGAGTAGTTTCACACTGCATTATTTGACAACAATATTCCTAAGTGTTAAAACGGAAAGCCACTCCGGGACAAATGGCTTTTAATGGCTCATTTCATCAAGATAATTTCCCTTCTTCTTTATTGTGGCATTAGGGGGGCTGTACAGTGGCGAGGTGGTGGTCTGGGACACCAGCCGCTCACAGGACCTGATTTTGGCTCAGACAGGAATGTCTGCAGACACCCACCGTGAACCAGTTTATCAGGTATAGAAACGTTTATGACTGAGGCATGATGAACAAGCATTCAAAGATGAATATGAATGCACAGTATTTCTGCGATTAAACAGGTAAACTGGGTCCCAGGAGCTCGCAGAGGGGAGTTTGTTGTTCTGAGCGCCGGTTCAGGAGGAAGAGTTCTGTTGTGGACTGTTGATGGAGCCGAAGCCAAACTCACCTTGAGTTCTGGATATGCCCTTGTCCCACAGCAAATGCCTCAGAGTGGAGCAGCAAGCAAAGTGGGTGTCATAATATGGTCAAACTGTTTCGGTAAAATGATATCTGATCCTAGCTAAATCAGTAAATATGTAGATTAAAAAAAAAAAAAAGTAATATAATCGTTTGATTTTAGGATTAAATGTGACCCTGACATTTTTTGGGTGCAATTCAACCTAATAATGCTTTTGTTTCTCTCCCCGAAGACCCGAGGTAGCACCACTATAGGAGTAACCTCTGTTGCACTTTCCCCGTGGGACCTGGACACATTCTTGGTGGGCTCAGAAGGAGGCCTTGTGCTCAAATGTTCCTTCAGCAGTGGGACAGTAGCAGCAGTGCCCCCTGATGGTGAGAGCGTGACTCTGCGCAACCCAATGCAGTTCTCCTTCTCACCACGAGGGGGTCCTATACACTCAGTCCACTTCTCACCCTTCCACAGGTGAGCGCTGCGCTACTTTCCGGTACTGTATGTTTTCTCCTTTGTGTAATATGTACTTTAAGGCTAGTCAGCAGTAATTGTGACATCTCTGGGTGTTTCTGACTTTAGGAATCTGTTTGTAAGCGTCGGGACAGATGGTTTAGCTTATCTGCACAGTGTGCTCCAGCCACACCCCCTGCTGTCTATACGGGTGTCCGATTCATATGTGTTTTGGGTGAGGTGGTCACCTACGCGCCCTCTAGTCTTTGCTGCAGTCACAGGACAAGGTGGGACGTTTGTAATTCTCCCATATGTGTGTGTGTGTGAAATAAAAGCATGGTCTCTAATTTTGATTTCTATAATACATTTAATAATTTCAAATTTAATTTGAACTCCGGCAGGTTTGGTCCAAATGTTTGATTTGGGTAGAAGATCTTTAAGGCCAACCTCCACAATTGATCAGAACACAGGAGGCCAGCCAGCTTATTGCCTGGAGTTCAACCCCAAACACACAAATCTGATGGCAGTTGGCAACGCAGATGGTAGCGTCAACATCTGGCAGCTCAGTGCAGAGCTAACGGAACAAGGTGCAAAGGAGACGGCAGTACTGGAACAGCTGGCCAATGAGGTGACAGACTGAGACTGTTAAAGATTTCTTGTAACTTGTATATAAGCATTTCATGTTAAAACTGTATTTATGCTCCTAATAAAAATACACCGACAACACTTTCCAGTTATAACCAGTAGCGTTTATTAAAGCACACTGCAGTCTTGTGGGTGATGTTACAGCATATCCTCTCTATAGGTGTGTTAAACAAAGCAAAGCACTTAACAGCTAAAACAATCACAATAAAATGCAGACAGATCCACTACACTATTGTCAGTGAAGCATGAGGAAGTGTCAGATAAATACGCAGGGTTAAGAGTGATAGCAAGATACAGATATTGCTATACTGGATGCTATAGAGAATTTTAATTTCAGATCCATGCAGTTTGGCCTTGTGTTATTGTGAGGGGCAAAACGCATCCCGATTGGTCACTGGCAGGCGGGGGGGGGCGGGGAATCAGTTGACGAAAAGCGAGCGGGTGAATTCCACAAAGTCGAAAGCTGACGGGATCTCGCGGCCCTTGCTGTCCAGGAACGGCTTCATATGGGAAATGCAGTAGTCTGCCTGTTCCTTCGTCAGGTTCTGTAAACACAGAAGGTCATTAAGTTCATCTTTCTAACACCAAACATGAAGCTGAGGCCAAAAACATAGGTTTGTCATTTTGTACCTGGTAGAGTTCTTCCTTGGTGACGTAAGGTTTGTTCTCGGCGCTGAGAGCACGGAAAGCACTCTCGATCTCCTCGCTTGACTTCACATTCTCTGTTTCTCGGCTGATCATGAAGGCCATGTACTCCTGCAAGGACACGTTTCCATCCCTGAATAAAACAAATGTTATGTTAGCTCATCAACAGACAGAACACAATATTTAGCACATGTATAGAAGAGGTTTCTCACCGGTTCGGATCCACTATGTCCAGGATGGACTCAAACTCTGGGTCTGGTTCTCCTTCTTCAACCATGGGCAGGTCGTAGCCCAGAGACCGCAGGCAAGACTTGAACTCCTGATGGTTTAGACGTCCAGATTTTTCCTTGTCGAAGTGCCTGAGAAACAAACACTTGCATCACATTTTCAAGAGCACTCAAGTTTAGCATTGTAATGTTTTTTTGTTTAAGTGGAAAACTCACTTGAACATCATGCTGAACTCCTTCAGGGCCTCTTCTGTTACTCCTGTAGTATTTCTAGAACAGAATTGCGGGAAAAGTCAGTCATGGTAACACAGGGAAAGTTATGGACTCGGAACTAATTAAGTTAATCTCACTCTGAGCCTGATCTGATCTAAAGAAGATCATACAAATATAATAATTTTAATTTCTCATTGTAGACTGGTTTCTGAGGTGTCACCTGGCTTGGATCTGTTGTTCCAGGTTGTGTTGCATCCTCATGCCCAGCTGGTCGAGTTGGTCCCACTGTTGGGCCAGACCCACAGTGCTGTGTTCTGTGTATTTGTTGTCCAGGATCAGCGCCTCCTCCATGGCTGCTCCCAGATCCTCGATCTTCTTCAGCTGACTGCGCATGGCACGAATCTCCTGGTGCTTGCGCTGCAGAGGAACCCAGAGGGAAAAGACATTTAGAACAGAGCAGGGTGTCTCAGTGTTTTAATGTCCTCTTTCCTGCAGGCTTAAACAGTGAAATGGTCACACATTTTATGGAAAATGAAAAATGACTTTTATTTGTGAGTGATTAATGGATAAGGGTTATTTGGAAACCATTCTATATAAATAAGACACACACAGAGTAACTTCTAGCTGAAGAAAAACATTATACTGACTATAGGCATTTTTTCCAGTATTGTTGAAACGCTGAACATTGAAATGTACACTTTTACTTTAAGACTAGATAAGGATTTTTTTGACAAACAATTTGATCAAAGACTGCACTGACAAAAAGAAAGGTCTTGCAGATAAAATCATTTAGAGCTGAGCATAACTAGATTTTTATTTTAATTCACTGGAAATTTCCACAACTTTAAGATTTTATTCATTTGCATGACCATGACCAGGCCTGGAGTTCACAATATTGTACATAAAACACTTGAGCATTAACCAAAGTATGTATTCACTATAATACACACTACCATTCAAATATTTGGTGTCAGCGGATGCAATAAATTGATCAAAAGAGCCAGTAAAGAATGTATCACGGTTTTCACAAAAATATAAAGCAGGTTTCAACATTTATAAGAAAAAATGCACCAAATCAGCATATTAAAATGATTTCCGAAAGGATCATGTGACATTGAAGACTGCCAGAAATTAAGCGTTACCATCACAGGGATAAATTACGTTTTAAAATATATTGAGATAGAAAACAGCTATTTTAAATTGTAATATTTCAATAGCATATTACAGTTTTTACAACCTTGGTGAGCATGAAACACTGAAAAAAATCGTACTGACCCAAACCGTTTGAACTGTGGTGTACAACTGATAAAACACTAATACTGATTCATTTAGTGTTATTCAAAATTGAATTACCCATTCACTGGTCCCAAACTCACCTTGGTAGCCTCTAGCTGCGACTCTAGAGTTCCGGATTCTTCCACCATGCAGGACCTGCCCACACACCAAAGCAATGAAACCAACAGCAGAAGTCCGAGAACACATGACACATCCACCCAGAAACATCTCTTACTCACTCCACACACCTTACAAGAGCAGCTCTCACTACACTAGGTCAGTTATAAGGTCAACTATCATTGAACATATATAGTAATTTCCAGAGAGTTAAAAAGGTGTATTTTTATGACTATGAGTTATACTATATTGTTTAAATGGGTTTGCACAACCTCTGTCATTACTTCTAAAGCTGTAACCTACATCTTCCTGGATTTCTTGTACATGACAATATGACTTACCAATTGTTTTGTAGTAGGTACGGAGTACAAACTATAAGCCACCCCAGAATGCAACTACAATAACCAAAGTCATGCTAACAAAGCCAACTTATATCCATGGTGATCCAGACCATGCTTGATTAGGGCTGCTGTCAACAGGGTTAGAAACTGCTATATTTGTACCACTGCTTAGCTTTAGTTTAAAGTACAGATCTTGCAAAATCAAAGATTCAGAGTTCCTTGACTAGCCATATTATAAATGTAAGAGTCCAAAAATGTTAATGCACAACTGTTCAAATTCAGATCAGGATATCGAAAAAGTCTCATCATGGAAATCACATTGCAGTTTCCACCCTGAATCTGGTGCATGAACATTTTCCCCAAAATGAAGAAAAAAACTTAAATAACTGAAACATGGGGAAAAAAAAGAAGAATAAAAAAGGTTAAAGAATGAGATGAAGTGTTCACACTCCTCAACACTGGTGCCAAATGTAGCCAGGCTTGTTGGATTAAGAAGCTGGAAGGGTTCATCTAAAAAAAAAAAAACCTCACATCGCAGTGAATGTTAGTAAAAGGGATTGAACACACACACAGAGCCTTTACAGTGGGGATCAGACTCAAGTGCATGAAGAGAAGAGAAAAACCCAAAAAGTGTGGGGTGAGGGTTAAGAGGCCAATCAGAGGAGGAAAAAAGGGAGAAGACCTTCCAGAAAGATCATCATCGACTTCATACTGATAGACACGGATTACCCTCCGATAGGCTATGCTATTCAGAGATGGGGGAGGTGGGAGATGAAGAGGGAATGGAAAAAGAGTGTGAAAAAACAGAAAGGAATACATCTGGAAATATATTTTCAAAACATACGGTAAAATATGCAAAATATATGTAAAGTGAGATTCTTCTTGATGGCACCCTGTATTAGTTCTAAACAATCATTGGTCTATTCTGCCCTGAAACTCCCAAAATCCTGATTTATTTTACACCAAATGTGTGTTTCTATCATGACAGTCCCTAGACATCTATTTGCTGAAAAATAAACCCCATTAAACAATTCATACACACTCACACACACACATACTATAGTAAAATAGAAAAATAAAATGTGATATTCACCCATCCAGAAGGTAAGTCCTGATTAAAGTTATGATCCCAAGCATCAGGGTAGCAGCGAGTAGGGCGAAGGAATGGGGAAATAAGTGAGGGAGAGAGAAAGAAACAGTTAAAACATTGAGCCGTGACATTAATGCCACTACTCAATACTCTCATGAAAGCACATGTGACCAGCGCAAAGCACTGCTGTTGCATATCAAGGCCAGGTAGGTTTAAATTGTGTAAAGAGCTTCACCCAAACAGACATGACAAAGCAGGCAATGACTTCAGACTATAAAAACAGTGGATGAAAGGAATGAAAATGGCCGTCTACGAAAGTTACATGGAGATCAGGAAAGCTTGATTAAATTCAAACAGATGTGTGTGATGTCATGCAGTGGAGTCAAATGTGTTGCATGCTATGTGTGTGTTTAATCCTCGAGCATAACTCAACTATAATGAAAGAGAACACAACACTTAAGTAGTGCATGATGGTCCCCTGTACCTGGTCTCCTGCAGCCATTGGTGGAAGGCATTGGCATGTTGGGCAAACTCTTGTCTGAGTTTATCATTCTCTTCCTGTCTCCTCTGCTCCTTCTGTAGCTCCAACTCTCGCTCCTATAAAGAGACAAATTAAGTCAGTTATAAAATGTTAATTTCAACCTTTAATAATAGATTTAGAACATCTAATTGTTGCACATGTGATCTTGTTTATTGAACTGAAGCAAAGTCCTGAAGGCAAGTCATGGCACTCGGCCGCCATCTTGGCAACACCTCTGGGCATCTATTTCGGACTAACAAGACCAGGCTCCTATCTAAATGAATGGGCAGAGAGTCAGAACTGCACTTTCACTGGTCACCAGGACATAAAAAACTGCTTGTATAGAAACAGCAGTAAAATATGATAAAAATCACTGAAAAAGTTTGATGACTTTGCCCCAAAATAAGGTTTAAAAGGCCTTTTCCCCACAGGTTATACGTTTACTACGCATGCGCAAGGGTTCTCGTCTCCGCTGTCGCAAACCTCAACTGTGCGCATGCGTCAGTGGAACCAGACGATAGGCTTACATGTTTCCCGGCTTGACTGTTAAAAGCAGACGATTGGCTTTCCAGCAGGAGGGGCGGGGCATGTGCATACAACCGCCATCTTTGGCGTTACGGGTTTTCCCTTTATAGTTGTATTGAGGATTGAGGAAGTGGCATGTCTCTATATAAATTGTCTCTGACTTAAGTTGATATTGTGTTACATTTTGGACACAATATTGTCAGTATTGTACGTTTTTGCTCAATTTTGCCAATGAAAACAGTTCCAAACAAAGCCACAGCAGAACTGTTGTGTGTATTCAATGCTTTTCTCATCTAACACAAAAGTGGCTTTTCGGGGGTAATTTTTATGCCAAAATTGATGTGCGACAGCCCCAGTATTTATATTGACTAACATTAACAAAGATTAATAAATACTGTAAAACACATTGTTACTGAATGATGCTTCAGGATCCCAATATCACCTTGATGATCTTCTGAAGGTTCCTCCAGGTCTCCTCTAGAGCCTCCATGGTAAACCAAGTGTATGGGTTGGATACCACTTGGTAACTCTTGATCTGGCGATCAAGTTCTGCCAGTTGGCTGAAGTCAGCCTCTGCGGAGCTGAGAGATGAGCGGAAGGCATCATGGGCGTCCCGCAGGGCCCTGATTTCCTCCAGAGAGTTGCACCGTACGGGGTCTGTCAGATCTTCCTCAGCGTTCTCAAACCAGCTGTTGAAGGCTGAGGCCTTCTTGGCAAAAGTGAGGAAAAGATCCTCGACCTGGATTGAGTGGCGAACATAAGAACAAGAGTTAGAGACATACAAAACAGAATTTAATTTCCTCACTTTAGGTCAAATTCCATTCTTCACACCTTTCTGAAGTGCTCCTGGGCTTCCAAAAGCTTCTTCTTGCGTGCGGCTGAGTTGGACAGCAGCTGGTTCCAGCGCTTCATCAGGGTGGCATGACGAGCCTCGATGGCCTTGGACTGCACGTGTTTGGCTGCCAACAGCTGGTCTTTCAGGGCTGTGATGTTGGTGATGCCCTCCTGCTGGAAAGCCTGAAGCCCTGCATCAAAGGTTTCCTAAGGGTAGAGGAAAGACAGTCAGATTTAACAGTAAAGCTTGAAAGGATTTGATGTGCTAGATGTAGAATATGGTTTACGAATGTGTTGTAGATATGTTTGTCATATGCAATGTCACACCTGTTTGGTGAGCAGAGTCTGCACCGAGGAGAGATCCCGACCATAGTCATCAGTCTTCAGGCTGTTTTCCTTCTCACCTGATCAAGCCAAAGACACAAATGGGTTACAGATTACAAGGGTGAAAAGAGAAAATAACAGTTTATTTCTTGTCAATCCTTTTTTTAAATGAAAGTTTCTTCTCATTTGCATGAAATATCAAAACTCACCAATCCAGGACTCCACCACATCAGCCTTCCAGTTGAACTGCAGGAAGGCAGAGTTCTCATCCAGCTTGGCCTTCCTCTGAGCTGCGGCTCTCTCAAGCTCTGACACCTTTCCACGCAGGGCCTTAATTTTAGCCATGATGTTCTCCACATTGTGGTTCTCCTGCAAAAAAGAAACAATATGACAATTATATTGCTATCAGCTCACATTAAACTTCATAGAAACGTGTCTGTTATTAATCATTAAAGGGTCAAAGGGCCAAATTTACAGTATATGGACTTTCTAATAGTTGAACTATACCTTTTTGATAAGTTCATCTCCATTGGAACACACATCATTCACTCGGTCCCTGTGCACGGTAAAATCGGTTTCAAATGCTTCATGTTTCTTCAGCAAGCCCTGAAAACGAAGAGCCAAATTAAGACAGTTTTGACACAAAAAAGCAAGACCAAGACCAAGACCAAGCTATAATCTTTTTTTTATTATTTTTTTTTCATTAAGCTCATCTGATGAATACTATAGTTTTTCACACCTGCACAGCTGCCAGCGTATCACCGTAATCCTCACTTCCGACCAGGTTCAGTTTCTCATTAATCCAGGCTTCCTCTTCCTCCACATTCGCCACAAACTGCTGGTATTCCAGCGACTCCTCAAGCCTCTGCCCGCTAAAAAATGGCAAACCAAACAATTTTCAAATTCCTGTTCAAGGTAATATACACTTACCATTCAAATGTTTGGGCGTTGATAAGATTTCCCCAAGACTGAATTTATTTGATCGAAAATGCAGTAAAAACAGTAATATTGTTTAAAATATTAAAGAAAAATAGACCAGAAAAAAGTAAAATAGTGAAATACAGTTCTCACCGAGCAGCAGCCAGATCTTTCAGTTCCTTCCAGTGCTCCACAAACTGGGCCAGCCTCTGCTGGATCTCCTCCTGTCCTATGGTGTTGTCGTCAGACAGCTTCTTCCCAGTCTCCAACACAGACTGCAAGGACAAAAAAATACCGTAAGCATTCAGAATTATGATTCACTTGACTTTAATTCGCTCCAGTCAAGACCTTTTCATTTCTATAAATCGATATGCAACCATGTTGCATGTGTCTCCTCACCTGAATGGCTGGCTCGTGTGCTCCCAGCTCAGCCTCCAGCCTCTTGTGCTTCTTCCTCAGATTCTGTACTCCTGTCAAATCACGTCCGTAGTCCTCCGAGCTCACCAACAACTTCTTTTCCCTAATGAAACAGAATGAATTAGATCTAGTATACAGCCTTAAAAGAAAAAAAGGTTAGTGTGTGATCAATTTTAGACCACTCAGAATGATGTAAACCATACTTGATCCAAGATTCCTCATCGTCCAGATCCCTGAAGAACTGGTGCAGACGATGCGACTCGTTCAGCTTGGCACGGCGCCCAGCAGCCATGCTCTTGATTTTGACGAAGCGTCCGTTAACGGCATCACGCTTGTCCTTGACCTGGGAAGTGTCGAAGGCATTGCTGGCCATCAGGCTGTCAGCCTGGCCATTAAGATCCTTCAGACGATCCTATAAGAGCACAAAGACACCAAAGAGCCATCAGAATGTGCTAACTGAAAATAAAATTATGAGTATGTCTGGAGTTATAGTCGGTGAGCTACCTCATGAGCAGAGATGTCAGCCTCCAAAAGCTGGTGCTTTTTAAGCAGATTGTTGACTGAGGCCAGATCTTTCCCATAATCCTCAGAGGCAAGAAGAGCCTCAACCTAGGAGCAGAGGAAGAACGTCTGAATGTTTGGAATTATTCTAGTTAGAAATTGTACCAAGACCTCAGACATACCTCAGACAGCCAGAAGTCAAAGTCCTTGATGCCAGTGTTGAAGTTCTGCTGCTTGTTTGCCTCCTTCAGTTTCTGACTCTTCTCAGCAGATTTGTTGACGAGGAACTGCCACTGCTCATCCAGGGCGTTAAGACGAGCCTGAGAGCAAATATGAGCGCGACCACAGTAAAATGAGTACAGACCCTAACTCAGCAGCTGCCCATTTCTGAAACACTTCCGAAACTGTTACCTTGACAGCATCCTCACTTCCAGCACAGGCACCTCTCTGGATGAGAGCATTGCCCGTGTCTATCACCCCGCGGATACGATCAGCATTAGCGTGCAACTCAGCCTCAAAAGCCTGGTGCTTCTGGTGCTTGCTCTGAAAGTGGCAAGAAAGCGAAATACAGCAAAACTGAGCCACACAGTGAAGTCGTGCAAGGGTGCAGGTGTAAAGAAGCAATAGCTGGTTTTGTCTCTACCTCTGTAGATGTGTACAGGAAACTGATATAAACATCTGTGTAAAAACTCAATATCCATGAAAGCAGTGCATATTCAACGCTACTGTAACATACATGTGTGCGTTTTATGTGTATGCCTTTGTTTAGACTGTCTGAGAAAAGTGATGTCTTATCTGTAAATCACAAAAGTGCACACCTTTCAAAATAAAAATGAAAATGTGTACATTACACACAAAAAACAGAATGTGAAGTGACTGTGAATTTACAAACCACCAAACAAGGACCAAACACGTAACGTGGAACTCATTCTATAAACATGACACATTCAAAGCCTGATGAAACATTCAATAAAATGAAGTGGATGCCATCCAGCACATAAATAACTCTGTGGAGAAATCTAGGAGTTGGGGTGTTTTGTCTAAGATCATTCCACATTTTATATTACCCAGAGAGAAGGAACAAAGCACTTCCAAACGGCTCATCTAAAGCATTTGCGGAGACACTCAAAATAAGCCGGGCTGCTGGTACCATAACTGAACATGGATTCTGGCTGTCGCACACATGTAACTGATTTTGTTATTTTAACACAGTATTCCACAAAAAGCAAAGCAAAATTAATTGTTTGAAAGCACTTCTCCAGCATCTCTCTGAATTGATACAGTATTGTGGCTTTGTTCGGAATAGCACCCTACCATACTATAACATACTACTATTGCAGCATGCATATTAGACGGGTTTTTTTATGCATGTAACATTTATCAAAATGTGCTGTACAATTAGAGCACACTGTGTGGGATACTGTGGATAATGCGCTCAACTAGACCTTTCATGTAATAAATAAAAAGGTTCAAATAAGAAAAAAAATTATTTTAATATTTTATTGTAAAATAAAATAATGAATATTCATGTAATACTTGAATTTTATAGTATACCTGTAATATTAAAATACTAATAATATCTATGGCTGTCTTCAATTCTTTATTTTCAAATATTAAACCATCAAAATGAACAGAGCTGCGCTTCACTGTAAAACACACAGCTTATATGTTTACTTAATTAAAATCACATAATGAATAGTATGAAGTATTCTACTATGCTATTCCAAACACAGCCAAACATTTCTTGACATACTTTTGTCAAAGTTTGCTTTTAGATACGCGACTCTGTGAGAAGCAAAGATTTTCTGTGAGGAACGAATTTAAATCAAAACATCCCAACTTCAATGACACAACATGAAAATGGAGGCCACACCCAGCAATTAAAAATTAAAGGCTGCAACGATGGGTCACGGGAAGGAACAATGACAAACAGCTGATGATGCTATACAAAGCAAGACATTTAATAGACATACGGAACTCAAATACACATTTACAGACAAAACAATAAGACAATGGACAAGTGGAGAGACCCTACTGAGGTTAGTTAGCTTTGGCACTACTGCACTTACCAGCAGCTTGGACAGCTAGAAACAGACAATGGGAACACAGATAGAAGTTCAGTTTAATTTCCTATATAATAAAACACTTGGGGTTGGTTGAAGCAGGGATAACAAGAGAAATGCATTTTAATTTGCACTTGAATTTATTATGGTATTAATAGATTTACAAGGTTAGACTTAAGCGGGATACTGATCTTTAGATCTTTAGCATGTCTGAAAAAAGGTTGGCATGATCTGTTCTGAGACTGATGCCTGAAGTGTGACGTTACCTGGATGTTAGTGGGGTCCTTGTAAGACTCGTCGGTGGCGGTCTGTAGTTTCTCACTGATCCACGCTTCAATCTCATCTACGTCTCTGCTAAACTGCTGCAGAGTCTGCGACTCACCCAGCTTAGAGCGTTTCTCAATCATCTGAGCCTTGAGACGGCGCCACCTGGAGGTCAGAATTAAATAAAATCACATGAAACCCACAAATATTTACATGGTACGGATTACTCAGTCTGAGCAGTATAGAACAGAAGGAGCCGGACCTGTCCAAGACTTCATTACGGCGATTGAAGATTTCAGGTTTAGCGTAGTGGTCAGCACTAATGAGCTGGTCAGCAAAAGACTGCAGTGCTGCAATCTTCTCTTCCTGCAAAGACAGACAAATCGAAATGATTAGCAAAAAAAAAAATTCCACGTTCAAAATCAAAAAATGTTGAGATTGACTGCATTGTTATATCACAATGGCGCTTGCTGACCTGCACATTGATAGCCTTGTCAAAGTCTTCGTGTTTCTTAATGAGGGCCTCCACACTGTCCAGGGAGTCTCCCTTGTCATCGCTGGCCAAGAAGGCCTCGCGAGCTGCCATCCAGTTCTCAGCTTGCTCGCAGTCACGGTTGAATAGCTGCAGAAGACAAAAAAGAAACATATGTTATTTGATTTCCTAATGTCAATGTTTTGTGTGTTAAAAGTAAACATGATCCCTGCTGACCTGCAGTTCCAGACACTGATCCAGCATCATCCTGCGCTGAACCCAGGCCTTCTCCAGGTCAGCGCGCTCCCGGTCAAGAGCCTCCAGCTTCTGTTGGATCTCAGGGCTGGCGTAGTGGCCACGGGCAAGAAGCTGCTGTCCAAATTGCTCAAAGGCCTGGAAGGTGCCTGCACGAGCATCGATCTCAGTACGGTGTTCCTACAGAATGGGAACATGTGAGTGTTTAAAAAAAAAATCTGTTTCCTTTGCAAAACTGTGTTTAGTCCATGAACAATACATTTTTTACATTTAGCAGACACTTTTATCCAAAAAGACTTACATTGCATTTCAAGGTACACATTTACATTCTAATCAGTTCTTCCTTTCCCTGGGAATCAAACCCATGACCTTGACGTTGCAAGCGCCAACGCTCTACTGTTGAGCTACGGGAAAGCTAAACTAAACAACTAAATCGTATTATTAAAAGTAAAACAGTAATGCGACAAAATACAGATCACAGATGTTTTTGGCAGCATTCAGTACCTGATGTCTCTCCAACAAGGCTTCAGCTCCAGTGACGTCTTTGGCCAGCTCGTCAGAAGACACGAGGCCTCTGATGCCGTTGATCCAGGACATGAGATCCCTGTGAGAAAGAAGCACAGATTTGTTTAGAGACTAGTTTATCTAAGTTGTTCCTTTTGCAACACGTATTTTCATCTCTTTTTATTAATCCTTCTTACCTGAAGTCACTGAGGAAGCGCTGCAGGTCGTGAGAGTTGCCCAGTTTTTCTTTGCGTTGGTCAGCACGACCCACCAGGCTGCTCCAGGCTGTGTTCAGCTCGGTGCACTTCTCCTGGATGTCATCCACAGCCTCAGGATGAGACTGAATCAGACGCTCTGCAGTCTCACCCAGGGAGTTCACCTGCCACAGGAGGAAGAGGATATTTAGCTGATGTTTTAGGCAAGGAATGAACCAAGAAAACTCAAACTAAAACAATGAAGTTGAATTTTACCTTGTCTCCTAGAGCGGCCAGGTCTCTCTCAAAGCCTTCGTGCTTCCGCTGCAGAGCCTGCACGCTGGCGAGGTCATGGCCATAGTTATCGGTGTTCAGGGCTTGGTTCTTCTCTTCAATCCATTCCTTGGTCTCATCTGCATCCCTGTGAATCACACACTAGCTGAATTTCTCTCCATTTCCTGTGGCTCGTATCGTACAAGTATAACAAGAAGAACCTAACAGTATGAACAACAGATAGTTTTGATCTGTTCTATAAGTGCAATATATGTACCTGTGGAACCTCTGCACTTCATGAGCACTACCCAGCATGTTGCTTCTGTCTTCAGCCAGCTGCTGCAGGGCCCTCCAGCGGTTGTTCAGCTCCTATACACCAACATAAAACCATTAGCAGCCATTCAGAGCTTACGTTATTGGTCTACATAAGACAATGTGATCAATGTGATCCTTGACAGCAGGCAACAGATTAATCTTGAATGACATAAAACGACTGTTGAGAAACAAAAATGTCTTGATAATGTATATTTAGAAATATTTTTAACAGCCAATCCACTATCCAAAGCACTACATAAATGCTTCTAAATCCTTCGTGTCATACTTTGCTCTTCATTTCAGCAAAAGCAATAGTATGGATGAGTGGAACAAACAGAAATGCTACAACATTTAAGCACATAGGATGAGTGATGGCGGTCAGCAAATATGGAAACTGGGTTGAATGCATCTGCCACAAACTGAAAAAAAGAAGCGTTAATGCATTCTAGAATGGCTGTTATACCTCCACCAAAAAACAGACGGTGTCAAGACATAAAGGAGTTATTTCAAATGGGCAACATGTACTCATGAAAGGAAAAGGGGGGTGGGGGGATGCAACTGCACTGTTGATGGTTCAGTAATGAGACAAAGGGAATCAGAGACCATGGTAAACGTACAAGACCACCACAATGAGGTAGTCCTCCAGGTACACACAGACCACAATGCAGATTTAGTGGGATGGGTTGTGGGACGATTTAAAGATTGCAACGGAGAACCTAGTATCTTACCTTAATAGTATTAAAGTTGGCCGTTGTTTGAACAGCCAAGCGAACAGACTATATTGAGTTGAAAAATTTGAAAGAACAGATAAGAAACACACCAATCAAGAGAGTATCACCATGTGAATTAAAAGAACCAGACTGTTCTTTTCTTTCTGTAACCACAGTCAACAAACAACACTGTGGTTAACATACAGGTCAAACAAGACCCTGCATCAAAACTACACATGCATCAATCTCAAAGACCAAAGATTAGATGATATAATAGATTATGTGCTATATTACCTTCCATGGAGATGCACTTTTAGAGTCAGCTTCATCCTGTGAAATAAAATAGGAATACAATAAGTTCACATCACATGATATTCTTGTGTTTGTTTCATCCAGACACTCCAACTGTTGTAGAGACAATATGAATGATATAAAATAATAATGACCTTGCCAGGAGCTGAGCCCAGCATCTCTAGTTGCTGATGGTATGATGAAGGGATGGTGGGAGGAGGGAATGGAGGGTTGGAAGGAGAAAGGGGAAAAAAATAGGCAAGGTCACCACATCTATGAAGCTCATAAATTCAGTCAAACAAGTAAGCATACTACTCTTAATGTATGTATACTCCCACATTTCGATGTAAATGATGATGAGCGGAATGACTAATAATCATGATTCACACTACCATTCAAAAGTTTGAAAAAGTTTTTATTTCTAAATACTTTTATTCTGTGAGGATGCGTTAAATTGATCAAAAGTGACTTGATAGACATTTATAATGTAACAAAAGATTTGTATTTTAAATAAATGCTGTTTCACAGTTAAATCACAGTTTTGACAAAAATAATATAAGCGCAAATGTTTCCAACACTGATAATAATAAATGTTTCTTGGGCACCTAAGCAGCATATTAGAATGATTTTCAACTTTGATAATCAGCAACAAATTACATTTTAAAATAAATTAAAATAGAAAACAGCTTAAAATTGGAACAATATTCCACAATATCAAGTTTTAATAAGTTTTTACTATATTTTTTAATAAATGCAGCTTCTGTGAGAATAAGAGACTTCTTTCAAAAACATAAAAAAAAATCTTACCAATCCCAACCTTTTGAACAGTAGTGTATGTATGTGTATGTATATGTATAATCAAAATTCACCGTGTGTATAAAGTGTTTTCCTCTCACCTGGGCCTGCACAACCGGAGCTTCTTCCGCCATCAGTCCTTCAGACTCCAGCTCAGATGCCACCTTATTTATGTCCCTCAGCCGAGACTCATTTGCTTTCAGATCCTAGTAAACAATAAAACAAAAACAAAAAAAGACAAAACAAAGAGTTTATAATCAGGAAATATGTACAAGCCAATGCTAGTGTCCGATGATAAATGTGTCACAGATGTGTAGGAGAAACATACCTTCTGGAAGTCATCAAACTTCTTCTGCAGCACTTCCACTTGCTCCAGGTCAGAGCCGACCTCCTCATTAGTAAGCGCTGACTCCTTCTCATTGATCCACTGCTGCAGTTCGTTCGCCTCACGGAAAAGCATGAACTTCTTGCAGCTCTTCTCCAGCATGTCCTTCCTCTTCTCTCCCAAGTCTTGCAGTGTACCATACCTGATAGAGAAAGAGAGAGGGATAAAGAGAGAAGTCAGAACCTTGCAACTCCCATCTCAACGCAGGGACTGAAGCATCTCCCTCTAGGAGAGGAAATGAGAGGTGGAAACACAGACAGGGGTTCAACTACTGACGAGAAATCTGCATAGTCAGCCACTGAAAATGCAGAATGAATTCTACGAGTGGAAAAAGCTCAGAGAAGATGTGAACTTCTATCCCTTGATGAAATAGAAGAGTTGAGAAGGAATGAGAATTATCTGGACAGAGGGATATATAATAGGAAGGATAGAATGTTAGAGGACCTAAAGTGTGACAGAAATACCATATGGATGAGAGGAATGAGGATAAAGGTTTTGCAACGATTGATCAAAGGCTTCTTTGATCAAAGAAATGACATAGGATAGGCCTACTCACAGTTCCTCCACCTGCTTCATGCGCATAGATACGCTGCACACCTCCTTGGTGACCACAGTCCTGCCACAGGGCAGGGCAAGCAGACACATGCAAGCATTTAAATGAAGAAAGAAAGAAAATAAAGGGAAAAGAGGAGTAACGAGGGGTCAGAAACATTATTGAGAGTTAGTTTTTAACAGATGCCCTTTTTGAGCTACAGGAAGAATAAAGATGCAAAGATCTTAAGAGGCTTTGTGTTAAAAAGAAATGATTTTGTTGGAATGTAAGATGTGAGGTAGAAAAGCAAGTACACATACATGTTCACATTAGGGCTTTCAATTGATTAAAATTGTCTAGTGAATTACACGCTATGCAGATTAATTAGTTGAATGAAACTGCATGTAGCAATTGTACTGTTTTCCAGTTTTATATATTTTAAAATGTAATTTATTCCTGTGATGGCAAAGCTGAATTTTCAGCAGCCTTTACTCAAATCTTCAGTGTCACATGATCCTTTAGAAAATATTCTAATATGCTAATTTGCTGCTCAAGAAACATTTCTTCTTTTCAATGCTTTCATGAATACATTAATTCATCCTGATGAATAAGTTCTTTACTGTGACTTTTGATCGATTTAATGCATTCTTGCTGAATAAAATGATTTAAATACTTTTTTTATTTTATTAAAAAAAAAAATCTTACTGACTTACATTGACAGCACTAATGCATATTAAACATACAGTGAGAAATCTGCCCACAATCATTTGATAAGAAAACTGAAAGCAGAATAACTCTTACTGGTTGTCAATCTGATCCTGTCGCAGAGCAATGCTGCCCTGTTCATCTAGCAGATTCTCGCGAGAGGAAGATTGAGTCGGGTCCAACTTCTTTACGTACGCCGCGGGAACAAAGCCCTGCCTGTCGTTCACTTCCACTTTCCACCAATCCTGAGGACAAGATAAATATATTACTTGAATGAGTTCAAACTGTCATTTAGATCCAAACTGTTATGCTAAGTAACATGTAGCATGCCCTATTAAATCACCTTGTTGGTGCTGTTGAGCAGAGTGAGGATGTCGCCCTTCTTCATGGTGACCTCACGTGGACTCTTCTCCTGGTAGTCATACAGAGCAAGAACCAGCTCCTTACCGGTCTCATCATCAGTGGGGGCCACTTGTTGCTGTTGATGAAATCCATGAAAAAGGACCACATTTTCATTGACATGAAATGAACAAAGGGTGCACTTGTAGTCTATATTATTTCCTTTTGGTCAATGTAGTAGTGTTGTGTGGTCTTACTCTGCAGCCCTGAGCTTGTTCTTTTAAGGCCTGGATGCTGCTGCCATATGCACTCAGATCAGACATCAGTGCCTCATGCTTCTTGAGCAGAGCCTGTAAATGATAACAATGAGATTTCAGTGGCCATCCATTTAAAAAAATTTTTTTTACATAAAACTGCAATATCAGACATTACAAAGCAAAATAATTTTAGTTCTGCCAATTAAATATCTTGTGAATGAGAGATACTATATTAAACGAATACCAGAACAGTAAATTAATTACTTTTCCCCTATGCTTTTCCCCCTTACTTTGCAAGTTTTGCTCAAATATGAGGTTATAACTAATTTCAGGCCTCTAAACCCAAAATAGGTCCATTCTAGATAAATGCCAGTCCCCTTCCTCGTTTACCTCTGCTGAGTCCTCGTCTTTGCCATAGTCAGTGCTTCCTACAATGGGCTCCTTCTCTCTCATCCAGGACTCGGCCTCGTTGGCATCAGCGAAGTACTGCTGAGCCTGAAGGGAGTCCTCCAGATCCTGTCTACGCTGGGTCGCTTTTCCCTTTAGTCCGTCCCAGCGGTTGTGCAGCTCTTGGAGCTTAGCTTTCACATCCTCCCCTGCAAAGTGACCTGAAACGGTGGGAAAAAAGCTTTTTTAATTTTCATAAATACTTCTAATTTATTGTTTCTACATTGACTAAAGGCGTTTAATTCTGAAACAAAGCCTAATACAAAGTCAATGTCTTATGAAAATGCTAGAAATAAATCCTACCCTCATCAACCATGGCCTCCCCCTTCTGAGAAACAGCTTTGATTCTGGGCTCATGACCAGAGATTTCTGCCTGCAGAGCCTGGTGTTTCTTCAGAAGGTTCTGGACTCCAATAAGGTCTTTTCCTGAGAGGGTACAAGAAGATCATTGTTATATGAATGTCAACAGATTATAGTTATTTTAGATAGTCTGTAGAATGCCAACTTCTTTTGACTAAGACCTCATTTCATGTAATTTAATTACACTGACCCCTGTTGGTGGAGGAAGCAATAGGTTCCTTCTCTCGGATCCAGGTCTCCTCATCTTCTACATCCCTGAAAAGTTGCTGAAGGCGCAGAGAGTCTGAAAGCTTCTGTTTACGGGCGGCCATGGGCTCCTTTAGGGCCTCGTAGCGTGCCACCAGAGCCTCTTGTTTCTTGCGGATGTTATCAGCATCAAAATGGCCGGCCTCCTGGAACTGCCTGGCCTGGATGGTAATGCCATCAATACGGTCCTGTCAAGAGGAGAGAAACAAGCTGTCAGTTAAGATGAAGGAAGTTTAGATGTTTAATAAAACTGCCAATTGTACAGAATCAGAAAGATTCTGTCTACATATCTTAAATCAGTTATTTTCAAAATCATTCAGACAGTGGTACCTGGTGGGCAGCCACATCAGCCTCTAGCAGAGCATGTTTCTTCTGAAGGTTCTGGACGCTGGTCAGGTCTTTTCCAAAGTCATCGGAGGCCAGGTGTCCCTCCACCTCATACAGCCACAGCTCGATGTCCTCCACATTACGATTGAACTGCTGCTGCTGGTTTGCTTCACGCAACTTAATCCCTACAAGGGTAAAGGATGTGATATCATTAAAAAAATATATTTTTACTTGTGTTACATGTTTTGAACTAGAGCCAAAAATAGTTATGGTTTCATAACACACTGGTAGAACTAAATGAACAGTGGTTGTTACATTAATTGTCAGTCAGATAGTCTCTTTCAGCAATTCTTGTCCACGCTATATTCACACTCTTGAGCATTTTGTCACCTTTGAGCTCAGTTGCCTCTAGAAGTTTCTTCCACTGAGAGCTGACCTCATCCATTCGGGTGGACACCTCGCTGGACGCATAGTGTTTCCTATCAACCAGCTCCTGGCCTGACTTCTGCAGCGCATCAATGCGGCTCTGATTAGCAGAAAGCTCGGCCTCGAAGGCCTGGTGCTTCTGTACCTTCCCCTGCAGGTTGGATGGGTCCTAAAAAAAGAAGGAACAGAGATGGGGAGGAAAAGAGGATGAGAGAAAGAAAGAAATATAGACAACTGAATCCAAATGTGCAAAACAATTTGTAGTAGTTCTAGGACAACATACCTTGTAGGCCTCGTCAGTTGCGGTCTTCATCTTCTCATTGATCCAGCTCTTGAGCTCATCAGAGTCCCGGAAGAACTGCTGCAGATGGAAAGAGTCCTCCAGGGCGGCACGGCGAAACTGAGCACGCTCATGAAGAGCGTTGCGTCTGCTCAGCAGCTGAAGTAGAAAAAAAGCCGTTTAAATTATAGTATTACCAGTGATTCAGCACTTCTGTCAGCAATAATTGAGAGGAGGAAAGTGCTTGCGAGGGTGAAATGAAGGACATTTCAGGGTGCTAATCTCCACTTACCGCATCTCTGCGGGTGGCCACATCCTCCTTGGCGTAATGATTGTTCTGGATCAGTTTGGTGGCAAACTCATCCAGGGCCTGTGCATTTCAATAAAGAATTAAAAACTGTAAGATTTGTAAAATAAATTGTACCAGGCCTTGAGGTGTACATCAGACTGTGTGATTTCTTACGGTGATTTTCTCTTCCTGGGCACTGAGGGATTTCTCAAAGTCTTCGTGTTTCTTCAGAAGAGCTTCAACGCTGTCCAGAGAGTCACCCAAATCTTCATTCAGCAGGAAAGCCTTGAGGAAGACAGATTGAGACCTTTAACATCTTTAAAACTAAATTTTTGTTACACGTTTGAGAGAAAGTGTGATCTTCACAATATAAGATGAATGATTTCTACACAAATTCGTACCTCCTGCTTGCTCATCCAGTTGTCAACCTGCTCGGTGTCCCTGTAAAAGAGCTGCAGGTCCATGCACTGCTCATACTGCTGCCTGCGTAGCTCCCACAGCTCCAGAAGAGACACTTTTTCTTCAGAGAGTATGCCCAGCTACACCGACGAAAACAAAATGGGGGGTCATTCAGGTGCTGCTCACTTTAGATTTACAAAGGCTTCAATTATGAGTTTACAAATAGTCTACAAAAACACAGAACTGTGGTTAGACACCTTTTCCTTGACTTCCTCTGAAGCATAATGCCCAGTGTTCAGCAGAGCTTGCCCAGCCTCATCAGTAGATTTGAAACTGTCCTCATGAGCGTCAATCTCACCCTGATAAAACATTATGGACACAATCAGTCTTTCAATGCCAAGCATCCTTGGTAGAACAACACTGTAAGAGCAATTACAATAGCAATACTTAATTAGAAAATCACACACAAATAGGTTTGTTTCTATAAAAACAAATTTTTATAGAAAGAAAGGTTGTAGATCCAATATTCAATCCAAACATTATTTTCCCATGTTGCTCTACTTGTTTAGATGTTAAGATAATACCTTATGCTCCTGGTGACGGTCGAGCAGGGCCTCAGCCCCAGCCACATCGTTTGCCAACTCGTCAGCGTTGATCAGAGCCTTCATCTCGGTCACCCAGCTGGTCAGATCACGGAAATCTGCAGTGAAGCGCTGCAGCCTAAAAAAAAAAAAAAAAATCATAAGATCACAAGCTAGCAAGCTAACACTGTGTAAGCTGAGCTTAACATTAAAATCTCAATTGGAAGCGATCAAAAGCAAAAAGGTGTGTATTAACCCACCTGTAGGAGTCATTGAGGCGAGCATGTCGCTCAGCCGCCAGGGTACGGATTTGCTCCCAGTTGGTAATGAGTTCGTCTCTTTTCAGGTGGATCTGAGTGGCGTTCTGGGGGTGTGTCTGCTGCAGACGGTCTGCCTCACCACCAAGAGTGTTTACCTGAAGACAGGAGAGCAAGTCTATATCATACACTAAGAATGATTGCACATTGCTTAAAAATGGGCGTATAACAGAAAGTGCGTTAAATTGAATGTACATAAAAAAACCAATGAGAGAACAAATGTATACATTTGATTTGGCCTGTATTGTGAAATAGAAAAAAAAAGTTTGTGGATAGGCTGAGACTGACCTTGTCCTCCAAAGCTGCCAAGTCTCTTTCCAGACCTTCGTGTTTCCGGAGCAGGGCTTGAACGCTGGCGAGGTCACGACCAAAATCATCAGACGCCATCAGCTGCTCCTTCTCCTTAATCCAGCTGATTGTCTCATCCACATCCCTGTAGGCCAGAACAGAAAATTTCAGTAATTAAAGACAATTGTTTTATAAAAAGTAGTGATTACATCAGGAAATCCCATAGAAAGATTCATAAAATACAGCCTAATACTGTACAAATGTCTTGAAGAACAATAAGTATAAAGATAACATATCTATATTAGCATCCACATCAAAGCTTAATAACGTTCCATTTACTATAAGCACGTGCTGCAGTTACATCATCTGCCGTGCAATTTAAATGCTCAAACTCTTTGAAGTATCTAATTGGCTGTCAATGTTTTATTGTTCCTCATGTGTAAAAAAAAATTCTGAGAGTTGTGTGGACTTCCCTATTCTCAGAGAAATAGAAAGATTATTAAAACTTTATAATTATCGTTGTTGGTGTGAACTTACCGATTGAAACGCTGCACCTCAGCAGCTCCAAACAGCTTGCCCTGCCTCTGCTGAGCCAAGCCCTTCAGCCTCTGCCAGGCAGCATTCACCTCCTCCTGCTTCTTCAAGATGAGCTCAGCCTCTGGGTGGTTCTCCTGGGTTAGCTTACCAGCTGCCTGGTTCACCTCGTTCACACGCTCCTCGTGGGCTGCCAGGTCTGTCTGGAACTCCTCAAACTTCTTCTGTAAAACTTCCACATGCTCCAGGTCCTGTCCAAGCTCCTCTGAGGTGGCAATCGCTTCCTGCAAGAAAGTTTTGTCAGTGCGTCTTCAAATATCTTGGGTGAAATTATTCTTCAGAATTGACCAAACACGCCTATAGCATAATATATGACGCCTACTATTGTTTCTCACCTTGTCACTGATCCAGTCCAGAGCATCCTCACACTCACGGAGATACTGCACTAATTTCTGGGCCTGCAGGAGACGCACTCCCTTCTCTTTAGTCTTCTGCAGCAGCAGGTCCCACAGACGGTGAAGCTCCTCTAGACGGGTCTGAGTTTAAAGAGGGGACAAAGACAGAGTTAGGATCAAAAGAAAATGCTCTCCTTGTCACACATATTTTGTTTCTAGGACAGCTCAGATGAAGTCTAGAAATGTTGTTTTCTGAAATAGAAAGTCAGTTTGGACTGTAATAGAAAGACTGAGTAAGGAATTTGAGGTACAATGAAAAAAAAAACACTGCACGCAGTTCTTTCAAGGGACATGCACCGTTAAAAGAAGCAGAAGAAATTAAAATTAAACATCTTTCACCGCACTCAAGCACCTACTTGAATGAAAGCGCCATAATTGACACTTTTTACTATTGGTCGCTGAGAGGTCCGGTAAGGCGTGAAAGACTGATCCATATAGGATGATGTTAAAAAACTATAAATTACACTTTTCGTCATTATGGAAATGTAGCATGTGGTATTAAAAGGAAAGAGTCTCTTACTCGGATGGTTTCAGATGCAAAGTGGCTCTCAGATATCATGAGGTTGCCGGTTTCATCCAGTTTGATAATGGCCCCAGCGTTAGCCTGCACCTCTGCCTCAAAGGCTTGATGTTTCTGGAGCTTTCCCTAAGAGATGGAAAAAAAGAAAGCTCTGTAAGACAAAAATAATGGTAAAGTCGACGCATACTATGCAGCTCTTAACTTCTAGTTTTTAAACAATGTATTTTGTGAAGATGCATTTCTTTAGAGAGCTTTGCACAGGGTATATACAGCAATCCTTAAGTTAAATTTACTACTTTTTAATACCTTTTTTACTACCTTCAGAATTTTTTTTTAAAACCATCACGACACTGAATTGCAAGTGTTAATCAGCGACCTTTCTATTATTTACACAGATTTTGACATATATAACATACAAAAAATAATAGATTTAGAGACTGATGTCAGTATTACTAATATAGCTACTGATGTCTCGATGAAAATGATTTCCCCCCAAATTTTAAACATTTATTAGGCTTCAAAAAATATAAAAACTTATAATTTAAGTGAACTTAAAACAATCCTCTCTTAAACCCATAATACATGTCATATTTACCTGTGCCATACAGAAATTGAATATGGTTATAAAACAGTACGCACTGCATAAATTATAAATGAAATATAGATTAATCCTTATCAAAGCTACAAGCGTTCTTTAGTCAAGAGCAGTGAGTAATTTTCTCTGTTCTTTAGGTTAACTTTACCGAGACAGACAGAATTAATGGCTGCTGTCACTTTAAGATCTGCCGCTGCTGACAGGATCTCACGCATCACATTCTCTCACTACTATTTACTTCCATTTAAGATTTTATTTAACTCATTTAACACGGTTCTTGTGAGGATACTCGACAAAATGGACATTTTGGCATAAATGTGTGTGTGTTATTGTTCGTTCAAGCGCGAAAGAGAACTGGATAGGCCTACTGGCGCGCGTCTTTCTGTGCGTCGTGTGTCAGGAGGACATTCACTGACAGCGCGTATTGTCATTGTCGCGCATTAAAGCATTTGCGTGAATAAGAGCGTGATCATAATCCTAGCTAAAAGATGACAGAAAGAACGGATGCATTCCTGCGTTAATTGCAAAGCTGGACAAAAATGAATCGCATTCGTTAACGTTGCTGTCAGCACTTGTCATACATTACTTACAGAAAATATTGCGGTTTGAAGTGGACTCGTTTTCATGGTAACGTAGGCCTAACGTTACACCGAATGTTTTTTTTAGTAACTACACAGTAATGTTCTACATTAAATATTTAGCTAACAGTCTGAAATTATCCTGACCTGAGCTCCTGAATCAACCAACTCACATCTCCTTTCTTTCTTTTCATCCATGATGACATTCGTCACCTGTTGTTGTTTCTGGCGTTGCATCACTAACTGTGTCGCAATCTATTTTTTTTACAGTCTATGGTCGCAACCGCTATAACTACTCATTAGAACTTTCAGTGAGCTATTTTACACAGGCTCGGTCCTGCTCCTCCGTGGCAATGACGGTATGCGGTTAAAAATCACAACAAACGAATTTGAAAGTGTCCCCCTTGTCCGCATAGGAAATTACGCCCGTGGGTAGGACATCATCCCCAGGCTTCATGAACTTGCGCTCCATGCTTTCACCGACGACGCTAACGTGACGTATGGATCTCAATAACACTAGGCTTGTTTGAGATGCGCCTTGCCTCGCCTGAAATGTAGTCAAGAGTAGGCGGCTGCAGTGAGAGGAGGAGTGAAAAAAGCGCAGGCAAGCCGGACAGATCGCTCTTCTCGCAGTGGATCTGATACCTGTGAGATCAAAGGCGGATATCGCGGGATTCACACTCGTGCACGGTGTTGCTAATAAACTGGATGTATTTTAAGTTTTGTTGCTTGAATATGAAAATAAATATAATGAACAAGACACCCAAAGCACTTATTTAATTCCATTTTAAATAGGCCTACATGTTTATGAATCATTCTTTCTTTAATACAGATATGTGTTTTTATTTTAAATTTTTAAAAAAAAACATTACATCACATAGATGCACTGTCAGAGAGTTTGGGGATATCCACACATAATTTCTACACATAAAACATGATATCAGAGCTTTAAAATCAAACATTTTAAAAGAGAACAATACATCACTGTTGTTTAAACCAATGAGCATTAAGCTGTGTCGTCAGCAAGTCGTTTCCCATCGTGCTTTTGATCAGCGCAGTCGGTGGAGAGCAACTGCGCGCGACTGCAGAATCCGACACGTGCGCCTTGCGGTCGCGAGAGTTTTTTGACATACGTCTGCATGACATCAGAGCAAGGCGGACCGCTCTCGGACACATTTCTAACCGGCATGCATCTCGCGCTGATCACCGGTGATCGGTTCTGCGCATATTTTGCTCATCTCAAACAAGCCTACTGTGTCGCCAGGACCCGCCCTGCTCTGCTTCTGATAGGCTTGTAACGTTAGTTAGAGCTGCGTTCCACTCATATGATTGGTAGGTGAAATCAATTGACTCGAAAATATTAAACCGCATGCAAGTTCCGCTTTTTCTTTTTGTCCTCACGGCCGAACGCCGGAGATCCGGCACAGTACCGGATTATTAAGCCCTGGACACCTGATAGTCCGAAAAAATAATACCTAACTTGGAAAAAATAATACCTCTGAGACCACATTTAACACTTTTAATGGCCTTAAATTTGACAATTTTGATTTATCACTTTTTAATACTTTTTAAAACCCCGCGGACACCCTGTTTGCAACTCTGTAAGGCCTAATTTCAACCAACTCCATAATCAGCTGCATATAAATGTCACAATATATACTTTTGATAAAAGTCATTGTATGTATGTGTTCAAGCTATTATAATCTGATGACTCTACACATACATTTACTGTTGATTACAGCAGACACCCAGTGAAGGAATTTACAGCTTAAGGGAGGAGTCACTTCAGGAACAGTGGTGATAACACATTTTAGTACTTTATTTTTTATTTGTTTCCCAGAGGTGATTTACAAGTTGTTCATATATATATATATATATATATATATATGAGTAGAAGAGTCACTTTGGAAACTTCTAAATTGCTTTTCTCTCACCTGTAGGTTACTGGGGTCCTTGTAGTTCTCATCAGAGGCAATCTGTAGCTTCTCTTGGATCCATTTCTCAAGCTCATCTGCATCTCGACGGAAGAACTGGAACCGGTACGAGTCCTCGAGTTTCTGTCTTCGCACAGTAGACAGCTCCTTGAAGCGACGGTACCGGTCCAGAACCTGCTGTCGGCGCTCCTGGATGTCGTCGGCCGACTCTAGAACTTTGACTCCACTGACATCCATTTTCTAAAAGAGGGCAAAGACTTTGTTAATAAATTAATCTCCAAATACCAAATGCCCTTCCACATGAATTTGGGCTTAGTAAGCCAAAAATCCTTTTTTGAAGAACCTCAGTGTGGCTATCTGATCAGAAAAGAACAAGAGTACAGCAAAAGAGTTCTCTAACAGGAAACAATGGGAATAACTTCCAGGTAACGGCAATAAAAGGACCAATTAAAAAATATTTCACTATAAAATTACAACAATGTTGTTTTCATTAAACTAAAGTAGTCAACATTTGAAGTGGATCAAAACCTTTCATCGAAGTTATACATGAATTTTAAACAACATCCGTTGTTGTCTTAGGACAACTTTGATAAACTTTTTTTGATCCACTTCAAATGTTGACTACAGTATATTATATTTATGCAAATGAATTTAAAAAATGACAACACAAAGTTTGTATGAAACAAACACTCACTGGAGGGAGGTACCTAAAACCAAGCGGATATTTTATGAGTTAAAAAAAGACACAACTCTCCCCAGCAATGGCCAACAGCTGAGCACATGGGGGACCAGGCGGACATTCCTCACGCAAACCAGCACAAAGAGAGTGCTGCCATCAGCCCCCCACTGACTCTGAACACAACCCCCACCAATCCAAATCCCAATACAACGGCATCTGTCCCATACTGTCAGTAGGGTGGGGGCAGTGTGATTTCAGCTGCATTTGAGGGTGGAGGGGATGTTAGTGTCCAGAATGACTGAACCAAAGATGGTTCCCACCCAGGTTACAGCAAATGTCTCTGTAGCTCTTTTTCTACCAAAAGCATGAAGCTGGATGATCTAGAACTGTTCCAAATGTTTCCACAGCAGAAAATGCAGCTTTGGTCCAGAGAAACTGGCTCCAACAACGGCTTGCAAAACTGTTGTTCTTGAACCAGGATCCGTTAATGTTAGAGGCCGGCGGGGATAATCTCAACAGCATCTCATTCTGATGTGAAACAAAACTAGGTTGTTGTTGACACTGGAAACATTGGACAATAACTCAAATATATTCTCAAAAATCGTTATACTCATAAATAAAGAACATGCTGTGTCATGTTTATTTGAAGTTAGGTAATATGATGATAAAAGCTGTTATGAGCTGATTTTCAGAGAGGTTCAATCTCGATCTCCAGACTGACTGGATTTCTTGGAATGCAGGGTCTGCTGCTGCTGATCCATTTAAGAAGAGTCTGAAGTGATAAAAAGCTAACCGAGGACAAACTAAAGAGAATTCACTTCGCACACAGGTGTGAATATCTGGAGTCATTCCACACAGATGTGTGAACAAATGAACATTCTTCATCTGTTTCAGTAATAGCATGGCAACATATTAACCCTTTCTGTGTGTCTTTATTCATTAATTTATTTTAAGGCTAAATGCTATTTTCATGGCAAGTAAACTATAATTTAAAACAAAATAAACATTACATAACACCACTTAAAACCAGAACAGATTAAAACACATCATACATTTGCTGTCTTTGTAAATGATTACAGAGAAAATCTGATCATGATACACTAAACGACACTGCATACCCGTGCTGGTAGAATGTGTGTAGTGATGTCGCCACTCAGGATTGGTCACTTGTTTGCTGCCTGGCTGCCAGTTTCTCTGTAAATGGCACTATTTGAGCGAAGTTAATGATAAAATTTAAATAAATATTTGATCAGCCTCCGTAACACGGTCGCTATTTACATCTCATATCGTCTGACTGTAAAGCAATGATTTTGTTCAATTTTCTATTCATTCCAAAGAGCTCTGTGCCTCACAGTGGAAAATTAAACCATATCTGTACCGGCAGGGCCGGATCGGCACGGAATGGAAAGGTTAAGCAATGAGAACGGTTTGGCCCGATGGAGGAAAAGCAGCTAATATGTTCTAAAATCGCTCAAAATATCAAACCTGTTTTATATCTCCAACTGGATTGAATCAAAGTCTGTGGCCATCATCCACAATACCATTTTCTGTGAAATCTGTCAATTCCAACTGCCCAAAATCTTCAGACTGGTGATGACTTTAGACAACTAGCTCATACAGACTGCAAATAGGGAAAAAAAGTCATGTAGTGTATTCCAGTCTTTACAAGACCATAAAAAATAAATCATTCAATTTCTAAATTTGACAAAAGCATTGTTGTGTGACTGCATGTGGATGTTGTCGGGCATCACATGCTAAGATCATTTGAGGGCCGTGTGCTCCATTTGCTGAAGCGAATCCATTATAGGACGTGTTTGGGGAGGGTTCAGGCTAATCCAAGGCCAGAGAAACTAACAAACTAACAAAAGCAATTTTAACAATGTGAAGAGTGGCCAGACTATGGAGACAGCCATGTAATGCACTGTCAGCCTGGATCAATACAGTCTTTTGTTATGCTGGCCAGAACTGCCATCTTTCCATTATAACCCCCCATGCAGATAGAAGAAATGAGGGAAATAAAGGAAAAGATGGTGGAACGGGGGGGCGAATGGGAGGAGAGAGAAGATGGCGGTCATCATGCTAAATATGAAAGAGACAGAAACAGCAAAGGTTTATGAAGAGAACTAACCACAGGAGATCAGCCCAATCAGTACAAAACATCCGCTTGATATAATGACAGGAGAATAGAAAAGAGAAAGCAGATAAGGAAGTGATTAGCTAATGGCTGATCCATTAGTGAGGTCCTTGACTCAATCATAACTTCAACCCATCCAGATGAGAAATGTGATGAACGACCGAAGATCTAATGCACAGCTTGCGCTTTACTGTGGAAACATTCTGTTTTAGTCCAGATCAGCTGGATGCATGCCACCCTTCCCCCTCCCAGCCTCTCCCAAAACAATCCCATCTCAATGTCCGGTCAGATCAGACAGGAGATTACGACCAGCTCAGCCTGGTTTCAGTCCGACAGCTCTGTGGGGATAGGTTTCATGATGACCACGGATCTGTACCGTTAAATTAAGCCGGCAACTGTACGTTGGAAAAGACGCAATAGGCCACACCCATGTGCAGATCAAAAGTCAGCAGACGCGCACACTCAACCCGTGATATGTCTTTAAAAACCATGCAATCTCAGTACTCATTTTGTGACATTGTTTTTACAATACTTAAACATGAAATAAGAGTTACAAAGTTAAATACACAAACAATGTAATAAAAACTCACTGTAATACAAAGCTACGCGTTCACAAGTGCCTCACTGCAGTCCAGCTGTAGCAACAGATAGCGCTTCTAAACGCAACTGCGTACTAGTGATAACACAAACTCACACGTTCTTCTCCCTCCTCGTTCCTCTCTATCATTTGTCTTAGTCTGTTGCTTCTGAATCCAAATGAATACGGCAGTCCAGCACTCTGGAATATCCCCCTCCCATTCCCACGAGCTCGTTCATTGAGCACAGCACTTCAGTAACTGCCTCTTACATTCCCAACACATGATGACACAGGCAAAGTCCAACCTCTCGCCCTCCTGCAATACAGTGGCCATTTATGATTTATGAACAGGCAACCATTACAAGAGCTTTAGAACATGACATGTTGAAAACCATTTCATCTTCTGAGGTTTGTGTAATAAAAAAAACAACAACCATCTTTGCTGTTTTACAACCATTATGGTCAGAACCACAAACCAAAAAAAGGAAGTATGAGCAGTCAATGGAATAATAAAAAAAACATATGGGAAGCCAATGGGGTCCATCAACTGTTTGGTTACCGACATTCTTCAAAATATCTTCCTTGTGTGTTCAGCAGAAGAAAGAAATTCATACAGGTTTTGAAGAACTTGAGGGTGATTAAGTGATGACAGAATTTTCATTATTTTTGGGTGAACTATCACTATAAGTATATTCCCACTCCACCCAGACAATCAGAACTCTCTAATAGCGACAAGACTGTTATTCTCCTGATAATGAGGTTGTCCTCTGATAGACATTCTTAAGATTCTCTCAGAGAGGAGCTGGGATATTAATAACCACAAGCCTGAAGGTGACACAGATTTCCAAAGCAGTATATGCATGATAGTAACAATGTGTGAGACTGAACCAATCAGGTAAAACTAGAACATCAAAGTGAGTCAATTATAAAGCCCCGTTCACACCATCAGGACACAGAGAGATAAAGCGACATGATCCCATTCATTTTCAATGGAGAGCTGGCGACTTCCAACGATACGAGCGAGTGACCGTTGGCAGAATTGTAGGCATGTCAAGTGAAGCGAATCACGCGACAAAAGTTCAGAAAAGTTTATGCAAATGAGCAGCGAATTTCACAAGCGACAACCAATAGGAGTGAAGACTGTCAGTGGAGCTCACATCATCATCTCGAGTGCAGACAAGACAGGACAGAGTTCTAGAGCGACTTCACTGTTTTATATGATTTGACTGTAACATGGATATAATAAAATGATGTGTGGAAAAGACATTGTCGGCAGTCTCAGGGGCCGTTCACATATTGGGTCTAAAAACACAAGGAAAACACCTGCCGTGCTGCTTTCTCCTCCATTCAAAAGTGCTTGAGAGCATTCTGTCTGCCGTTGCTAAGCAATCGTAAGCCTCGTTCTCCATTAAGACATGGACAGATAAATGGATTTCCAACCATTGCATATGAGCTCTACTAGTAGTAGATATATTTATGAAGATGATAAAAAAAAAAAAAACCCGCCCTGTACAGATATGATTTTCGTCCATCTTTGCTGAGCTTTCAATGTTTTCAAGAATTGGTTGGTTCTTGTCACATGACCTGCTGTGCGCCTGCGGCATTCTGAAAAGGTGAGATTTTTTTCATCTGGCTGTGGGATAGTCGTGCCTGGGAAAAATGAGCACACTCTCTATGTGAGCGCACTTGTCATGCGTTTACATGTAAAATACGAACTTGAGCGTGCAAAAGACGAGAGTTTGATTCATACATTGATAGTTTGTGTTAATTGTGTTGTCAATATGAAGCAGTGAGCAGTTTAGCACTGCTGTAGTTCATATTAGTTTCCCCTGCATTATGTTTATTATTAGGGACAAGAACATTTATTATTTGTCGGTTTCGAATGATGTTTGAGTGAGTTTAATTCGTTGATTGATCGATTGTTAATCTAGTTAATGAGTTAATGATTTAATGAATCGCACACTGCTGTAGTTTATATCACAACAATCTCTAACAGCAAAATGCTACTTTTAATTCTTTGATAGCTAAGTTTTCTATATCATTTGTGATTGGATTTTCTAAAGATATGGTGCAGTCTACCAATAACATTAGAGCGACAGCACTGGGAACGCCCACCACAAGACTCTTCACAGCACAGAGACTAGCGACATTAGGCGACAAAGTTGCTGGTGGTGTGAACAGGTAACACTGCTAAGACAACAAGATTCTTATCAGATCACAAGGTAAAAAAAAAAAAATGCAGTAATGTAATAAGACACCCATTTCCTCAAGCATTCATTTTTCATAACACGGATGGATACCATACTCCAAACATCAGTGTTCAGCAAGAGTGAAGCACTTATCATCACTCACTCCCACTATCAATCTGGGAATACTGAGAACTAAGTAAAGTCATGCTGAAAGCCTGGAAGTTTCCATGGTAACACATCTGTTTCCGAGGGGCGCTGACATCTAAATGGGAGGATGCAGGCCTAAGGAATTTAGAGGAAACGGGTGGGATGTCTCCAAGGATTTAGTTTGGCTAATAGTAACTGTTCGAAGAGTCCAAAAAGCTGAAACAATAGCAGTTTTGCAGGGAGATCCAGAGATATGCCCATATTATTTCAGTCCTTTATCCTGTTAACTCATTTCGAAAAGGCTTCTTTATTGATTGAGATTTGAAAGCTCCACGAACCCAGAGAATGATGATGCACTCAAACCGAGCCCATCCTAAACATGAAATATTTATGATATAGTAGATAATTATTTATGATTATATTGAGCTGCAGGAAAAAAAAAAGGTTCACTTGCAGGCAGCCTATCACAGCTGCCCAGGGATCAAAACATCACACGCAGGCGGATTTCAAGAGATTTAATCCGTGGCAGCATGTCAACTAGGGTACATCATGCAGAACACACCCACTCAAACCATGCAACAAACACACACAACCTATAATAAACCAGCACTTCCATGCATTAAATATAAAAAAGCACCCTAAGACTTCACAAATTCATAATATCCTGTCACATATCCTGTTACTTACTTTAAGGCCAGGTTCTATGTGCAATGATGTTTCTTAAGATGAAGATGGGTGCATGAGTATGCAGAAAACAAAACCTCACTCTCACTGCATTTGTCTAACCATCTCCTCTCCCTCTCGCTGCAGTGCTGACAAAAGCATCAGCGCTGCAGTGACGGCCTCTGTGGGGAGACAGCCAAGGTACAGCCCAACCCATGCGTCTCTTTTTTTGAGAGAATAATATATATTTTTTTACTTTCTTCTTTTCTACATTGACAATGCAAACACATTGCTACTACACAGCAAATCAGGGCAGAACACAAAGATACACAATCTCATGGCAATTCGTAACTATTTTACATTTTGCCAAATTGGTGGCTAATTCGTATGATCTCATTCGTACGTTTTCACATAATCTTCTTACGCCCCTGTGACAGGTACGTTTATGGGTGAGGTTATAGGGGTGAACCTTCATGCTTGCTTTTTATCTAATAATCATACATTTTTTAACGATTCACAAATAGTAAAATAGTCACGTATTCCTGTGAGATCAGGTTGGAGACGCAAACTATTTTTGCAAAATGTTTTACCTTCAGTTTGGGTTTAAGAAACGTGGACATGGTAACAGGTGTCTTGGGGATGGCTACAAGGCGTAATGTAAAACATTATTGATTAAGACAAAGACTGGTTAATAAAAATAGAACCAGGACATATATATTTAAAATTCACTGCTTATGTGATCCAAAGTAGAGCATGTGGTCTCATGAAACACAATAACACAGACCACAAGAAAGAGACCATCTGATACATCAAAGTGACAACGTAGACCACTTCAGGTTTGTGTTACCAGGATGCAACCTGAAACCAGAACAATAGCACAACACACAGGCTTTGGTCTGTTTTCTATCATGTACAGCCTTACAAGACACAATCCATGTTTAAATGTGCACCAATAATGTGATTATTTCCAAAAACCAGAGTATGGACTTAATCGAGGAAGATGTTTACACGAGCTTTGACTTACCTTTTCACTCCCATTTACATGCAGTTTTCATTATTCTGATTATACACACAGATTTGTTCGCCGGCTCTTTGGTATCCGGTTTGGTGTGATGCTCCTAAAAATGTCCCATTTCAATGTTTTTGATCATCAATAATATACTACATTTTATTGGTGACGTGCAACGTTTTCAACATGAATTCCGTTTCTTCAGCACCCCGAAAATGCACATGCGCACTATGGTCAGAGTGGAATAAATGTGATTAAAATGTTTGCATGCCTAAATAAAATATGAAACGTTTTACTACAATTATGGTTGCTACAATTATGAGCTTAATCACATCAATTCCATTTGATCGGTCGAAGTATTTTGTTTACATGAGTATAGTTTAAAGTTTAATCTAAATATTGCCTAAATGTGAGCGTGTATGATGTAAACATAGTCAGTGACTGGTCACTGATTATTAATATGCATCATTATGAACACAGAGCTGCTATGAATTTAATAACAAAAGTATTGTTCTAGTGGCACCCTAATGACCTGCACAAATTGTCTCTGATAGTCATAAGGAACTAAAAAAAATTCATCATCAGGATTGGTTTAACATCTTAAACCAAGATCTCTAATATTGTGGTGTCAAACAACTATTTGCCTCACTTATTTTCAATAAGCAGCACAGACAAAGTATGGGACCCTGACACTTGGGAGGGGTCAACCAAGATAGTTACGCAGCTGCACTTGCAATGGCAACATGTCCCAGAGGACACCCCCTCCCTTACGAAGACCCTGCGTGTTATGAGTTACGTTACGAGACAGGAGACCACACCCTTTGAAAAATTCTCAACAATTTCAGCATGCATGCCATCAGCCTCTGAGGAAACAGGATGGGGAGTGAACACTGATGTTTGTTTCCACTAGACTGTCTACACGGTTAAACAGAGACCGACAAAAGTGCTAAATTCCAGACGCTGACAGGCAGTGCAAGGTTATTTCATAATGCGTAATTTATCTAAGGCACCAGATCTGAAAACAGAAACTAGGCCTGAAGTGCTGATTAAAGACAATTAAAAATCTGACTTGAAAAGTCATTATTGGAGATTGACCGATAAAGCTTTTTATGACCGATATAGATTAGTTGTGTGCAAGTGTCTGATAAAAGATATTCGGAACAAAATAATTATAAAAAATAAAATTAAAATAATTAATCATTACACAAAAACAACCAATGCCCAAATATCAGTAAAAATTAAATACTGATCAAACCAACTATTGGTCTATCTCTACATATTACAATGAATAAGGGGCCCAGTGTGAAACTGTGAATATTTGGACAGCTTATAAGCAATGCATGCTAATGTCTGAACACAAAAAAACATTCATATTTTTGGCTTCAGGGGCTTTTTCATAATCTCAGCAGGGCTGTTGGCATGTCAGCAGTTGGCGTGCATAATATTAAATCACTCACTGCTTCACCATAAAAGTCTATGGGTTCAAAAAGCAATGGTACAAATCGTTAAAACCTTGTAGACATGTTCAGAGGCTGTAATATTTTTCCCCCAGAGTTAACATAAGCCAGAAGACAATGAGGTGGAGAATTTAATATACTGACAATATATATATAAAAAAAGACTATGCAGAGCAAGACTATACTTTCCCTGGTTATATCCATTCACACGATTAAGCCTGATATGTGCAATTTTAAAATAATTATGACTTTACTTCACAGAATTTATATAGCATATACTTAGTTTATTAATAATAATTTAAACATTGTTGTTATTAACTGTTTTTCAACATATACTTAAAAACACACAGCTATGGTTTAGTTAAGTATGCAACTGTGTTAATAATAAACAATGTTCATGGTAAGAAGACCATCAGAAAACAATAAAAGCAGAGCCAAAGCCCAGGCCTCATATCAGAGCAATAATCCAATGACAGCGAGAGAAAAAGGCGCTGGGCGGATCCTCTATAGCTTGAATGTATATGTATATGTCTATACATTAACCCAATGAAAATACACAAATTGCGTGTTCTGTATCGGTAGAACAAGATACGTTGTTGAAATAAATGTCTTTCTTTGGAAGAGCATTTGGAATTGGAGGAGGTTGCTGGTTTATTTGCATGTACAAATGCCTTCCATATAAACCCAATTAATATAAGGTTTCTATTTAATCATTTACGTCTCTGTAATCCTATAGATTTAAATGAATCTGGTTGCACATTGTATCCGTGTATAATGTTTAATTTATAATCTAGGCTAGCCGTTTATATGGGTTAGCTCTGCAGCTAACGACTCCATTGGGCAAGGCAATGCAAGCTTGTCTGAGAAAACGTTAACGCGTGATGTTCGCACAACAATGTAATAACAGTATATTTATAACACAATGAAAGAAATGCGCTGTTCTAGAATCTAGATAACATTAAACAGATGGAAATGGTGGCTCAAACGCCCAGCACGGCCCACAGCATAGCAAACGCGAAATAAACCAAACCATTGGTTTAGTTTGCAATAAAACGTCCTGTGTTTGTGTTTTGTTTGTAAAAATCCACAACTGTACAAATGAAATGTCGTGTAATAGCCTACCTTGCTGAAGGTTTTGCTCTATTTTTCTGAGGCTGGGTGGCAACGGGTGGCGACCTGAACGAATGAAATAGCAGCGTAGCCCGAGCTATCGAATGAAACGAGCTGCGCGAGACAGTGACATCATGCACTGCAGCAACCAGCCGAACGCTGACGGAAAATGCCGAAGCGGTCTAGTGCGCCCCATAGTGCTCCCCTCCCAGTCAAATTAGATTTTAAAGCTCTGTGTTCTACATTAAACAAAATACGTTTATTTATAGTCATAGATATATAACAGATATAAATGTTGGCTCATTTGGTTTTGCAATTTGCTGCTGAAAGTCAATTTAGCATGTTTGATCAATAGCCATTTTGGTTAATTTCCTGACTGTACTTAATTAATTTAATTAATTTTGCACCTTTTTTCAATTCCTGGCACTGCAGTTCTCCTGGTCCGGAAAAATGCTGCCATTATAAATTTGGTCTCTAGGGTTTCTGCTGTAACACCGTGTCTTGGCACATCCAGATTAAATTGTTGAGAAATGCCTGTATAGGTTTAAACAACAAGGATGATAATAATAATATATATATTTTTAAATCGGAGATACATTGGAACAGGCAAAACAGCTATGTAGTCAGAAGTGAGAGGACAGATTACATAATTTTCTTTCCTGAGTCTGACAAAGCACAATTTTCAAGTAGAACCGTGTGGAAGGGAGTAGCAACAATTTTGTAATTTATCTCCCAAGGAGGTAAACAGAGAACACAGAATTCAAAACAGCCAGAAATATCATAAAGAAGGTCTGTAGAAGCAAGAAGAGCTTTGGCTTGTAAAGAGGAATTGTAATGACACACAAGGAACAATAATTAAAATAGCCTACATGTTTGAAAATAAATTCAGTCCTCTTTTTTTTTTTGTAAGGCCTGTATTCACACATCTTTTGCAACCTTAAATTGCAAATCACTCAAGTCTAGAGTCGTTCAAAGTGGTACGGCAGGCTTCCTGGTTTCTTTCATGGCCCAATTTTGTCTATTGTTTTGGAGACTTCTGCTGTTTTGTTTCTAAAAGGTCCATGTCATGAATGTGTGTGTGTGTGTGTGTGTGTGGGGGGGGGGGGGGGGGGGTATTGTACAAAGAATGTAGCAAGGAGAAGCAAAATAGTGCAACAACTGCCTTGGAAAAACAATGTAACATTTGAACAATTTGTTTAAAATAAATGGAATCATTAAAGACACAAGTTTAAATCAATTAGGCCAAATTTATTATTTAAATGTTAAGTTAAGACTAAGTTAAAACTAAGTTAAGTTTCCCTAACAGAAAAATAACCCATATTACTAGTCTGCATGTATGCTACTTAGACTTTTAGTTTTAAAGTTTTATAAAAGTTATTTTATTTGTTGATCTGTGTGCCTAAATGCTGCTGCAAACAAAATCCCAATCCTGTAACCATTATGTAAATAAAACACAAATGTCTCTATTCACGGTAGTTTTGTGTAGATCGCCCATTACCACCTCTTACATGAACGAGAACCGTCAATAGTCTCCCAGTGTACATAAAGCACAAGATTCATCAGCAGGCCTTCATTACTCTGGCCTCTGCACTTCGGATAACGTCTGTAAACAGAGTTGTGAGGAGATGTCATCGTGTGATTTCTGCGGACACGGCCCAAATGAGAATATCGACGGTATCTCATTCTACAAGTAAGCATTTGATCAGTTTGTCTGATGGTAAAACAACACATTTCTATTACTGATGATCCTGTTTCTCTCAGATTCTGTTTCTCTCAGAATCTGAGAGAAACAGGATCATCAGTAATAGAAATGTGTTGTTTTACCATCAGACAAACTGATTCTGAGAGAAACAGAATCTGAGAGGGGGGGGGGGGGGGGGGGGGGTATTGTACAAAGAATGTAGCAAGGAGAAGCAAAATAGTGCAACAACTGCCTTGGAAAAACAATGTAACATTTGAACAATTTGTTTAAAATAAATGGAATCATTAAAGACACAAGTTTAAATCAATTAGGCCAAATTTATTATTTAAATGTTAAGTTAAGACTAAGTTAAAACTAAGTTAAGTTTCCCTAACAGAAAAATAACCCATATTACTAGTCTGCATGTATGCTACTTAGACTTTTAGTTTTAAAGTTTTATAAAAGTTATTTTATTTGTTGATCTGTGTGCCTAAATGCTGCTGCAAACAAAATCCCAATCCTGTAACCATTATGTAAATAAAACACAAATGTCTCTATTCACGGTAGTTTTGTGTAGATCGCCCATTACCACCTCTTACATGAACGAGAACCGTCAATAGTCTCCCAGTGTACATAAAGCACAAGATTCATCAGCAGGCCTTCATTACTCTGGCCTCTGCACTTCGGATAACGTCTGTAAACAGAGTTGTGAGGAGATGTCATCGTGTGATTTCTGCGGACACGGCCCAAATGAGAATATCGACGGTATCTCATTCTACAAGTAAGCATTTGATCAGTTTGTCTGATGGTAAAACAACACCTTTCTGTTACTGATGATCCTGTTTCTCTCAGATTCCCATTCCAAGAAGACCATCGCCGCCATTGGCTAGTCAATATGAGGAGGGATGCTGAATGGTCTCCATCTGAATCCTCTTCTCTGTGCTCCGCTCATTTCACTCCGGATTGTTTTGAATCTGGGTCTGCGCGTTTACACTCAGACGCGATTCCGACTATATTTAATTTTACACAGTCCACGGTAAGTCCATCTATTTATCTATGGAGGACAGACTTTGTTATAGGTCTAATTTAATAATATTGTGACAACTAGTCTCCACCTTCCCTATATGTGTAATATTTTATCCACGAAGAACCGTAAACAGAAGGTTCTGGTTTAACAAATAATAATGTAAACATTATATTTTATAAATTATAGCACTCTTTGTGTTTCAGACTCAGATTCTAAAGGACACTGAAAATATCCTTCCACACCAAGGAGCATCTGAGTCAACCGACTCATCCACATCACCCTGCTGTGACTGTCATAAACGTCTGCAGGTCACAGAAAGAAATTACCAGCGGAAATTAGCTGCTGCTCAACTTCAGATAAAAGAGTACAAAAACAATCTAATGGAGGAGTCACGGAAAGCAACGCAATGGCAGAAGAGAGCAATAGTTTTGCAGAGTGCAATCAGAGCAATGAAACAAAGGGGGTCAATAATACCTGCAACAAGAAAACCTTCTACACCTAAAACTAATCATTTGGACTGAAACATATTTGGACATCGAGGATTACATGGGGAAACAAAGCATTATATTTTGATTTTGTTGCAATTGCAATATAATCCGTTTTTTTCAATCAATTTCTTCAGTCAGTACAGTGTAATACATTTGATATGTATATAAAATATTGTTACCAATTAAAAAAATACACACCATTGCATTTCATACAAGCACAAACACTGAAGCATTACAGTTTGGTTATTTTTACATGATGGTACATCAGATAAATAAAACAAAAATACAAAAAAGTGCAAGTATGACTTTAAACAACAAAAAAAAGATGGATCATTACAGTAATGTAAAAATGTATAGCACCAATAAACATTTTATTACTGGAATTCTATGCTCTCAGCCTAAGGAAGACAACAATTTAACATGCATCTTGACTCAAAAGATGCCTTCAACATTGTTATTAAATAGAAAGATTCACATAATGAACCTGCTATAGTAAACAAAAACTTTGGCTAAAAAAGATAAATCCTGAGTTTGTTGTCATTTTGTGTCTTAAACCAACTAAACAAATTCAGATATGAGCAGGTGATCATGACGGATTAAATGGGATTTTATGGATATAAGAGATTTTGATTAAGACTGTGCCTCTCAGAACCATCATCATACCGTAGATACTGATATTATTTAAGCTGAAAGCAATTAGATAGTACAGAGGGTCAAATCAGATTCTACAAAAAAGCAAATTGTATGTAACCAGATGAAAGTAAAAAAGATCAAAGAAGACTAAATCGACAATAGCCATATTATTGTAAATGCAGTAAAGCCTTCCTTATTGCAGTGTAAATTAAGGAAGAAGAGTTATGAATGAAGATAATAATAGCTTGAGGTCTGTTTATCGCATAACGACCAACTTGAGACAGGGCAAAATGAGACAAGATAAGAATGTGTCTATAAGACCACTGTTCTCATTCTAGGATGGATATGTAATACTAAAGAGAACTCTGTCTTAGAACTCACCAGAATGACCATGCCCAATAAATAAGCCTTTTAAGAGTAAAGTACAAAGCACAGCAAAGTCAAGAGGTCATCAGTTGTGACAAGTAGACTAATACATGTCTTAAAAGACTTCTGAAAGAGTTTTCAGATTGGTGAAGGCGTGCGGAACGAGGACCCAGTGAGAGCAGGATCTCCAAACACATTGACGTAAGAAGATTTTAGGAACTGGACATAGTTCTGGAGGCTACGGTTTGTGCTGTCGGACTGCTCCAGTCTGTCCTTGACGTCTTGTAAACGGCTCTGGTATCTCCGTTCAGCCTGTAAGGAAGTTCATGGATGTTTTGACGAATTTGACACAAATATTTGAAAGAAATTCACAAATGGGGAAATTTCACTGACCTCCTCTTTGGCTCGTTGTAACTGGTTCAGTTCTGTTTTCATTCGGCTCAGTTGAGTCTCTAGGTCGACAATTTTGGACTGAGTAACACGCTCTTTAGAGACTGCTCGCTCCCTGGTCTGGGTAACCTGACAATCAACAGGGAATACTCAATGAAACAAACAAAAGCTTTGCAAGATGAAAACACAGATGATTGAATCCATGAGTTCTCGGCAGTTGGGGCCAGACCTGCCGACGAGCATCGTCCAGGGCCTCCTCCAGCTGTCGAGTCAGAATACTGCACTCCCGAGACTTTTCTTCCAGACGCACCTGGTTGCTGTGAATAGTCTCTTCACGTTTTGAAATCACCTGGATGAGGTCTCGATTTTGTGAGTTAGCCTCCTCTAGCTTCCTGTTGACAACATGGGATAGAGCATGTTAAATTGAAAATTGTGTCATCATTTCCTCACCTTCATGTCGTTCAAATCCAAACCTGTATAACTTTCTTCTTTGGAGCATAAAAGAAGACTTTTTAAGAATGTTGGGAACCAAACATTGGAACTAAAGAAAGTCATACAGTTTTTGAACGACATGAGTAAATGTTGACAGAACTATACCTTTAAGAGATTAAAATACTTTAAAATAAACGACAGACAATTAACGAGGGATAAAAGGACGAAGTGACAGACCGTTCAAGGCCCTCTGATTTGTGATGAAGCTGCTTGTTTTCCTCCAGCAACAACATGTTCTTGTGTCTCAACATCTCTGCCAGACTTCCCTGTTGCTCCGCCTACACACAATCACCAAAAAACCATTCAATCAATAAAAACTAGGGCTGTCAAATGATTAATCGTGATTAATCACATCCAAAATAAAAGTTTTTTTTACATAATATATGTGGGTGCAGTGGACTGTGTATAATTTTTTATATATATAAATACACACACATGCTTGTATATATTTAAGAAATATGTTCATGTATATACTGTATATAGATTTATATATAATTTATATTATATATAAATATTTTATATATAAATAATATTTTTTTCTTAAATATAAACACATGTGTGTGTATTTATATATATACAAAATAATTATACACAGTGCACCCACATATATTATGTAGAAATAACTTTTATTTTGGATGCGATTAATCACGATTAATCATTTGACAGCCCTAATAAAAACATAACATTCAATCAATAAAAACATAATTTATGTACTAATGATGGTTACTAAAAACACAATTCTTTTACTTTTGCTATTACTTAATTTTTTTATTGCAAAAAAATAAAACACACCAAAATTAAACCTAAAAAAAAACCTTAAACTGACAATATTCTACCCTTTCGAAGGCCCCACTTATGTTAGTCAAGGTTTCTTGCGACAGAAACTTCGTAATTTAGCTATACGCAATCATTTTCCACCCTTTTCCTTTTCACTGACCCTTTAGAATCAAATGGGCTCTTCCTGCTACTGTACTTATGTATTTACATTTTACAGCCTCTGTGAGGAATGACTAACCAATTTGCATATGAAATAAGAAATAACAGCCTTGCCAAGTTGCTGAATACTGAATAGCCATTGATATGGTAAATGTAAGCAGTCACATGCGGTGTTGAGGAAAGCTACTTTTAAAAGTAATGCGTGACAATATTGCGTTACTCCCTAAAAGTAACTAATTGCTAGTTACTTTTTATACAATATAATGTATGGTTACTTTTGTGCACCTTTTTCTCACCTTGCTGAGGCTCACTCTCTTCCAGGCCTTGCCAGTGTTTAACGCAGTAATGCATTTAACAACATAGCCTTTTTTTTTTCTGATTCTGACCACTTTGAATATTTCCTGTCCGTTAGAGGTATGCATGCCATTCAAAAGATTTATTTTTAAAAGATTACTGTTTATATTACCTACTGTACAATTCTTTTTATTGAAAGTTATGTGTTGTTACGTTTGTACTTCTGTTACGCACGAATGAGTGTGCATGTCTAACTGACAACGTCATAGCAAAGAGAGAGAATATTAATTCAATTCAGTTGTTTAAAAAATGTACTGAAAAGTGAAAAGTAAAATGCATTAATTAAAAAAAAAAGTAAGATATTAAAGGTGCATTGCGCAACTTTTCATGTTAAAAATACCTGTTTTTCTATACTACATGCTTAAAGAACTGCTCTGCGCACTGAGATTGCCTCTATAATCCTGTACAGTAAAATATATAAGAGGGATTCGGGCTCGAATTTGAGACTGGGCGTGACGTCATGCACGTTCACGCTCACCAGGCTATGTCTCGCAGGTTTGTGTATTCGCCGGCGCAGCCATTCTCCGCATCAGCGAAGACAACTCGTGTGTCAAAGGTAGAAGATGGATTCAAAGAGACCGGCTTGTAGTCCATTCAAAACACCAACGCAAACTCCACGTAAAGTAAAGAAAAGAAAAATTTTGTCTAGTGCCACCAAAAGGTCCAAATTCGAGTCAGACAGGCGTCGGAGTAAGACGAGAGTCAACCTCGGGAAGGCATTCAACAAATGCAGAGATCTCCGGTCTGCTCTTGGTCTCAAACGGGATCCTCAGTTGGCTTTTTTCTTGATAAAACGGTAAGATATAGCCCAGTCTCTAATGTTTGATACGGCCAATCTATGTATGACAACAAATGACGATGCGTAAAATGTGTAATGCTTTATACAATCATGATATTGATGATATTTGTACAATCAGAATTGGTTGCAGTTTCGCTTGTCGCCAGAGGGGGCGTAGTTCTGCAAAAACTCAGAGACTTGCGTTTTGCACCTTTAATGTGTAAATTAAAAGTAATGAGTTACTTTACACATTACATCTCATAGTAGTGTTGTCGAGACCATGAAGAACTTTTGTAGCTTTTTCTGTTAAGACATTTTTGTTGCACCACCAACAAGGTTCTTCCAGTATTTATTTCTGAAATAAGTGGCTGTGTTTTTAATATTTAATGCAAACTACTTTCAAGGACTTAAGCCGAACAACACACCTTGATGCGTAGCTCTGCGAGAGAGGTGCTGAGCTCTGCGTTTCTTCTCTCTTGCAAGCGTTCTTTCTCATGAGCTTCCTGCAACTGGAGTTCGGCATGTCTCAGAGCTTCAGGAAGTGGCTCCAGTTCCGCCAGACGACCGTGAAGCTGCTTCCTGACCTGCTGGATCTCCTGGTCTAGCTCGTCTCTTACAGTCTGAGCTTCACTTTCAGCCACCTGCAGGCGTGCAGAGTACTCGTCTGCTTCGGTACGGGTCTTCTGAACCTATGAATTCAAAGAAACAGAGCTTTATAGACGGACACACACACACACACAAAAAAAACAACAACATAAAAACGTACACATACACAGAGTGGTAAAAAATTAAACTGATTTATCTGAAGATATTTACAATTTAAAAGAACTGTTTTCAATTTTAATATGTTTGAAAATATACTTTATTCTTGTGATGACAAAGCTGAATTTTCAGTTGCATTACTCCAATCATAAGCGTCACATGATCCTTCAGAAATCATTCTAAATTATGATCATTTGGTGTTAAAATATTATTATAATTTAATATTTTTGTGGAAACCATAATTTTTGACCCCAGTATTTTTTGATGATTAGAAAGTTCAAAAGAACAGCATTTATTTGAAATAGAAATCTACTGTCACTTTTGATCAATTGAATGCGTCCTTGTTGAATAAAAGTATTAATTTCTTTCTTTTCCTTTTTTAACTCTAATCTCAAACTGTTTGAATGAAAGTTTACCATGGTTTCCACAAAATTAAGCATTCAACATTTTTTCCAACATTAAATAATATTAAGAAATGTTTTCTGACGGAAGAAGCATAATTATATATATTATATAATAATATTAATATTATTAGAATGATTTCTGAAGGATTATGTGACTCTGAAGACTGGAGTAATGATGCTGAAAATTCAGCTTTGTCATCACAGGAGGAATAAATTACATTTTAAAATATATTCAAATAGAAAACAGTTCTTTTAAATTGTAATATTTCACAATATTACCGTTTTTGCAGTGTTTTTTTTTTTTTATCTAATAAATGCAGCCTTGGTAAGCCGAGATATCTTTCTAAAACATGAAAAAAAAATCTGAATTTTTTCCAAACATTTGACTGGTAATATATTATCTGAAATTCATAATCTTAATCAATGAGTTTGAGGATCAAACCTGGGCTTTATAGCTGTCCACCAAGCTCTCATACTGTTTCACGGAAACTTTGACCTGCTGGACCTCAGACTGGGACAATGACAACTTCTCTTCCAAGGCAGACGAAGTGGCCTGCACAAGAACAGCAATTCAGCATTCATTTGCCATATTTATTATAAAGGCACAAGGACAACTGAGGGATTATAAGTAAAATGAGATTGGCAATCAACTGAAAAAAAAAAAAGAACACATTGGAGAGTTGTACAGTATGGCTGTAAACGGACAAACCTTAAGGCTCTGGTTCTCCAGGCGTATAGTAGTGCTCTCATTATTGAGCTCATGAAGGCGATCTAAGAGTCCTTCTCTTTCAGTTCGGGCTTTCTCTTCCTGCCCGTGTAACTGTTCTGTCAGGTCAGTAATACGGCTAAAAGACAGGCAAGAATGGTTTGCATGGCTTTCTAAGAGGCTTTTTACTTCTTTTTCATTGTTCACAATTATTCAGAATTAGGATTTGTATAATCAGACAAGGGACACAAATCCCTGCTGACCTGTTTAACAATGCGAACTCCATCTCTAGCTGTCCTTTATCCTTCATCTCTTTTGCGTGGCGACTGCTCCAGTTCTCTGCGGCTGACACAGCATCTGCCAACTGTGCTTCCTGTGAAAAGATTAATTATTTTATATTTTTATATTATCAGACAAAATCTACACTAGATTTCAAAAGTTTGGAGTCAGTGAAACTTTATTATGTTTTTGAAAGAAGTCTCTTTTGCTCACCAAGGATACATTTATTTGATCAAAAATACAGTAAAAACAGTAATATTGAGAAATACTATTCCAATTTAATATAACTATTTTAACTAAGAGATGGCAAAGCTGAATTTTCAGCATCAGACATTACTCCAGTCTTCAGTGTCACATGATCCTTCAGAAATCATTATAATATGCTGATTTGCTCAAGAAACATTTTGTATTGTCAATGTTAAAAATAGCGGATTCATATTTTTGTGGAATGTTTTTCAAGAATTTTTTTTTAATAGAAAGTTCGAAAGAACAGCATTTGTTTTAAATAAAATATTTTATACCATTATATATTTCACTCTTGATTAATTTAATTCATACTTGCTAAAAAAAAAAAAAAAAAAAAATCTTACTGACCCCAAAAGTTTAACCAGTAGCGTACATTGTAAACCTTTCATTTCCAGAGTGACAAATTAACCAGAAGTGATGTCAGATGTCATACAGCAGCATACTACTGTTTGAAACATTTAACATAGAAAACTGTAATTTTAAAACCCTGTAAGCAGTATAAACATTGAGCTCATTCCACTCACTATCTCCATGAGCTGGGCGCTGAGCTGTCCAACAGTGTCTTCACTGCGCTGGGCCCGCTGTTTCTGAGCCCGCGTGGCTTTTTTTAGGCCCTCCTTATCAGCCTCTGCTTGCTGTCTGAGGTCTCGCAACTGATTCTGCAGGTGATCTACCTCCCCCTGCTGCTGGCTGATGGATCGCTCTAGATTCTGAACCAAATGGATCATTCATGTTTTATTATATATGAAGACAATATTTGAATTATATAGACAATATCTGAAATCGTCCAGACATGTCTTATAGAATAAACACTATAAAATAAGATAGTGGTAGATATTGCTTGAATACTAATGATGGTGTATGCATTACCCTGATCTGAACATTAAGGCGGTTATTCTCTCCCTCTTTATTGCGCAGTTGACCCTGCAGATGGGCTCGGGTGGACTCCAAGACTTTGGACAGTTCACTGGTGGTCTGTGCACTCTCCTGTTACAATGGGAAATGATAAGGGCTCAAATAAATGACAGTCTCATGTCTAAAACATTCTAAAAATTATTGTTTACTAGGGCTGCACGACATTGAATAAAAACATATATTTAAATATATAAAACTGAAAACCAACATACATGTTTCACATTCTTTTTGTGAGAAAAAAGCATCACTACTACAACTTCTGAAATTGAACAGTGTTTTACTGTAGCTTTACATAAAAAGTAAGTGTCATTTTAACATCAGTGTAAACCAGGGGCTTTAGGATTTCGGGTAGGCCTACATTAGACTTATTTAATAACAGAAATTAAATAATCAAAATGTAAAAATAAAATTATACATTTTTAAATTGATTAAATACACTGATTCTTATTAAAGCTACAAAAGTTATTCAGTCAAGAGCAGTGAGTGAATTCATATTTGTCTTTTGCTGTTTGATTAACATTAAGCACACAGAGGGAAGAAGGTTTATTAGGCTGCTGTCACTTTAGGAGCTGCACGGATCCAATATATTGTTAAAAGCGTGCTTTCTTTCTCAACCGTTTAGTCCACTTAAGACATAACTGACTGTGCTTTTGTGAATACTCACCAAGACGGGCATTTTGACATAATTTTGTGTGTATTTGGCCATATAAGCTGCGGAAAGGAACAGAATTCGAGAACACGCGCTATCCGAAAGGTGACTTTCTGTGCGTATGAGTCCTTCACTTATTGTATTTAATGACATTAAGCATGTCACGTGTATGTAACAGTCATGTGTCAGTGTCCAGTTTACTCTCTGCGATCCAAAACTTGGACTTTTTGTTATCTTTTTGGGTATTAAATTCAAGCAGTTATCGCAAGCCATTGCGATATGCATATATCGCGATATTTAGATAAATTGATATATCGTGCAGCCCTATAGTTTACCTTTTCACTCTCTAACAATGAAGTGAGCTGGTCAACCTCTCTCTCTTTGTCTTGAAGCTTTACAAGAATACGCTGGGAGACAGAAAGGAGTTCAGCGTTAAAACTAAGAAATCAAAAATAGCGCAGCATACTTTATGCAAACGCAACACAAACCGAATTGTCTTCTTCCACATCAGAAAGTCTTTTCAGAAGCTCGTCTTTCTGCTCCAAGAGTCTTAGTGAGTCCATCTGTTACAAAACAAGTAGTAAAAAAAGGTTATTAATCTTTACGGTTTTTAGTACAGTGATATAATATTTATTGGTTAGAGAGGCAAAGCAGTACCTCTCGACTATGTTGTTCTCTCAGAAGATGTCTGAGGGCTCTGTTAGTGATCTCAAAAGTCTCCAGTTTCTGAAGCAAGAGTTCTTTCTGTCGGGCCAAGACTGTTGAGTCTGATCCTGACATCTTTTTCTCCTGTACAAATATATAAAAAATATTTTTAAAGCATATTTGATATTGTACATGATACCGTACAACATGTTTCAAAGTGGTTTCGAAGTTCTGTAGAGAAAAATGTTCTGAAAGGTGTATTTTGCTCACACTCCTGAACATATGGTTGACCGTTTCACGGAGAGCCGACACCTGCTTGGCGGCTGCACTGCTGTCCATCTCTGCTTCCAGCAGCTTTCTGAGTAGAACATCTTTGTCTAGCTGCATACTGTCCCTCTCTAGTCTAGACCAGAAGAAATGGTTCAAATTATATATGAAATTTAGTTATATGTAATAAAATGTTTAAAGGTCAATGTTTTCATCATACCTCCCAAAATCATTCTCCACTAGCATCTTCCCCATGGACTCCCGTAGGCGGGAGTTCTCCTGCTCTGTGGCCTCCAGCTCCCGGGCGACCTCTGCAAGCTCCTCCTCCTGCTCAGCAATGACACGCTGTGATGCGCTCAACCTCTCTGACTGACGCTCTAGCAGCTGCTCCTTCTTACGAAGCTCAACCTGCAAACACAAACATCACCATTTGCTTTTATTTGTTCAAATGTGTAACAAATTAAAGGTGGAGTAGGTAATTTTCAGAGAGGCTACCAATAGCGAGCTAGCTTTGAAAGCATAAGATCCCACCCTCACTTCAGTGCGCTCTCTAAAGGTTATGATACACAGGGCAACTTTTTGAGCAATGTTGCCGTCAACGGGCAACCAGATGAGACACAGGGCCCACAACCGATCATAAGTATCCAGATAGAAATGTATTGCCCATTTTCAATGGGAAAGTCTCCAAGCAACAATCGCTCGGCAAGATTGCCCAGCAACATTGCTCAAAAAGTTGCCCTGTGTATCATCCCCTTGAAACCACGACTCCTCAAAAACACATGAACGCGTGTACAGCAGGGAGCAAACAAAAGCGTCACGAGAGACGCCGTTAAACTACCTCATGTCTCAGCACATAACATTACAATAATAATGAACACATGACTGCCGCACATTCATTTCGGCGTTGGTAGTGTTGCCATTGAAACGCATAAATTCGAGTCACAAACACCTCCGAGTATAACGTCACGGGTTTCCATCTCTTCCAATTTACAGTAGTTATGGCGTGAACGCAGCATAAGCTCATTGTTTTGGTTCAGGAGGAACTGTTTTGGTTGCGGTGCTCGGTGACTGACGTCGGTCTAATTCTGCATAACATAAAACGCGCTTATGACGTGTGATGTCTGTGCAAGCAGGGTGCGCGGAGGTATAGATATACAATAAGTTGACAGGCAGGCAGGACATTGTATCATTCGGACCGAATATAATGATTGGACGAACATTTGATGGTCCTATGCCTTCCACAGACAATATATAGCCTAAATATACATTTAGACCACTTAACTTAGTGATTTCTATCAGGAAGGATGTGAAGAGATTTTCAACTAGCAAAACAAAACAAAAATTCTGGAACAAATCACCTACCCTGCCTTTAACTGTTAGTATTAATCAATTATGTACATGTGCGTATACACACACAACCAATAAATAGTTTGGGGTAAGAGGTCAAGATTTTTTTTAAGGAAATTAATACTTCTATTCAGCAAGGGCGCATTAAATTGATAAAAAAGTGAAAGACACTTATAATGTTACAAAATATTTGTATTTTAAATAAATTCACTTCTTTTGAACTTTCTATTCACCAAAGTATCTAGAAAAAAGTATCACAATTTCCACAAAAATAACAGAATAACAACAGAAAATGTATCTTGACTTGAGCACCAAAGCATATTAGAATGATTTCTGAAGGATCATGTGACACTGAAGACTGTAATGATGTAATAAGTAATGATGCTGAAAATTTATCTTTGCCATCACAGGAATAAAATTTAAAAATATATTAAAATAGAAAACAGTTATTTAAATTTTTAATAATATTTCACAATAGTATCGTATTTACTGTATTTCGGGACAAATAAATGCAGCCATGGCTGGCATTAGAAACTTCTTTTAAAAACATTAAAAAAATCTCACCAACCCCCAAACTGTACAGTAATACAGGTAAAAGTGTGTTTATAAATGAATGAATATTTCCCAATATATAAAGTAAAATATTTCTCCCTAAAAGAAAAGAATGACAGAGAAATGATCCATTTCTCCAATCTCTCTTTTCTCACCTCATTTTTCAGAGAGCTGACCTCTGACATCAGGCTGTCGATCTTCCTCTCGTACTGATTAATGCGTCCATGCAGTGCCTCTTCCTCATCAGTGGAGAGATCTTCTATTCGGAGAGGAGACTGGGTGTGTTCAGGTTCCTGTGGAGGCGTTATCTCCAGACGATGAGTCTGTCCCTAAAACATACATAAACATTAAAACATCTGAAATGTTTCTTCCGTAAAATTACACTCACCGCAGTGTGAAAGATTGTAAATGAATTGTGCACAAGCACAAATGGGAATGTATCTGTAATATTTGACTGACCTCCCACTTATATGAGGTCTCTCTTGTTGAGGCTTTGCCAGGTGGGATCCACGGGACCCTCGTCTTTACCTTAGCAGTAGGATGCAAGCCACTTTTTGTCTTAATCTGGAACATAAAAGACATACAAGTCTAGATGGAAGTTTGAAATGAAATGAAAGTGAAGCTGCACAACTTTTTGGTTTTATAATAGGTTACTATAAATTCAAGGGTATTTTAAGGATGGGTTTCAATGCACAGGCTGCAAGATGATGCTATACCTGGGCTGTCTTGGTAGGGCTGCATTTTGTGCTCTTCTTCACATGCACATGCACAGGTGTGGTCTTGTTCACATGCACGTGCAGCGGTGGGGAGGAGGAGCTTGTTCTCGTTGCTTTTTTCTGCATGAAAAATATAATAACAATAAGGCAACATACAATCCTGCACATCAGGTCAACTATCCATTTGCATGAAAAGTACTGTTATAATTATGAATATACATGCCATTTGATCATAATATTATTTAAGAGGCTGCACATAATATTTGCACTCTTAAAAATGCATGTAACGTTACATAAAAACATATGTATAAATAAAATATTCATCAGGTCTTTGTTTATGGATTGGGAACACATGGCTAAAGTATCATTTTACTGGTCACACATCTTCAAGTCACGTTTCAGAGTTCAGTAACGTTACTCAAGACTATCAGAGGTAAACCGAGACTACCACAACAGACACTCTTACAATCATGACTGACATCTGGCTTAATGTAAAGGTAACAACAAATTCAAGATATGCAAGAGTATGTACATAACATAACCATATAACGTTAGCACCATCATGAATCATGAATGAACGCCAAAGAGAACACTGAGCTACAAGCTGACAGGCAATATACCTGCTAGGAAACAGAAGATAGCTTTCACACAACATATAAACAAAGACGGGGAAACAGAAATGAAGTAGAAATCATGGATAAAACAGAGAGGCTGCAAATGCAGCTGGATAATTGTCCATAAATCAAGAGTTTGAAGATGTCTACAATACATAGTCGTTAAAGCATGAAGTGAAAACGTATTTATTTGCAAACCATCTTACCATACGAAATTACAAACATTCAAACGACGATATGGGTAAAATGTACATAAAAATAGTTGCGAACTGCTTCAGTTTTCTTGTCATCCTAGAGTCTCACAACCATTTTCCGGTGGGTAATCGGTCTTTGATTTGATTGGCTGATTCAAAATGTTTCGTTGCCGGTGCGTGATCGTGATTGGAGGAAATCGCCTGACCTTGCTCAACGTTATTGTAGTACGCTGTCTATAGCAACGGTGTCCCTAGAAACCAAGCCTAACAAAGGCCCAAGCTACAGTTGTTGTCAAGGTAGGATGACAAGGATACCAATATCATTTCCGTGATAATCTTTGCCGACCAGACAATAAACAACAAACATATCTTGAAAGTGCTATCTCTTATTTTGTTTCTGTGTCCTTTAATAAACCGACGCTGGAGAGCTCACAACTGCAGCAAAATGAGAAAACGAGAAGTAGCCTAATGTCTGTGAAGAGTTTGCTTTCAAAATAAAAGCGTTGAAAATAGAAAGGGAATCAATTATATATTTATTATTTATTTTATTTTAATATGTAAAATGAAAGCTAATTGATATTGTGTAAAGAATAGATGAATAAAAAAAATAACAAAAGCAATTCATTTTAAAGTCAAAATTAAAATGTACTGTAAAATATCTCAAACTGTTCAAAAAGATTTAGGTTTCGTTCAGTGTTGTTGTTTTTCTATTTCTTTTGACTATGTTTTCCACAATATAAATAATGCCTATTTCACATATTTGGCATGAAAATAATCAAGGCTTGCTGCAGAATTTGATTCTTGTGGCGAAGATTGTTTCAAAATAAAAGTCATTTAAAGAGCAAAAAGGAAATTCTGAAACACAAGATGGTGACATGACACCCATTTCTTTTTTTATTTGACAGTCTTGTCTTTCAAAGTTTCTGTTTTGGTTAACACAAACAACAACAGCAACATTGTCATTTGCCATTCTTACCTGATGCACAAATTTAAAATTAAACCATAATATTTAACACAATAAAACAAAAGACTGATTGTAAAAATAATGATAAACTATAAAAGTAATATTTTAGCACTTGCCTCAGTATTAATTTATTATGATAGCAATATTTGCACGATTGTTATATTTGATTTGCCATTAATCAAATGCTTTGCTGTGTTGCTTTTGATCAGCAAACCGACCTTATAGTGATAGTTCACCCAAAAAGTAACATTTTGTCATCATTTAATCACCCTCAACCTGACCACAGTTGACTTCCATAGTAGGAAGAAAAACTATGAAAGTCAATGGGTGCCGTCAACTGTCTGGTTAACGTACCCACATTCTTTAAAATAACTTATTTTGTGTTCAACAGAAGAAAGAAACGCATACAGGGTTGGAACAACTTGAGGGTGATGATGACAGAATTTTCATTTTTGGGTAAACTATCCCTTTATTTCACAGTAGCTGTGGATTCTGATCTCTATGATTCTGATGTTTGGTCAGGTCAGCACGACCGAGGACCGAATCGAACTGATTAATTATTCAGCGCCTCGTCAGTATGGGAGGGGTTCCGGACCCGGAAGTCAGATGTTGCTGTTGTTGAGTCACCCCTGACTGGTAACAGCCAGATAGCGGAAAACAACTAGAGATGATGCTGGAGAGCTCGGCATCTTTGAACCGATCCAGAGAGTGAATAAATGCGGCTTTCAATTAGGATATCGCCTTAAGCATTTGTGCTTCACTTTACAAGACTGACGTTTTATCAAAATGATGGAAGAAATTGACAGATTTCAAGTGCCACCAGTAAACCCAGAGATAAAGCTGCTGGTAAGTGCCACTCTCACTTGAATGGAGAAAAACACTGTGTACATGTCGTGCTAAATTACACTATGTGTAAAGGCAGTAATTCGGTATCATCTAACTTAACCTAGCCCACAAACGCTGGTGGGTTACAGATGTTATCCAAAGCATCGGAGATATTTAGATACAACCGACAAATGCAGTTGTCTAGAATAGATTGATAACGTTACAATGCCAGCTGTTATTGACATTGACAGTTAATAAACAGAATGTTCCGGCCTTTAATGAGACTAAATAAATGATCTCACATTATAAGTTATGTCTGTTATATTGTTTTATTTGACAGGAATGCCTGTTCGTAATTATCGATGTCCATTCCGTAAACATTTGTTCTTTTGAATCGGATCTTTTAATTGAAGCGGTCTGCGCTGTTTGATCACGAATCGGATTGAATCGGTCCGACTCACTATGAAGTGGACCAGTAAAGTCGGTTTGGTTCAAAATAATAGAACAGATTCATTATAAGCTGAGAACGAATTGATTGAGATTATGCTTGTATAATTTCTGTGATTAAGTTAGTTACTTTACAAACTGAATAGTATATTTTTTCCTTCTAATTAAACTACACTGGAAGGTTATTATTTTGTGCCTCATCGGATTGTCAGGGACCACGCGATGGTTCCATACGTCATGATGACACAACGCACAACGCACCTGTCGCTAACGCATTACAAGTAACGTGAGTTACATAATCAGATTTCGTCTCAAGTAACGAGTAAAGTAACACTACTTTAAAATGCACAACAAAATATCTGAGTGAATTTTTCAAATAAGTAATGCAAATTAATTACATTTCCCCCCATGTATTGACTGACAGCTCTCCTGTTCCCATGTTGAGATAAAAAGGGAGTGAGGTTCAGAGTTGTGTGCGCTGGCCCTGTGTAAACATGATGGCTATGGTATTTCTAGACTAAATATGAGCTTGCATTTACTCATATCACAGTACACAAAAATTGCACAAAAACAGATTCAGTATTCTTCAAAACACTGAAATGCAAACTCAGAATATTACGCAAACCTGCAGTAATTATATATGTTAAATAACACAAAGACTTTATGTAATTAATCTCAATGTCTTTGCTGCTGACCTTTTGATGATCCAATTAAACCATACAAATAAGCAAAAATGACTTTAGATAAACAGCACATTTGTGTTTCATTTTTTGTTGTTATTGCTGAAGTGTTGAACTTTCTTCTCCTGTATTATTTCAATTTCAGTGTGAAAATGACCTTTACATTTGCCAAAAACAATTTTTTTGTTATTATAAAACAAATAAGCAAGCCCAGCCCAAGTGAGGAAAAGTAACAAAAGTAACGTAACACATTACTTTCCATAAAAAGTAACTATATAATGCAATTAGTTACTTTTTCAGGGAGTACACAAAGTATCAGTTCTTTTAAGCATCACTATCAATTCATAAATTAAGTTAAACGTAATATTGTGGAAATTGAATTTGTATATAAGAAAACACAAGGATGATAATCACAAAACAATACAAGTCTGAAAGCACTTGAATTGTATAGATTTGTTCTCGTCTGCCCATTCAGACAGTAGTAGCAGCAGACGCATCTTGAATTTCTTATTTGTTTCAGAGCTTTTGTAAATGCATTGATTTCCAGTGAAGTAAGTAGGTTTTCATTCAGTTAGTAGCCTGTATTTTCTGGGTGAACTGAAATCCGCATCTTAGAATAAGCTGGATTGGTGAGATACGGCCTGGAGTGATATTGTCATTCTTTTTTCATTGGCGCCTCACTATTCCCAAAGTGCTGAAGACCCAGCTGTTACCCTATACAACAAACTGTGCTTTCTCATGCTAATTCATTCTTCTGTGGGCAGAAAAGGACAGACCCACTGCAGTATGGCACCCGCTTTTCAAACAAGAATGCTTATCATTCCTTTCAGGAATTTAGTAGTTATTGGCTTTCTGGTTTATTGTAATCATCACTTATTTTTTTTTAGATGTCTTGTCTATACATAGACGAATATGACATTCTATTAGAGTTCATAAACGAGTGGAAAAAAACAAGAAGCACTAATTTTAATTTCTGAATGTCATGTGCTTGGATAAAAGGAGGTCAGTAATAACAGTACGCTACCACGGTCCTTGCTAGATTTTGCAAGTAGGGCATTTTCTGGATGAGCATCTTTTGTTAGTCCTAGAACCACATTCCTGTCAAACTTACAGGGACAGACCACACAAAAATGAAAAATCTGTCATCATTTATTCACCCTTATGCCGTTCCAAACCTGTATGACTTTCTTTCTTCTACAGAGCACAGAAGAATATATTATGAAGAATGCTGGAAACCAAGAAGTTTTGGTTCCCATTGACTTCCATTGTGTTTTTTGTCCTCAAAATGGAAGTCAGTGGGAACCGAAACTGTTTGGTTACCTACATTCTTCAAAATAGCTTCTTTCATGTTGCACTGAACAAAGAAAGTCATACAGTTTGGAATGACAGAATTTTCATGTTTGGGTGGACCATCCCTTTAAATGAGTGGGAAATTGAATATATATATATATAATATTATATATATATATATATATATATATATATATGAAGAGTTTGGTTCCAAAACGCAATAAATCCATTTAGATTAATTTGAGTAAAAATGTGTTTTCTTTACCAAGAAAGTAGAAAGATGAAAACCACTATTTTCTGTTTCAAACTTTCACATTGCATTTGTAGGTCATAATAACCAAAAAAATTTAAATCCAGGTTTTGATTTTCAAAGATTTATTATAAAAACGGATTATTTTTTTCCCCAAAATGCTATAAATCCATGTTTTTTTTTATCAAAATGCAATTAATCCATTGAATCAATATAAAAGTTTTTTTTTTCATATTGAAACTGTTGAAAATACACAACAACGTAAGTTTATTAGTATAATATTTTTATTAAGAACTGTAAAGAAGATTGAAAACATTTTTCCTCCTCCCGAGTGCCTCAGCTTCATAATCTCCTCACGTAAATGATTCGATTTCGATGCCTTACGTTTCTTACCCACCACAGAAACAACCACAGGTTCATCAATGCCGTCAAAATTATTAATTTTTTGTTTGTTTGTTGATCGAAAAGTACAAAATAGATAAGAAAAACTAGGAAGCCGGGTGTATTTAAGGTGCTGCCGTTACTGTTTACATTGCGTGGAATGGTGCGTTGTGATTGGTTGAGAGCGGATATATCGCATTCTGCAGAGAAGGGAGACTGGCGTTTGTCGCGGTTTGGAAAGAAAGGGAGAAAACATGACAGAATAACACGGCGGATATCGCATTTTACTTAAAATTAAACATTGACTTTTCAATACCAACCAAATACAATACTGATTTTTGCAGTAACTATTTTTTTTTTTAAAATGGCGTTTATCGCGTTTTGGAACCAAACTCTTCATACGGTATGTATGTATATTCTGGATTTGTTTTTAGGAGGCATCTGTTTATCCGTTGTCTCTATATGGGACATATAGAGCAAATGTTAGTTACCTTATGGATCCTGCTTTGCTGTGATTGGTCCCAAGTACATCATGTCATATAATCCCACCAATCCTTTTTATCTCTTCAGCTGTGTCAGCAATCGCTCATCTTCATCTAGTTCATCAACCTGCATCAGATCCCACATGACATCATTAACCTATGTTTTGCTTGATGTTAAAAGTCGACCTTCTCATTGACAGTGACACCCATTTTAAAATCCTTGAAACGATGTGAGAGATTTATTTAGCACAAGACCTACAGGTGTACAGTGTGGATTCGCCATGTTTACCTAGCCACAATCTTGTTTTTGATGTGTTTCTATGGATTTGTGAGTCTTGCATTGCTCTAATGTAGACTCACATCATGGTTTCAGACGGTGCTGATAGTTTCTATAGATTTCTGATCAATTTAATCTTGTGACAACATGCTAAATCAGCTTTAAACCATGAGAACAGAGATTAGGGTTGCATCAGATATGACTAGTGCTCTGACGCATCACTCTTGGTTTTCTCCGGTAGATGTTGCATAAATTTCACGGGCAGTTGTACATGTAGCCATGGAATATGCATGCCTTTGATGTTGTGCTAGGTGGTGTTGCTCTGAGATTTGTGTAGCCTGTGTAGTCTAACAAAGGCTGCCTGGAAAGCTCAATACATCGGCTTACACAACAAAATCCTTTGTACAAAATCCAAAGGCAGATAGTGTTTTTCTTTTATTTATGTTGATGTGAAGCATTACCTCTCGCTTGTGTTGTGTTCTGATGCTCGAAAAAATGAAATGAGCTTCAGATCGAGATGAGAGTGTACTTTATACTCAGCATATGATTAGATGCTTCAGGAGCTTGATTCTATCCTGCTGGGCTATTACCCACAATCCCCCGCTGGTCTCTTTAGCTGGTGCTGTGCTTAAAGGGTTTGTGAGAACCCTGCCAGGCCTACAGCTGGCACTATGCCACCGCTGAGCCAGTGGGCAAAGAGGTTGCCTTCAACAACAAGGGCTGCTTCCTCCTTCATGTTCGGTAAGCAAATTTCTTTATGATATAG